>JAGFNQ010006257.1:0-108356 GCA_024364735.1 Boesenbergia rotunda | reverse complement strand
AGAATCTCTAGGAGTCAAGACGAGTTTCATGGTCAATGGATCTCAGATGGTTTACTTCTAGGAGATTGAAAAGAACTATAGGGTGTGCCAAGAGGTTTAAAAGGCAAAGGTTAGTCTTGATTCTAGAGAATTGGCATATTAAAGGGAGGATTATAAAGAAAAAGGTGCAATTGAGAGTTTAATTGACACAAATCGGTTTTAATGCCTAAATACCATATAACTTGATGCTATGAATAGATTGTGGATGAGTATGGGAAGTAGCATCAAGGTGAGATCCAAATTAGAACCTTGAGCTAAGGTTTTGATGATACACTTTAGAAAGAATAGGATTTCATGCCAATCTCGGGATTTGGAGTACATTTATTTGAAATTATATTTTTTCCAAGTAAATATAGGATCCACAAATATCCCCACAAGATTTCAGAATTTTTGGGAATTTGTGGAATTAGTTAGGCATTTCTGAAATTCGGACTGAAAAACTGAAATTCAGAACATCAGACACCAGTCGACTGGCTGGAGGCCAGTCGACTGGCAAAACCCACAGAATGTAATTACACTCTGGCCCAGTCGACTGGCCCAGGGGCAGTCGACTGGTTCGCGGGTTTTATAGAAGGCAAGGGCGCGCCGGGAAAGCCATTTTGGCTGCATATTCCCGGCGATTTTCTCTTCCTCTCAACTCCCCTTGCGTCCTAAGTCCGTTTCAAGTCCTAAAATCAGTCCCTAAGGCCTTCCCTAACTCCGATCTACTTCTAGGGTCGGTGGAAAACCTCTTTTCTCAAGCCATTATCTCAAAACCGAAAAACATGAAAAGAGCAGTCAAGAGGTATGATGTTTTAAGGTTCATTTCTCCATTTAGGCTTTGCATTGATACTAATATGATGTTTTGTGTATATTTTCTTTGACATTTTCTCTTTTGGGGGGTCACTTTGGTATGTATGCATGTGTTTGGTATATTAGGGTTGTGTCTAAGCGGTCTAGGGGTGAAGGTTCATCCCGACCAGGTCCCCAAGCTCCAGAGGAGTCACTATTTAGGAGCCGGGAGTGCAAGAAGAGGTTCGAGGAGAATGAGTTTGTCGTGTTGCCTTGTAGGTATCTTAACAAATCCTATTTTGAGGATAAAGCGCCACAAATTATTGAGATGGTGACTCACTTCGGCATAGAACAATTGGTATATTGCCAACATGATATTAACATTGATCTATGCAAGGAGTTCTATGCAAATTTAACTTGTATTGATTCAGATAATAGTATTTATGAATCAAGAGTAGCCGACGTTACCATTCCTTTCACACCCATGAGTTTAGCCAGTTTCTTAGAATGTCGGGCGTCAAACAATGTCAACACCTATTTTCCAAATGTCATTGAGCCGCTTGAGTTTGAAAACATTACAATTGATCAGATTCATCTGCACTATTTTAGAAGACATAGATATGAATCTGAGCGTACCTTTGATGCAAAGCCCATGCGTCCATTTAGCCATGTTCTGTATAAGATTGTTGTCGAGTGTATTTTACCCATTGTCACTAAGGGGAGAGCAAGGATTCGACTGCCTCACTTAGTGATGATGTATGCTCTTGAGAGACGATTGGACATAGATGTGCCATTGCATGTTTTTGCCTCCATCTGTCACTTTTCCCAGAGTGTGAATGGGAAAATTTATATGCCTTTCTGCCATATGCTGACTGAACTCTTCCAGCTACGATTTGGCATTCGTGTTGGTGCAAGTTGCATCAATGATGTTCTTCTTTAAGTGTTTTAATGTTTGACAATACACTTAAGTCAGTGATTCAATGAACAGACAAAGGGGACCAAAGGAGAAGTGACCTAAGTTGAAGAAAAGTCCTAGTTAACCTAGGCATCGAAACCCTAAGACCCGGCGAAGGGCTGCTGGGCACCTAGCGAAGGGCTGCTAGGCATCGAAACCCTAAGACCTAGTGAAGGGCTGCTGGGCACCTAGCGAAGGGCTGCTAGGGATCGAAACCCTAAGACCTGGCGAAGGGCTGTTGGGCACCTAGCGAAGGGCTGCTAGGCACCTGGCGAAGGACTGCTAGGGAATGAAGACCTGGCGAAGGACTGCTAGGTAATGAAGTCCTGGTCCAAGGGACTGAGCAACTTAGCTGAGCGATGACTAAGGACAGGAGTAAAGACGGGTCAGGGTTTGGGCGTCTCGAGATCCGGAGTAATCGGAGGCTAAGCAAAAGTCCACCCGAAGGACTGGGTGGCAACCGGCTCCTGAAAGGAGTAGGTGAAAGGCGCGTTCTCGGGGATGAGAACTTGCGTCGGTTCGACCTAGGGTTTCGTGGAAATTCGAAGTCCGAACCAAGTCCTTAAGGCTAATATTATATGTATATTTGCTTTGTGTTTGTGTATCTTGAAGGTACCAAGAACCGGAAACAAAGCAAGCGAAAAAACAAAGGCTGGAAGCCCTGAAGCAGGGCGCCCCCATGCTCCAGGGCGCCCCCATTGGTGGGGGCGCCCAAGCTAATGAAGAAAAAGGTGGTTTAAGCGAAGTAAGCAGAATAGGCTTCAAGCGGGGCGCTCGGAACGTCCGGGGCACCCTGGTTCAAAGCTGTTTTGGCGGTTTCGAGTTCGAAACACAGATAAGCCTTCATGAGGGCGGCCGGGAGGTCCGGGGCGCCCTGGTCAAAGGTTTTATCAGCTGAGGCGAGGTCGACGCAGGAATAAGGCTTGACCGGGTTTATCGGGGCGCCCCCAGCGTCCAGGGCGCCCGTAGGAAGCCTATAAAAGGGGCTTCGACCCCTCTGCTTCAACAACAACTGCTACAAGCCATTCTCATCATTCTGACCGACGACAACGTGCTAAAGACGAGGCTCTATGACCGGGAGGCTCCAGGAGGAAGTGCGCGGCACTTCGGAGGTCCAGATCGGCCGAGCTTCATCTTTGTTTTGTTCGGTTTGCGTTTATTATTCCGTACTTAATTTTCTGTACTTGTGCTTGTAATTGTACACTGTAAGACGGGTTTTCTCTGCCTTCGAAAATTCTGGAAAGGAGACCAATAGTGGACTCACGTCGAGTACATAGGCCTTGGACGTACTGACCCTGGGGGGTTGGGAACCAAGTAAATAAATCCCGCTGTGTCCCTGTCCTGCTTTCTATTTTATTTTTCGCTGTGCTACTAACTTTGATTTTAGAACGCTCGAAAGATTTACAAAGTTTAACAAGAAATTTCAATGGTCGATATTCACCCCCCTCTATCGACGGCACCGGTCCTACAATTGGTATTAGAGCCGAGCCGCTCTTCACCGGACTAACCGCCGATGGAGCAACGACGCCAGGAGGTGAGGGGGAGCTCAGGGGTGAAGCAAGTATATTTTATTTAAATGTCTAATTTTAAATTGCATATTATTTGTTTCACATGCAAGGAGAGAGGGCACTATAAAAATCAGTGCCCTACTCGTAAGATTCGATCTACACCACTGGCGGCAAAGGGGGCACCAGCGCCAGGAGTCCGAAAAAACAAAGATCACGTACAATGCTTCAAGTGCGGAAAATATGGACACTACATAAACAAGTGTCCGGCGAAGGTACGTAAGATTTATGTTCCAAAAGTTTTATAAATTCCAGCACTGTCTTTAGATAATTCAGTTAATTTTTATGATAAATTAGATTTACTGTATAGTAAAATTAATGTTTTGCATGAAAAATTAGAAAATACAGACATGACTAAAATTTCAGAAATTAATTATTTAATTCAGAACATTAATTTAGCAATTACTAAAATAAATTGTCATAATTTTAATTCAGATAATTCTGATAATTTTAATAAATCTGATAATTTTAATCCAGATAAATCTGATAATTTTAATTCAGATAGATCTGAATTCAAAAATCTTAAGGATAATCCTAAATTTGAAAATCCTTTAGATAATTATGAATCTAAATTTAAAAATCCGTTGTATAACTCTAAATTCGAATTTAAAAATTCTAAGGATAATTCAGAAATTAATTCTGAAAATCTTAAGGATAATTCAAAAACTAATTCTGAAAATCTTAAAGATAATCTAGAGATTAATTTTGAATTTCTTGAAAATATTGAAGATGTGTCTGAGGATAATTCTGAGGATAATCTTGAAGATGAAATTCTCCTAGATAATAACTTAACTATAGATAATCTTGAAAGTTATTACAAAACCCTAACTAGTGGCCCAAATTACTCCTCCTATTTTGAGGACACTAAAAGATATAATTTTGAGGATGAGGAGGATATGGAACTATCTAAGATCAAGGCCATAATTAATAAAAATTACAAAGGTTCAAATAAATCTGAATTGTTTGAGAAACTTGAAAAGAAAAATAAGGATGAGTCAGAAATTTTTGAAATAATGAAAATACTAAACCTAAATCCACAACTATTAATTCAAAATTAAATCTTAATTATTCAAATTCAAAATTAAATCTTAATTTAATTTAAAATTAAATCTTAATTATTCAAATTCAAATTAATTAAATCTTAATTATTCAAATTCAAATTAAATCTTAATTAAATTCGAATTAAATTCAATTAAATATTAATTAAATCAATAAAATCAATTAAATTCAAATTAAATCAATTAAATTCAATTAAATATTAATTAAATCAATTAAATTCAATTAAATATTAATTAATTCGAATTAAATTCAATTAAATCCTAATTAAATTAAATTAAATTATCTTAATTCAAATTAATTCTAATTAAATTAAATTATCTTAATTAAAATTAATTCAAATTAAATTAAATTAATTCAAATTAATTTAAACTTCAATTAATTCTTAATTAACTTGAATCCAACTAACTCTTAAATAAATTAAACTTGAACTAAACTAAAACCTTACCCAAAATTATAACAATTAAAATTAATAACATTAAATATGTCAAAGTGGGTTGACATATTCGCAGGTTCACGCGACATGTATCAATCGGAAATTTGATACATTTTTAGAAACTTAAATAAAATGATTTGAATTGTTTGACTCATGCATAATTGTCATGCCATGCATTTGCTACTTCTTTTAATGACATGTCATTCATATTTAAATTTTATGCATATATTAGAACGGCTATAGGAAAAAGAATAATTGAAACTTGATCAACATAGTATTGGGTGGCGGTGAGATGATAGTACATTAGGGAAGCCAATTCTAATAACGTCAAGTATACTCTACTTGGTCTCTTTAGACTGGTGAAACTAGCCGAAGCTACCGATCCAAGACCCCAACTAGTTAGACCAGAATTTTTCAAAAAGTAATTTTGAAAATAAAATTTCATTAAAAGGCTTTGTCAAGGAAAGGGTTGATGATCCAATAAGGCTATGGCCAAAGAAGGCCTAGTGTCTCGCCAAGACCTGGAAGCCAATTTTTGAAATTCAAATTCAAGTTACTTCTTGTCAAATTCAAATCTAACACAAGCTTCAATTGAATCTTAGAATTAATAATAAATTAAGAAAAATGATTCAAGCATCTCACAATACACCTATAAGGCAACCATGCTTGTTGTATTGATACATCTAAAATGGGTGAGATGTTAAGGACTAATGAATTGAAAAATATTTTTCAAAAATATTTTTCAAAATTGTTAGAATATTTTCCTAAAAATATATTTTCAAAATAGTGCTTCAACATAATAATATTTTTATGGAATTCATACTTGTCTAATGAAATATACATATTATATGTTTTCAAAAATTATATTCTTTTGAAAATTGTCCCTAGTAAGGACAATGGGTTGTCCTTCTGGTCCTGCCATCGGTGCTCCTTCAGGTGCTTTGCTGGTTTCCCACAGACAACGCCAAATTTATTCCGAAAGGAGTCGACGACGATGGCCAGACACCGAGGTGTTGGATCGGGTTGGACCGGCTAGAGGGGTGTGAATAGACGGCTAATAAAATAAAAGTGGTGGAGGCACTCGTCTTTAAAAAAGAACTTGGTCGCAACTGAGAACGTTGCTTCAAAAGCAGTAGACGCTCAATAAAAATCTCCTTGTGGCGGAGAAGCCTTACAAAAATAGCACGCTAGAGATTTTACAAGAATGAATAAAAATGATTGATTTCTAAAGCAAAACCTCTAAGTCTATTTATAGCCTAAGAGAATAAATCTGGATTGTTGATTGTTGATCACTTTTCTCTTGGTCGTTGATCCATGGATGTAATCTGGATGGTTGATCTTGGATGGGATTAAACTGCATCCATTGTATTTGATTAAAGGATAATGTAACATTATCCTTTAAGTTTTAATTGTTTTAATTAAAACTTTATCTTTCCTCGAGATGGCTGTTGGAATCTCCATGTCGCTGTTGTAATCTCTAAGTAGTAATATCGGTAACATTTTACTGTCATCGCCCTTTAGTCCAAATGGTAAGTGGGTTAGTGTGTGTTGTTGAAGTCTCGTGTTCGATCCTTCGTGGTACCAAATAATTTTCTCTTTTCTTTTGGGCGTTTGGACTAGTCTTTTTGATTCTTCGTCTTCTGGGTGATTTTCGGCCAACCGGAGTTAGGCTCACCCGAACCCGACTCCGGCCTTTCGCCCCTCGAGCCTCCTTCCTCCCGGCTTCTCGTCCCTCGGACACCGCGCACGTCCTTCTCGCTCCACCGGTGTACTCTTCCGCAGCATCTGCGTCCCTCGGATTGTACCGAGCCCGTCGGCTCACTTCCTCGCACAATCCTTCTCGTCCGCTACGTCTTACACTCGACTTCCTCCGTACCTAAGCTCCTGCACACTTAGCAGAGGGATTAAAACCAACAGGACCTAACCTAACTTGGTTGATCACATCAAAACTAACTGGGGCACCAACACGAGGTCCTGCCCACGTGGAAGCTGACAGGGGGGAGGAACTCTGCGCCCTGCGAGGTCAACACGAGCATTAGGAGAATACGCCGAAGGTTATCCGGCGGAGCCCACTCCGACGCTCAAGTCAGTGTCTTGATGGAGATGGAGAAAGGTGTAAGACGGGAAAGAAAGTACAAATAGTAGAGAATGCTTAACTCTCTTTACCAGAGGGGTTGGGGTACCTTTTATACTGGCCTTCACTGCCTTGCCACGTCCCCATGATTTATGCCACGTCCCCCTCCCCTTTCGGCGGTTACTGGATAGCCTTTGAAACGGTGTAAGCCATCATTACATTTCGACCCGTTGCGACATTTAAGGGTCATGGTAATTCCGTGCCAGCGGGGATGCTTATCCGTCGATCCGCGAGGGAGGGGGAGAGCCGTTATTTGATGTCAAAGGTAGCTTGGGCTCCGCTTCCCCGAGCTGGTCTCGGGGTCTTCTGGCCCAGGTGATCGCGGGCGTTATAGCTCCCGAGGTGGTCTCGGGACCCCACCTCCCGGGGTGATCCCGAGGGGGATCTTCTGGTTGACTCCCTAGGACTTACCTCCCGAGGGGGACCCTATAGGCTTCCCTTCCCGAGAGTGTCTCGAGGGCTCTGAAAAAGGAGTCACTAAGACTCGTTGCATGTCGTCACAAAGCTTCTTCATTCTACGTGTCTGCCACGGGCTATTTAACCCTATCAGTTCATTTTCAATATTCTTATCAATTCGTCCCGGACCAATAAAAAAAGATAAATCATGAAGCGTTTGGTCTGCTTATTTTCTATTTTTATTTTTTTTTTTTGTAGAAAATGCGATTTTCTAAAAAATATATTTGGTTTGTATTTTCCAACCTTGTTTTCTAGAAAAAGATATAGCATTTTCTGGAAAACTAGGAAATGAAATAAAATCATTTTTCAGAAAATGAGAAAATGTGGTTTTCTGAAAATGAGAAAATAGAAAATGGAGCATATCAAACGCCCCCGAAGTTTAGACAATGCGAGTATGCTTATTTTTCATTTTCATTTTCTATAGAAAATACGATTTTCTGAAAAACGTATTTGGTTTGTATTTTCCAACCTTGTTATCTAGAAAAAGATATAGGCGTTTTCTGAAAAACTAGAGAATGAAATAAAATCTGGCTGCATTTGGTATGCTTATTTTTTATTTTTATTTTATGTAGAAAATATGATTTTCTGAAAAATATGATTGGTTTATATTTTCCAGCCTTGTTTTCCAGAAAAAGATATAACGTTTTTTGAAAAACTAGAGAATGAAATAAAGATATTTTCTAGAAAATATAATTTTTTTTAAAAAATAAAAATAGAAAATGGAACAAACCGAACACCCCATCATATTTCAGAAATTAAAAAAAATATTATTTTTTAAAAATAAAAATAAAAAATGGAGCATACCAAAGGCATAAATGTTTTGCAATCAAGTAGTGTTGTAATTATCAGAATGTCGACCTCCACATTTTGGAAGCGTGGCAAAATAAAACCACAAGGAATACAGAAACCCAATGACCGGAATAGAAATTGCAACTAAAACCAAGAAACTAACAAAAACAGAGTTGTGAATCACAAGAATAAAATTGCTCTATGACAAACAGTCGTAGAAAAAAGGAACCAATTAAAAATGGCATGGACAAAGTAAGACTTCATCAGTTACTTTCACAATCAGAATCCATCAATTTTTTTAATGGTATTGCCGACGCTTTGCAAACATCTCAAATAAAAAAACAAAAATTAGTACATAATGTAAAAAAAAAAAAAGAAATGCCCAAACTATAGCCGTAGTTACATTAGAACCAAGCACATGATATAAACCAACTGTAGATTGTGTAAAATGAACTTGGAATTCAAGTATTATTATGATTGTGATTCATGAATAACCCAATCAAGGTGGATCTTCAAAGCTATCGACTGTCTGAATTCCTTCCAATAATGCTGGCCGGAATGCACCACTTTTTTGTTGGGAACACTTTGTAGACGAACAACAACCCTAGCGTAAAGGTGGCTTGCACCTTTGTGAAGTCACCCTGGACGGAGAAGAAAATTACCATCGAGAGAAGGAACAACACCACACAGAAATGCATAATGCACGAGACCCTGACCAGTAGCTTTCCGTCATTACCAACACGGAAGCCTCGAGTTCTGAATACAACTAAGAAGTTGTATTTGTCCGCCATGTACCGGTAGCAAAGTATATTGCACCTACAGTAACTATTGTGAGATTAGATGCATAATATTGCGCAAAGTCAAATGTCTGCTTTGGCGTGTGGAAACTCCTGCTTATCGGGTACACGGAAAGATCGTGTACCTCGAGACCATTCAAATCCAAACTACCTTTCCTCTCGGAAATGAGAGGCATCCGCAAATTATCGCCTACATCATTCTGGTCTACTGTGCTCTCCCAAGGTTGCTCTGGAACTAATTGAACCATGTCATTCTTCTTAAACTTCTTCAAAATATTCTTCATTCAAGGCACTGGAGCTAGCAAATCGAAGGAAATCCCCAGGAAGGTACTTGTGATGAGAAATGCAAGGGTGGCTAGCCATGATCTCGTGAAGAAAGAAGCTAGCGCTCATATAGTGTTCAATTTGCTTGCAATCTTCCCCATTAGAGACAGTAAGGTGGCATTCAAATTTGGAAAGATAGGAAAAAGCAGATGGAATAACTATATACAAGCTTATGAAGATGAGGACATTTGGTAAGAACTGAAGAATTAAAGTTCCAAACCAGCTCGATCCCCCAAGCCAATTTAACCATGAATTAGCATGATCAACAGCCCCTGCATTGATTATCCTTGCAGCGCTGCTCATTGCATTGATGATTGCTAGCGGCCAACTGAAAAAGAGAAGCATTAGGAGTAGACAAGCATTGACAGCAATCTTCCTCAATCGCAATGAGAGCTTGTTCAAGCCCAAATGATTCCAATAGATGTCAACAGCAGGAGGTGCCCTCTCAACTCTGCACCAGCTCAGCCCCAGCTGGAGCTCCATCACAGGGACGAACTGTCCAATGGATCTTCTCTTCCGCTCCAATCTCAAGTCCCTCACTGCCTTATCGGCAGTGTACACGTCCTTAAAGATCACAAATGCAATACCAGCACCAGGAGCCCTTCCTTCCTTGTAATCTGGAAGTTTTTTATGCAGAACCAACTTCAAACTTTGCAGCTTTCTGAATCTCCCTTCCTGCGTGAAGCCTAATTTCACAGAGGTCATTGCCCAGATTTCTTTTGCCTTCCTCAACCATGCATGCTCATAGATCTGGCTGCTTTTATGGCCATCATCGTCGTCGTTCAATAGTGATCGGGAATGCATGTGAGCTTCCATCCATGAGATTTCATTCTGAAGATGGGTCCATTTCAAGGTGAGGTACTCGAGGGTGATAGATCAAAGGGCACAATCACACGATGCACATTACCGGGATACCGGTGCTGGAAGTACTCTTCGAGCGGGGCCTTGTCGGAAGCTAGGGATTTGGAAACACCCTGCACCATCATGGTAAAGATTGCAATGGAGCCCGAATTGGATTCGCTGGGGTTGCCGTTGCCATCACGGAATCTGGTAACACTCAGGGCATCCTCCATCTGCAAGATGCCAAGGTGGGAAACGAAAACGATAAGGGCGGCGAGGAGAAAGTGCAACCATAGGATTGGAGAGCCGGAGCGGATGTGGGAAATGGTAGTCCGGGCGAAGGGGTCGGCGAGAGGGACGGAGCCAGAGAGGTTGAGGGAAAAAGCGGCGAGGAGAGCGATGAGGAAGACGGAGAGGAGGACGAAGAAGCTGGCGCTCTCGACGATGAGGAACTGGGCAGCGTCGGCGCCGCAATGGAGGGCGATTTGGGCGGGGGTGGCGTGGTAGACGGCGAGCAGCTTGGCACCGAGCGCGGAGGTGCCAGGGAAGCGGCGGTGGTCGCAGCGGAGCTTAATGAGTAAGAATAGGAGGACGCAGGAGGCGGGTCCGGCGGCGGAGATGTTGAGGAGGTACTGGATGTAGCCGTACCAAGCCGCGAAGGGGACGTCGGAGTCCGGCGACGGCGATTGAGCGGTCATGGCAGGAGAAATCAAGAAGAGGCTCATCGGTCGTCGTCCTCCTCCGTCACAGGAGACGACGGGGACGGGAAGGTGGCCCCAACCCTAGTTCCAGAAAGACGAAGGAATGGCTTTCAAGGAGAGGAAAAGAAAAATAATCAGGTTGTCGAACCTGCGACTTGACCAATCAACTGGCGTGGAAATCTCGAAGCGCTCCCAACGCAATCGACAATAGGGCGTTTGATTTACATTTACCAATCTATTTTTTATTTTCATTTTCTGTAGATAATATGATTTTTTAAAAAACATATTTGATTTGTATTTTCCAGTTTTATTTTTTTTAAAAAAAACATAGCATTTTCTGAAAAATTGGAAAATGAAAAAAAGTCATTTTTCATAAAACTAGAAAATACGATTTTCTGGAAAATGAAAATAAAAAATGACACAAACCAAACGCCCCCTTAAAATTTCAATCTCACATTTGTGCCGCCTATTTGAATAAAAAATTTCTATAAAATTTTTCATAAATTGAGAATCGAATCACGAATATTTATGAGACAATTAATTACTCATCCATAGACCCTACCAAGGGTCAGGTCCAACCCGGATCGGATCGGGTGGTCCGGCATCAGCTGAACCGTGGGTCGAACACCGATTCAACAAGCCGTTGGAACCGGCAATTCGGAGCCATTGGAATTTTTTTATTTTTTTCAACGGTTAAGATCATTTGATTATTTTTTGATCAATGACTATGATTCAATGCCCGTTATGATCTAAATTCTATAATAGGGAGTTCATTTTATTATTTTCACATACATTTTTTCTACTCTCATTCTCAACTTCTATTATCTACGCATTTTCGACTCTATCTTTCGATGACAATGGAAGGAGACTATGGAGCTTCATTATCTTGATCTCGGAGGGAAAAATAAATAGCGCACGAGAATCCCGACATTCAAACTCAATCCATCGATGTTGAGACCGATGCCTAGCCCCAGCACCTTCCGACACCCGAAACACAAGGAAGTACCGATGCAATTACTTTTAGGGTGCATTTGGTTGAGGGTTATCCTTGATAACCTTGGTTATCCATCCAAGGTTATCAACAAACATCTTGTTTGGTTTAGATAATCAGCGATTGTCAAGTAATGATCGATACCCGACACGTCAGCAAAAGGGGCATGCAACCCGGAATCGGAAAACCTTAGAAAAGTAAGGTCTTTCTTGATCTTGGGGTTATGAAACTTATCTTTCCATAATTATCCTCTAATATTTACCTTAGCAAAAGAGGCATTATTTGGGGGCGACCACCGGCAACGACGACCGGCGCCGACAACTGCCGCCGGCGACCGACGACCTACGCCGGCAACCGCCGCCGCGTGACCGTCCACCGACGACCGCCACCGGCCGACAACCGACGACCGACAACGACGGTCGGCGACCACCGCTGGCGGCCGACCATTATTTGCGGCCGACAACTGGCAACGACAACCAGTGACCACCGCCGGCGGGGCGGCGACCAAGGGTATGAATATGTATATAATATCATCTTACTTTTTTATTTTAAATTTATAAGCATATAATATTATTATACTTAAATTTAACTAAAGGGTAATACGGTAAAACATTATATTATGTCATAGATTATTATCTCCAAACAAACAAGATTTTATTTGATTACCTAAATTGAACCAAACAACTTCAAATTATGTTTCATTCCCCATTACCTTGGTTATGTTATTACTTGGTAATCACATAACTAAGGTTATATCTAATAACTTGAATCAAACGCACCCTTAAGGTTTAGAAAAATCCTCCTCTAAAATCTTCTATTTTTACTAAACATTTTGAGAAAGTCACACTTCCGTTGGGAGAATTGCGTGCAAAATGTAAATATTGCAATGTGATCCTGTCGCGAAGCGAGGTGGGCGCCCCTCCTATGGGATGGTCCGCCGAATGACACGGGAATGCTGAAGCTGACTACTGAACTAGCTCGCTCCTCGCCTACAAGACAGAGACCGTTAGAACCCGCCGGGAAAAGTCCCCGGTCAGGCACTCCAACGGTCAAGTCAGCACTCGATGATGGCAAGTGAATGGAAAGCAATAGAACAATAGACAATGCACTATTGCGCGTACCTGAGAAATGAGGAGTGGAGAGGCTTATATAGCCAGGGAAGCTGACAGTTCCTGCCCCGCCTGCCACCTGTTGTCATATAGCTAGGACAGGGTGATACATGCCTAGAGGTGGCAGGGTAAAGTAGTGCATACTGGGTTAAGGAAAGGGACACTATAAACTTAATGGCTGGCGCCGCTCGGCCTGACACTAGTGTATGTGGTCGTAGTACGGGGGGACAGGGAATGGCAGGGAGATCAAGCCATCAGCGGGATATCCGTCGTTAGGGCCAGAGTGACTCCAGTCCTGCGGCGACCTCGTACTGCTTCGGGTAATCTGATGTCAGGGAGTGGTTGTTCTGCCTACTAAGGCATGCTAGGGCCGACTGGGGACCCTTTGTTGGTGCAGAAAGCACCATATCGAACTTTGTTTTGATATTGGCAAAGGATTCAAAGTTAAGTACTATTTGTGATCTAACGTTGTTCACTAAGTGTGCAGAAAAAACCCTAGCGAAGGACTGTTAGGCACCTGGCGAAGGAATGCCAGGATACGAAGCCCTAGCGAAGGGAAGGACTGCTAGGCAACTAGCGAAGGGCTGCTAGTCACCAAGTCCTAGCGAAGGACTGCTAGGCAACTAGCGAAGGGCTGCTAGTCATCAAGTCCTAGCGAAGGACTGCTAGGCAACTAGCGAAGGGCTGCTAGTCATCAAGTCCTAGCGAAGGACTGCTAGGCAACTAGCGAAGGGCTGCTAGTTATCAAAGACCTGGCGAAGGGCTGCTGGGCACCTAGCGAAGGGCTGCTAGGATACAAAGCCCTAGCGAAGGACAGCTAGGCGCCAGGCGAAGGACAGCCTGGGACTGAAGCCCTAGCGAAGGAATGCTAGGCACCGGGCGAAGGGCAGCTCGGCCTCCAAGACCTGGCAAAGGACCGCCAGACAAAAGTCCAACCAGAGGAACGGTTGGCATCAGGTAAATTCTCCCGAGAGGAGTAGGTGAGGACGCGTTCCCCGTCGAGGGAACAGTAGGCGTCGGTTCGACCTAGGGTTCCATTTTGGAGACTCAAAGTCAGAACCAAGACAGCTAAGGCTGTATAAACTAACCTAGTAATGTCTTGTTGTGTTTTGGACTAACCCTGGATGCAAGACCAAAGGAACGAGTGTCTGCAGCTCAGAGAGCCTCAAAGGAGTGAGGCAACAGCTGACCAGGGCGCCCGGAGTGTCTCGGGCGCCCCCAAGGTGAACACAAAACACACAAGTAAAAAGCAGCTTCAAACAGTACAACTCCCGGGCGTCCCCTGCGCTCCGGGCGCCCCCTGCGCTCAGGGCGCCCCCAACACCAACTGCCGAAGCAGCTCTCTTCGAAGCCAGAAGATAAGACTTTGACCCAGTCAATCCGGGCGCCCCGAGCGCTCCGGGCGCCCCGGTCAAAACTGATCCCGAAGATAAAGGGATCAAACGCTGACCGAGACATTGGCGGATCAAAGGCCACGTGGGGGGGCGCCCCCGACGTCCCGGGCGCCCCCAGGCCCTATATAAAGGGCCCTCGACCAAGGCTTCAAAACATCAATTCGTTCAATGCTTCTACGCTCTTCTGCTCTCGCGCCTTGCTCCGGAAACTGCCCAACTCGAGCCGACGACGTCCCGCTGCTCCGAAAAAGTTAACCTACAATCGGACGTCGGTAAAAGAAGAGCATCTTTTTCTTAATTGTTAAAGTTTACTGCACTTACTCTGTATTCAATATTTGTAAACTGTTTTTGCGCCAAATATAGAATTGCCCAAAGTAAACGGTCAACGACCGTGGGCCTTGGAGTAGGAGTCGACACAGGCTCCGAACCAAGTAAAATCGACTGTGTCTCTGTGTTGTGATTTTTAATTTCCACTGCGTACTTGCTCTAAGTTTTCCGAAAAACGATTTCCGATATTCACCCCCCCTCTATCGGCTTTCTCGATCCAATACCCTTGAAGGGAGAGTGTCGACTGGGGGCACTGAGTAGTGAGGCCGGCTGAGGGCCTACAATGAAGGTGCTGACTGGGGCACTGAGTAGCGAGATCGACTGAGGGCCTACAATGAGGGTGCCGACTGGGGCACTGAGTAGCGCGGGCGACTGAGGGCCGGTGATGAGTGTGTCGACTGGGGCACTGAGTAATGTGCCCGACTGAGGGTCGATGATAAAGGTGCCGACTGGGGCACTGAGTAACGATATACCGAGTAGCACCCTCTCTGGCTCGGGCTTACCCCCGGAGCGTGATACACCACGCGTCTATGGGGAGCCAAACCTAGAGGGGTATTGGAGCATGGGCGCTTGAGCACCGGTTGGGTCGATCCCGAGGAGCGTGGGCTGCCACGCGTCTAATGGGGGGACCCTGATCCGAGCGACGCCTATCTGATGGGCCTCTCCAGCCCAGTAACCCTTCTTCCTTCCGACTAGGCGTCAGGCTGCCGGGCCAGGTTACACGTAAGCTGGCCTGGGATCACAATGCTTCCTACAAATTCCAAGTCGGCAGCAGCTATGGGTCGTTGAAACGACATGTAAAAACGAAGTATCCGACGGAATATAGACTCGACGGCTCTTAAACACAATAATCAAGATTTTCTAACGGTAGTAGTACTGATTCTGATTTACTTTTATATTCTAATAATAAATTAAGAGAATCATTGGCTAAATTTATTTTCGTAGAATATCTTTCTTTAAAATAATCTCTTAATCCATATGCTAAACGTACTTCTAGGACTACACTTACTCGTACAATTAAAAAATTAGTAAAACAAGGAAAAAAGAATTTAATTGATGAATTAATAAATTAAATAATAAAGTTTGTTTATGTTCTGATATTTGGAGTGATCATTGACAAACTCATTCTTATATGGGTATGGGGTGTGACTTGCCATTGGATCGATAACTTTTGCATCCTACCAAAAAAAATTGATAGCTTATAGATTTTTTTATGAATCACATATTACTCATAATATTACACAATTATTATATTTAATTTTAGAAAAATATGGATTGATTCATAATATATTTTCAATATCATTAGATAATACTAGTTCTAAGACCGTTTCTATAGAAGAACTAAAATGTATTTGCCAACCTGTTATTGGTAGTCTATTTTTTCATATTCGTTATATATATCATGTTTTAAATTTATGTGTTTAAGATAGATTGAAACTTTTAGAAAATTATATTAAACTGATTAGAATCATAATTTCATATATATGGTCGCATCTATCTATGATGAACAATGAGTAGGTTTTGTAAAGCTAATGGAATGAGTCTTAAAAAATTTTCACGTGGTGTTCCAACACGTTGGAATTCAATATAACAATTATTACAAGATTTATTTCAATATAAAGATTTATTATATTTATTTTTTGTACAAAATAGTAATACTAATATATATTTCTTTTCACAACAATGAAATATTTGTGTTTAACTTTTCGATATTTATTATCTCACTGTTCATTTAGTTTTAGTAAATTTTTTGTATAATATTAGTATTAAATAAACATATTAATAACGAAGCTTTAACTTACATATTAGCTATGAAAACTAAATAAAAAAAATATTTTTATTTTATTCTTAAAATTTATTTAATTGTATTTACTTTATATCCTAGATTTAAATTAGAAGTTTTACAAGAAATATTAACTTTTTATTAGGACATTTTAATTCCTATTCAAGATTCTTCTTCTCCTAATCCAGTAATATTATATATAATATTAGAAATTACTTATATCATCTTTATAATCAATATTATATAAAATATGAAATATAAACTAATATTTATGAAACATAACAGTCTACTGGTACTAATTTAAAACTTACAAAAATATAACTTTTATTAAAAGAACAGACGAAATATCTACTAGGATCCTCAAGTTCAAGACAGAAACTTGAAAATTATTTTATGACTTCTTTTAATTTTAATGAAGCAGATAACGATGATTTTAATATCTTAAAGTGGTGGTCACAGAAGGCTCAAAGCTTTTCTGTTCTATTCGTGATTGCCAAAGAAATTTTAGATTGTCTAGTATCAACTATTGTTGCGGAACAGATGTTTAGTAACGGCGACAACATATTAGATTAACGACCATCAACTATGTCTCCCGATTCATTGGAAGCTTAAGCATTACTAGACGGTTGGACCAGAGCCGAGAAAAGAATCTAAGGAATGCAACTTTCAAAAGACGAAGTCAAAGAATTTGATTCCGAAGGAACTAATACAACGGAGACGGGAGGAAATGGAAATGAGTGATGTAAATTATAAAAGGGTAAAAATATAAAAGAACTACGTCGACTTTGATTTCCCTATATCCTAAGAAGATACGTAGGCAACTTAAATAAGTGCCAACCTTTTTTTAAAATAAATTTTATATTTTAAAATTTAATTTTTAATTTTTAATTTTTTTAATATAATAATCTCGAACCGTCGCGAACAGTGATAAACCGTTAACCGAACCGTGAATTGGCAGTTCAAAATCATGAACCGTAATCGTCTTGGGCGATTAAGGTTAAGGGTCGACCCTCCATAAACTGTCGAATCGACAATTTCGAACCGTTGAACCGTCGATTCCTAATCATAGTTGGGTCTACCATCCATGCACCATAGCCCCAGGCTGACTTTCTAAAGAGAGAAAATCCACGTTCGCGTGGGGTCATTTTATCCCTCTAATTTGATTCGGCTTTTTACCAAAGGGCGTACCAAAGAATTGGTATTTACCAAAAGGCGTACCATGGTTTCATTTTCACCAAAGGGCATACTGATTTTAGTGAACTTCCTATTATACCCCTCCCGTTAATTACTGTCTTTCTCTTTCTCTCTCTCAGTAACAAATTCCAAGATGTCTGCACATGCTTTTTAAGACTTTTTATTTTAAATAATATAATATGGAATCGGCGCTAAAAAACATAAGGTAAAAACCGAAAAAATATTTCAGTTAAAAAATATCTCATCCAACGTGATTTAAAAATATAAATAGATGATTTTTTATATTTGATTAATATAAATTAATATATTAAATAATATTTAATAAATATATTAATATATAAAAAAATCTGAAATGTTTTGATTTCAGGCAGCGTAGGCCTAAAATCAATAGATTTCAGGCAGCGTAGGCCTGAAATGTTTTGATTTCAGGCCAAGCGTGGGCCTGAAATCTTTTGATTCAGGCCCGATGTAGACTCAATTTTTTTTTTCAATTTTAAAAATATATTAATATATAAAAAATCTATCAAAACACGTAATTTCATATTAAAACGCAGGGTCTGAAGTCACGCTAAGAGGGCCCGAACACAGATGTGTTCAGGCCCTCCAGGCCCAAGAAGGGCCTGAACACATCTTGGATAAATGTAAATAAATTAAATAAAAATATCAATAGTTCTAGTTAGAGTTGAGCTAGGAGATGATATTTTTGGTGTCCAAACTTCTAATGATTATAAATTATATTGCAATAGGAGATTTTTAGGTCAATCGGTGGGTTTTCACCAAAACCCACTTATGGACCTAGGATATTTGGATTTCTCAAAATCCAATATCAATAGTTAGAGTTGAGCTAGGAGATGGTATTTTTGTTATCTAAACTTCTAATGATTATAAATTATGTTGCAATAGGAAATTTTTAGGTCTATCAGTGGGTTTTCACCAAAACTCACTGATGGACCTAGGATATTTGGATTTCTCAAAATCCAATATCAATAGTTAGAGTTGAGCTAGGAGATGGTATTTTTGGTGTCCAAACTTCTAATGATTATAAATTATGTTACATAGGAGTTTTCTATGATGAATTAGTGGGTTTCGGTGAAAACTCATTGATGGACCTAGGATATTTGGATTTCTCCATACTTAATATCTCTATTTAGAATTTACTTAGGAGATGTTATTTCTGATGTACAAACTTAGTACCAATAGTTTTCAGTTATGTTCTCTAACTTTATCAGTTGGCACACAAAGATGTATAAATATGACTGCATCTTGGCCATAGTTAAAAGAAACATCTCTTTCAACATGATTTCAAAAATATAAAGAGATAATTTTTTATATTTGATTAATCTAAATTAATATAATAAATAATATTTAATAAATATATTAATATATAAAAAACCTATCAAAACACGTGATTTCATATTCCACGCAGGGCCTGAAATTATCCTAGGAGGGTCTGAAGTCAAATAACTTCATACCCTATAAATAATTAATTTAATAAATAATAATTAAATATAAAAAAAATATTTTTAAAATAAATGAATTTTCAGTGCCCCAATTAACTTGATTTTCTAAGCTTGACACTTAACTTGATTACTGTTGATTGGTATTTAGTGCCCCAATTACTGCAGATGCACAGACTTAAGCATCTTGAATCAAGGTAAAGACCTAAGCATCTCAACCCATTTTAGGTTATCAATCAAAAGTACCCTAAGGTGCTTGTGAGATGCTGGCTTCTAGATCTATAGGTGCATGCAGTTCTAGGGTTAGGGCCTAGGCTAAGTCCATTTGCGAAAAAATCCTAGTTTTGAAGGGGGTAGTTTTTAAAAAAAAACTAAGTCAAAAAAATCATTTTAAATAACATAATGAAAATAAAGAAATGATTTTGCAGAAAATAAAACAGTTTTTGAATAATAATTTAATTAGAGCAGTCCTATTCTACCTAACTTAGTACTTGATAAAAGGAAGTTAATCATGTAAACAACTAGCAACTAGATATGCATAGAAGTCAACTGGTCAATGCGAGGACCAGAGTAGTCAAAACACGAGTCAAACATCAGTCAATAGTACAATAATTCAACTGATGTCATCTGGAGTCTAAGAGGAGGGGCCCGGAGGGAAGAATGGACAGGGTTGCCAGTTTTGGAACCAAGACATCATCTCGTCATGTCGGGCCTGATTTGCCTCATGCTCGGCTCGGAGAGCATCCATGTACTCAGTGTGGTGTGCATCTCTCGTCTGGCGGTCGGCTAGAATAGCTTCCATGTGCTCGTTATGGTAAGCTCGGTTTACATCATGCTCTGCCCGAATCGCGTCGACTATCTCGATGTAGTGGGCTTCCTCTTCCTCTCGAAGGCTATGAATCTCTGTCTCAAGTCGTGTCACTCTCTCGTCTAGCGTCGGCGGTGGGGGCTTGTCCATCTGCTTTCGGATCTCGGCAGCGAGATCTGCGACGTCGACCTCCACCTCCTCATCGGAATCGATCTGGACTCCGGCTCACTGACGTCTCCATGATAAAACTCCGGTGCCCGAGACATCTATGCCCGTTAGGGAGAAGCTTCTATACCCAATCTCGTCAAACACAGTCATCGAGGTCATCTCTCCGTCGGTAATATCGCGACCGTGATGATGAAGAGGAGAGGTAATGATGTGGCAATAAGGGGTGCGTGCCCGACCCTGAGTAGTAACACTGGATGCATGTAGAATGGTGTGAAATATATGAAGTCCAATATCGATGTCTATGTGATGGATCAAAGCATACAACAGGAAGGTATGAAATGGTCGCATAGTCGCGACGTCCCTAGTGGTCAAGGGAAGAATGCAACGGACTAGAACTCTATAAAGAGCGTAATCCTGGACCTGGAGATCTACTGATTAAAACCGACTAACTAGGGGGTTTCGGGCAGTTCTATAGAAGTATGAATAAAGGGTATCTAGATCAATATGGGAGTAGGGGGAGCAAAGGGAGGATCTCTAGGAGGGTAACAGCAGAAAGTGGACTAGGAAGCTCGCAGTCCAAGGAATCTGTTAAACAACAAGGGCGTGATGTTAGTATTATGAGAGAAGTGTCCTAAGGCAATCGCCTTATGATTGTAATCATTTACTTTAATAAATGAATATTCACTATTTGAGTATACATGTTCATGTATTCATCCGCAGCTCGGTCAGCGTTTATCCTTTCAGAATCGACCTCGGAGCTGACTGGGGCGCCCGGGACCTCCCGGGCGCCCAGCTTGACCTGGTCCGCTAGCTTCATGGCTGATTTTGCTTCGACTCCTCTTTGTCTTTGACCTTGGGCGCCAGGGACCTCCCGGGCGCCTAGCCCAGTGTTGTTTCGAAGCGATTCTTGCTTAACTGCTTGTTTGGCTTTGACCTTGGGCACCCGGGACCTCCCGGGCGCCTAGCCCAACTGCATGCCCCTCTCCTTTAGGGCGTTCTGAGCTGCAGAAACACACTCCTTCGGTCCTTGCATCCAAGGTTAGTTCCACAACAAACAAGGCAAGAATATTAGTCCATTTTTACAACCGTAGCTGTCTTGGTTCTGACTTCGGGTCTCCCAAATGGAATCCTAGGTTGAACCGACGCCTACTGTTCCCTCGATGGGGAACATGTCCTCACCTACTCCTCTCAGGAGAATTTACCTTTTTGCCAACCAGCTCCTCCGGTTGGACTTTTGCCCGATCAACCTGACCAGGTCTTCGTGCCCAGTCCTCAACCAGGACTTCGTGCCCACCTTCCGAGCAGGTCTTCGGTGCCCATCCCCTTGCCAGGACTTCGTGCCCAGTCCTCGACCAGGACTTAGTGCCCACCTTCCGAGCAGGTCTTCGGTGCCAAGCCCCTTGACCAGGTCTTCTTTGCCCAGCCCTTTGCCAGGACGTCTTGCTAGCTCTGGAGGCCGGCGACTCCTTCCGCCCCTTCCCTTCTTCACTTCTTCTTTGTCTGCGCGAGGGAGAGGGAGCAGTAGGGGCGGGCTATCGATGGAGGGTTGCGGAGAAGAGGGTTCTTGGATCTAGGGTTTCTCTTCCGGTGATCTCAGCTGCGCTCGGATCTGAGCAAGTGATCGGAAGGCGTGGGCGATCAGAACTTGTGGTTGTAGGACCGGTGCCGTCGATAGAGGGGGGGTGAATATCGACCGTCAAAAACTTTAAGAAATCTTCGTAACACTTTTTGTTCTAGACTTAAAAGATTAGTAGCGCAGAGGAAAATAAGTAATAAAACAAAAGAGAATAAAACAGGGGACACAGCAGGTTTATTTACTTGGTTCCCAACCCCCCAGGGTCAGTACGTCCAAGGCCTATGTACTCGGCGTTGAGTCCACTAATAGTCTCCTTTCCGGAATTTCCGGAGGCGGAGAAACCCGACTTACAGTGTAGAATTTACAAAGACAAGTATTGAAAAATAAGTACAGTAACTTTAAAAGCAAACCGAACACAGAAAGTGAAGCTCGGCCGATCTGGACCTCCGAAGTGCCGCGCACTTCCTCCTGGAGCCTCCCGGTCGTAGAACCTCGTCTTTAGCGCGTTGTCGTAGGTCGTAACAGTCGGATTCGCAGTTAGAATGTGTGTTTGAAGCTGAGGGGTCGAGGCCCCTTTTATAGCCCTCCTGGGGGCGCCCTGGTCGACGGGGGCGCCCCGGAAGAATCGGTCAAACCTCATCCTTGCGCCTACCTCGCCGTAGGGGATAAAATCTTTGACCAGGGCGCCCCGGACGCTCAGGGCACCCTCGTGGAGGCTTATCCTATGTTCTGGCTTCGAAACAGCAAAACAGCTACTAATCAGGGCGCCCCGGACGCTCCGGGCGCCCCGGTTGACACCTGTTCTGCACACACACACAAGTGCATTGTTTCTGCACTGGCCGGGGGCGCCCCCCATGCTGGGGGCGCCCTGGCTGGATGGGGGCGCCCCCCTGTGGGGGCGCCCTGGCTGCTGGGGGCGCCCCCAACACTGGGGGCCCCTTGGCAGCCCATTTTCAGCCCCTTCTTTTTGCTGCTTTGTCTTCTCCTTTTGGTATCTGCAAGATACACATATACACAGCAAATATACATGAAATATTAATCTTACGAACTTGGTTCGGACTTCGGATTGGCACGTAATCCTAGGTCGAACTGACGCAAACTCTTACCCCCGAGAAAGCGCCTTTCACCTACTCCTTTCAGGAGACGGTTGCCGCCCGGTCCTTCGGGTGGACTTTTGCCTAGCCGCCCTTCGCTAGGTCTTGGATACCAAGCATCCCTTCGCTTGGTGCCTAGCAACCCTTCGCTAGGTCTTGTTTCCCTGACAGCCCTTCGTCAGGTGCCCAGCAGCCCTTCGCTAGGACTTGTTCCCCTGACAACCCTTCGTCAGGTGCCTAGCAGCCCTTCGCTAGGACTTATTTTCCTGATATCCCTTCGTCAGGTGCCTAGCAGCCCTTCGCTAGGTCTTTTCTTTCTGGCAACCCTTCGCCAGAGCCTAGCAGCCCTTCGCTAGGTCTTTTTCGTTCTGGCAGCCCTTCGCCAGAGCCTAGCAGCCCTTCGCTAGGTCTTAGGGTTTCCATGCCTAGCTTAACTAGGACTTTTCTCAGGCTTAGGTTATTTCTCCTTCGCTCCCCTTTGTCTGTTCAACATATTACTGACTTAAGTACATTGTCAAACATTAAAACACATAAAGGAGAACATCATTGATGCAACTAGCACCAACAGTGGTTACTCTTCGAGCCGAATGCTTGGTTTGAGGGAAGCTGTTCTGAGTGGTGCCCTTGCGTGGAGAGCCTAGTGGTCGCCATTGCCGCAGATCAGGTCAGAGCAAAGGAATGTACAAGCGCAAGATCTCAGGTAAGAGTTAAGGAATGGATCAATCTTGGATTAGGATTTGTGGTTTTCTTGTTCCGAACTTGATCTTGCTATTCTTCTTGCCGTATGATGCTATGATCGGGATTCCGAGTTTAATCCGTTTATTTGAACTCCTCTCTGTGAGCTTGGATCAATTCGTATTCTTCTCTTGGTTTGGGATTCGGATATGAGTTTCAATTGGAGATGAACTTGGTGTTGTGGTTTCTGCTTCAGGTTCTTGGTCGGATTGGTAGAGTCCTGTTTGGTTTTGATCTTCGATTTGTTGTGTTTTGAATGCATCAGGATTTTCGTGGCCAGATTGTTGATTGAGTGTTAGATCAGAAATTCTTGGATTAGGAGCTTGCTAGCTTTATCAGTTGGTATTGAGATGTATTCACGGTTTAGGTTTTGGTGTTGTTGATCTGTCATGGGTTGATGTTTTGCTTTGATAATGGGATTCAGATACAGTTTGGTTGATCTGTGGTCACGAGATCATGCTTAAAGGTCATCTTTGATCTGGTGTTGACTTGTGTTGCCGTGAGCTCACAGGGGGGAATGGATGCTCTGAGTGGTGTAGCTCTAGATGATTGTTGTGTCACCTTGGTAGGTTCTGGATAGAATTGACCCCATGTGGTTTGAAAGGTGTAATCTAACCCTAGTTTAGATCTGGATTTGATCCTAATATTGGTAGGGGTTTAGCTGCCTCTTTGAATTTTTAGAGTGTATCTAGATAAGCCCACTTGTGAGTTTATACCTTAAAACTTGAGCTATATCTTGAGGGCTCGGGGTAATTTGGGTGTTATCTTGATGCAGCTTAATAATTTGTTTAGCTAAATATTGTGTGTAGCTAAACGTATGTCTATGATACAGGATGTTGATTGGCTTGGATACCTCGTTGCGGATATTAGTTTTGGACGGGGGGTTCCTACATGCACGGACTTCTTCATATCGAGGCGGGTATCTCTGACTTATCTTTTAGATTAGTCATAGTGATATACTTGATATGCTATGTTTAGCGGTAGAGTAATGTAGTATTTTATACCTGCCTACCTTTGCGGATACTGTTGATGATATACCTGATAGGTGATATCTACACCCTTAGGATCTAGGCTATGGTGCATTATTTATGATCCTTGCATATCATGTTGATATAGGTGGATTAGATAGTGGATGCTGTTTGACCAGAGTCATGCATCATCGTGCACTGTGCATCACTGTCGATCAGTGACCCCTTATGGGTGAGTCAGGTCGACAGTCATACTGACCTATCCATACGACCACTCATGGGTTAGTGGTTGACGGGGTATGGGTAGTGTGCTCTGTGCTGCTCCGCTCATGCACTCATGGGTTAGTGAATCGGAGCGTGGTAGCAGGCAGAGGTCCCTCCTTGAGTAGCCCATATACCAGGAGTTGAGAGAGATAAGTCTCTCCCCCATTTATATACATGGGGCAGGTGTTAACACTCAGATAGAGATATCCTCCCGAGATGACCTGGGGCTGATAATGATATAGCCAGGATAGGTGATGGCCTGGGGCTGATATAGATACCGCCAGGATAGGTTTTGGCCTGGGGCTGTTATTGATATAGCCAGGATAGGTAATGGCCTGGGGCGGATGTAGATACCGCCAGGATAGGTTTTGGCCTGGGGCTGTTATTGATATAGCCAGGATAGGTGATGGCCTGGGGCGGATATAGATATCGCCAGGATAGGTTTTGGCCTGGGGCTATTATTGATATCGCCAGGATAGGTCATGGAGTAGGGGTGTTACACCGACAGCATACCGTCTACTCGGTTGCTCAGGAGTAGCAGCGGCAGAGTATGGACGGCAGTCACAGCTCTACGCATGAGGGTGGCCTCCGCTCAGCTTCCTCCCGTACGTAGCGGATGATGTCTGACGGGCGACAGAGGTGATCATGTCATTGCACCATGTGCATACGAATCTTTTGACACTTGCCCGTGCTTGTTATACTTGGATGTTGCATTTGTTTGACATGTACATACAGGAGACCCTTATACTTGGATGTTGCATTTGTTACACCGACAGCATACCGTCTACTCGGTTGCTCAGGAGTAGCAGCGGCAGAGTACGGACGGCAGTCACAGCTCTACGCATGAGGGTGGCCTCCGCTCAGCTTCCTCCCGTACGTAGCGGATGATGTCTGACGGGCGACAGAGGTGATCATGTCATTGCACCATGTGCATACGAATCTTTTGACACTTGCCCGTGCTTGTTATACTTGGATGTTGCATTTGTTTGACATGTACATACAGGAGACCCTTATGTCAGTTTCGACGACTCAGCTACCTTGGTATGGTGTTTCTATCCCTGTTCCAGTTATGCTTACCACTGCATGTACCTGTGTTATTTCGATAGCATGTTACTCTATTGCTAGCTAGACTATCTTGTATATCTGATGAGATATTCGCTGAGTATTGTTACTCACCCCGTTAGCTCCCTGTTTTTATTTCAGGGTATCGTCTGGAGTGCCCTGCAGCCTGTCTCAGTTCGCGTATTTCTTCGAGATGACTCCGGGATGTTTCTTTTACTTTATAGTGGTACATGTTGGTACTCATTTTCTGTTTCCGTTTCTTTACTTTTCCGATGCTGTATTCATGTCTGGTCGTGTCTTTTTATACGGCGGTATAGTTGTACTTTTGTGAGCCATGGAGGTCTTGTGTTTTGCGTTTGTCGTAAGTCGTACCGGTACGCAGCTTTCATCGCCGTCTCGCTTTTGCTGATTTCAGATGGTTGTTCCAGCCCTATAGGCTGTGGTACAATCATCTGAGGTGGTCGTAGAGGTTAGGTTTCTGAATTGTCCGTCGGTCGAGGGAGTGGCAGTCCGGTCGGTATCGGACAGGCAGCTCCTCGGGGCGTGACAATTTTTGGTATCAGAGCCCAGGTTGCGAGATACCTTGTGGTCTTGTGGGTGTTTTCGGATTTTGAGTCGGAGTCGTTTTCTCGATGGACGTGATTGGGACATGGCGGCGATGGGACATCTCCAGGCGACACGAGGTATATGTCATGACTCATTTACCTCTTTTGTATCTACTATTTAGTGTAGGGTTAGACATTTCTTTATGGTGATATGATTTATACTTGACCGGTAGGTACTCGTAGATATGTTTTGGCTGGAAGGCATGTAGTCGATCCGTTTTATTTGCGACCATGTTGGGAGTCGATTATAGGTGACTGGTTGACATGTTGCCGACTCGTCTAGGATGCAGAGAATGTTGATTCTCGAGTAGCACCGATATATGGTCGGAAGACGAGGGTCGAACCTGTCAATAACCTATCGGAGGTTAAGGAATTCAAGTTATAGAATTCCTGTCCATACCAGTTGTATACTAGTATCAGTTGTTATCGATTGTGAGACATTGGGACTGCATATTGATACAGTGATGATTTCTCCTATATCGGGGAGTTTTAGACTTCTGGTTCACTTGTGTTGAGTTAGGTGACCTAGAGGGTACGAGTGAGTACATGACCTGCATTGATGCAGGAAGTGTAGTACTAGCTATCTACTATAACTGATAGTAAAAGATCGATATAGCTGGAATATGAGTATGACTTTCATAGATATATACCTTTGTAGTAGTTTGGTGTATATCATAGTAGATATATACCTCCTGAGAATCACTTATACTTTTGTATACTCTATCTTGGAGAGGTGGGATGCATATTTCCCAAGAGGGATTGGATATCGATTCCCATAATGTTAGGGTGGGTATCCATTGACTTGGAGGTAGCTTGATTGACACCTAGTCAAGCTTTTCCAAATCATCATTATGGTCAAGGTTGACTAAGGAGATGAGTGGATGACACGTTGTGAATTCGATCGTATGGTGGAGAATATTGATTCTTCAATGGTACAACTGATGAGTTGGGAAGTTAGGGTTAAATCGAACGACAACCTATTGGAGGTTGGGTATCGTAGTTGGCTCGACCGACATAGGATCGATCCACTTTAGCTCATGGAGCTTTGGCGGTTAGGATTATATATTTCCGTATAGATATCTTAGATGACATGTTTGGAGGACATGACCTGCTGGATGCAGCAGAGATGATATTCACTGTTTATCATTTCAGTGGATAGAGGATAGATATATCCTGTTCCGTGGGACTTTTGACCTCGGATTCATTATACTGGGTTAGATAAACTAAATAATACAGTCAAATGTGACTTGTACCGATCCGGAGGAGTGTAGAGCTAGTTGCTTGACACTTACGGGATTATCGCTCGTACTTGGTTTGGATAACCAAGAAGGTACCTTTGGACTTCTGGTTTGTGCAGTGATGCAAGTCACTAATAAGACTGATGTACCTTTACGTGAAGACACTAAGGACGGTACTCAGGAAACAAATAATTACTTTTCGATTACTTTGGGATACTCCTAAGAGATTGTGTGTCTCTATCGCCTTTTGGAGCGGAGTTGGAGTATATCGGGTTACGAGACGACGGTTAGTCGACTGATCTGACGCTGTCCTAGCCTATGAGGTATCATGACTCGTAGACAGGTCGTACGTGTTAAATATTCTTGATGATACATCGAGAATTAGAAACGATTATGGTGCGTGATTAATCTTGGACCTCTACATATCATGTTGATGATTGTAAAATTAGTTAGGAACTGTGGCATGAGATAATATCATGCATCAGTCGGTATTGTGCGTGCACGGATGACTTTTGTCTTCCTGGTGGTTGAACACGGGTCGTCAGCCGTGTCAAAAGAGAAGAGGTATACGTCGGTGACCCTTGACTTCTGAGTGGTTGAAACGGGTCATTAGACATACCTTAGTTTCCGCATAGCCCGAGTGTGTTGGCTACTCATGCATTCGCATAGCCCCAGGTGCATTGGCTTCTCCTGCATTGCGCATAGGGGGTTTTTGGGTTAAACAGCCATTGGTGCTAGGCTGTTCTGTCTCCTGGCTACCTGATATAGTGATAACCAGGGCACGTCGAGAGAGTGACACTGGTCACTGCTATCAGGTGCACTTGATGCATCTTGGCGTAGATGTGGTTTGTTTGCGTTATGACATGATTTGGGTGGTCGATGAGCGATTAACCCAATCTACGCCATTTCTTGTGGATCTGGAGGATCAGATATTATAGATGTGGCACAAGTGACCTTAGGGTTGAGCACCCTTGATATGGGTGATGTTGATTAGTTGCTTGGTTGTAGCTGATGGTTAGATGATGATCTCTTGATCAGTTATGCCCTTGGTATGTTGTACGGGTATACTGATGATCTGGCCACCACGTGGATTGGTTGAGTCTGGTGCCCTTAAGATGTTGGGATGTGTCGTTACTATTCGTAGACGACATCCGGATGTATTCTTGACTGGGTATATGAGCACGTGTTGATACCTTTGGATGATTGGACACTTTTGTCGATAGCTTAGGAGTGCTCCGGTTAGAGATTATTACCCTCGGTGTGTTCGAGGCAGAGTAGCCTTAGGGCATTGGACGTAGGGGTCCTCGTGGTGTATACAGAATAGTTTATTCCGTAATAGTTGGTGTGGTCTTGAGATTACCTCTGATCCCGGAGAATTTACTTCGGTGGCGCATTGACCTAGTTTTACGATATCCTCAGGATGTACCCGTGTGTACAGGGATTCGAAACGTTCCTGTTGGCGGAACAACATGGAAAAAGGACATTGAGAGTCTTGTGGATCCAGATTATTGATACGTTGATTGACGCAGTGGTAGCGCGGTGGGCTCATAACCCACAGGGAGCGTCAGAGACTAGCGGTTTTACTCTCTAGGAATTCCCTACGGGAGCCTAGTACGTTGGTTTATGGAGGCAACACAAGTCGATTCGGGTGATCGTTGAACGATTAACTAAATCTATGCATTTTTTCTTCGTTCCGTAGGATGGACTCGATGGATCACTTGGTAGAGATATACAATAGGAAGACTAATGGATTTTTAGGGGTTTCTCTAGAATCTGGTAGGAGTCTCCTACGAGCTACAAGTGCATAGCTGCGATTCGTTTTAGTTGTTCGTCTGTTGACAGATGGCAGTCCGAGCGTACCGTTTAGGTTCTAGAGGGCTTGCCGCGCTCGTGTGTGATGGACTTTGGGGGCAGTTGAGAGGACCAGTTGCACTTAGTGGAGTTCGCCTACAACAACGGCCTTCATTCGACGATACAGATGACATCGTTTGAGGCGTTGTACGGTAGGGCGAGCAGGACACCCACCCTCTGGAATGAGGTCAGTGAGACTCAGCTGCTGGGACCCTAGAGAGTTCAGCACGAGGCAGAGTTAATACGGACTGTCAGATGAAGATTATTAGTATCGCGGGATCGCCAGAAAAACTATGCTGATCAGAGGCGCAGACCCATAGAGTTTGCTGCAGAGGATCATGTTTTTTCTTCGAGTTTCACTCACGGAAAGGGTGAAACGTTTTAGTCTCAGAGGTGAGCTAGCTCCACGGTATATTAGTCTGTTCTAGATTCTGGAATGAATTGGAGCTGTAGCTTATCACCTCGCACTTCTATCGTCTTTGACCGGCGTCCACGACGTGTAGCATGTATCCATGCTGAGAGGTCATATGCCAGATTCTACATTCATATTATCCGAGGTGTCTGTTCCGCTCCAGTTTGACGGTACTTATGAGGAGGTATCTGTATGGATTTTGGGTTTCCAGGAACGTTGGTTGCGGAACAAGGCAATCTGATTGGTTAAAGGCGGATGACAGCACCATTCAGATGCCGAGACGACCTGGGCGCTAGAGAATATTATCCGAGCTCGCTATCCCCACTTGTTTGATGGAGGTACTGGTGAGTAACTAGTTCAGTATTTTGTAATGGTAGACTGTACCTAGCATATGTGACAACGAAATTTGGGGACCAAATTTTTATTAGTGGGGGAGAATGTTAAAATATCAAAACTCGGAGGGTTATATGGTTAATATTCTGAAGTTTCAGGGGGAAAAGATGGCAAAGACTAGAAATTAAGGATGATATTGAAATTAACTAAACTCTTTGGGCTTAATTGCAAATGCTACCTCACTTATAAAAATCCTCTTTTGTTCCCCCTTGCCGCAGTCGTGCCCTAACCTATTCCCGTTCGTTTCTTCTCCACGAACCCTAACGCCGACCCGATTCCCCCTTCCTTCTTCGCCTTCCAAACAGCGAACCCAAGCGATCCTCACGCTCTCTCCTATTCCGCGCGATCGACGCTAGCTCTGGAGGCCGGCGACTCCTTCCGCCCCTTCCCTTCTTCACTTCTTCTTTGTCTGCGCGAGGGAGAGGGAGCAGTAGGGGCGGGCTATCGATGGAGGGTTGCGGAGAAGAGGGTTCTTGGATCTAGGGTTTCTCTTCCGGTGATCTCAGCTGCGCTCGGATCTGAGCAAGTGATGGGAAGGCGTGGGCGATCAGAACTTGTGGTTACTCTTCGAGCCGAATGCTTGGTTTGAGGGAAGCTGTTCTGAGTGGTGCCCTTGCGTGGAGAGCCTAGTGGTCGCCATTGCCGCAGATCAGGTCAGAGCAAAGGAATGTACAAGCGCAAGATCTCAGGTAAGAGTTAAGGAATGGATCAATCTTGGATTAGGATTTGTGGTTTTCTTGTTCCGAACTTGATCTTGCTATTCTCCTTGCCGTATGATGCTATGATCGGGATTCCGAGTTTAATCCGTTTATTTGAACTCCTCTCTGTGAGCTTGGATCAATTCGTATTCTTCTCTTGGTTTGGGATTCGGATATGAGTTTCAATTGGAGATGAACTTGGTGTTGTGGTTTCTGCTTCAGGTTCTTGGTCGGATTGGTAGAGTCCTGTTTGGTTTTGATCTTCGATTTGTTGTGTTTTGAATGCATCAGGATTTTCGTGGCCAGATTGTTGATTGAGTGTTAGATCAGAAATTCTTGGATTAGGAGCTTGCTAGCTTTATCAGTTGGTATTGAGATGTATTCACGGTTTAGGTTTTGGTGTTGTTGATCTGTCATGGGTTGATGTTTTGCTTTGATAATGGGATTCAGATACAGTTTGGTTGATCTGTGGTCACGAGATCATGCTTAAAGGTCATCTTTGATCTGGTGTTGACTTGTGTTGCCGTGAGCTCACAGGGGGGAATGGATGCTCTGAGTGGTGTAGCTCTAGATGATTGTTGTGTCACCTTGGTAGGTTCTGGATAGAATTGACCCCATGTGGTTTGAAAGGTGTAATCTAACCCTAGTTTAGATCTGGATTTGATCCTAATATTGGTAGGGGTTTAGCTGCCTCTTTGAATTTTTAGAGTGTATCTAGATAAGCCCACTTGTGAGTTTATACCTTAAAACTTGAGTTATATCTTGAGGGCTCGGGGTAATTTGGGTGTTATCTTGATGCAGCTTAATAATTTGTTTAGCTAAATATTGTGTGTAGCTAAACGTATGTCTATGATACAGGATGTTGATTGGCTTGGATACCTCGTTGCGGATATTAGTTTTGGACGGGGGGTTCCTACATGCACGGACTTCTTCATATCGAGGCGGGTATCTCTGACTTATCTTTTAGATTAGTCATAGTTGATATGCTTGATATGCTATGTTTAGCGGTAGGGTAATGTAGTATTTTATACCCGCTCTACCTTGGCTGATACTGTTTATGATATACCTGGCATGTGATACCTATACCTTTAGGACCTAGGCTATGGTGCATTATCTATGATCCTTGCATATCATGTTGATATAGGTGGACTAGATAGTGGATGCTGTTTGACCAGAGTCATGCATCATCGTGCATTGTGCATCACTGTCGATCAGGGGCCCCCTTGTGGGTGAGTCAGGTCGACAGTCATACTAACCTATCCATACGACCACTCATGGGTTAGTGGTTGACGGAGTATGGGTAGTGTGCTCTGTGCTGCTCAGCTCATGCACTCATGGGTTAGTGAATCGGAGGGTGGTGGCAGACAGAGGTCCCTCCTTGAGTAGTCCATATACCAGGAGATGAGAGAGAGAGGTCTCTCCCCCATTTATATACATGGGGTAGGTGTTAACACTCAAATAGAGATATCCTCCAGAGATGGCCTGGGGTTGATAGTGATATAGCCAGGATAGGTGATGGCCTGGGGCTGATAGAGATATCGCCAGGATAGGTTTTAGCCTGGGGCTATTAGTGATATAGCCAGGATAGGTGATGGCCTGGGGCTGATAGAGATATCGCCAGGATAGGTCTTGGCCTGGGGCTATTAGTGATATCGCCAGGATAGGTCATGGAGTAGGGGTGTTACGCCAGCAGCATACCGTCTACTCGGTTGCTCAGGAGTAGCGACGGCAGAGTACGGACGGCAGTCACAGCTCTACGCCGGAGGGTGGCCTCCGCTCAGCTTCCTCCCGTACATAGGTGACGATGTCTGACCGGCGACAGAGGTGACCATGTCATTGCACCATGTGCATACACATCTTTTGCACTGCCGTGCTTGTTATACTTGGATGTTGCATTTGATTGACATACACATACAGGAGACCCTTATGTCTGGTTTCGACGACTCAGCTAGATTGGTATGGTATTTCTATTCCTATTCCAGTTATGCTTACCACTGCTCGTACCTATGTTTATTTCGATAGCTTATTACACTATTGCTAGCTTAGACTATCTTGTATATCTAATGAGATATCCGCTGAGTTCTGTGACTCACCCCGTTAGCTCCCTGTTTTTATTTCAGGATGATTGTCTGGAGTGCCCGGCAGCCTGTCCCAGTTCGCGTATTTCTTCGAGATGACTCCGGGATGTTTCTTTTACTTTGTAGTGGTACTTGTTGGTACCCATTCTCTGTTCTTTTACTTTATTTTTCCGCTGCTGTATTCGTGTTTGGTCGTGTCCTTTTATACGACGGTATAGTTGTACTTTTGTGAGCCATGGAGGCCTTGTGCTTTGTGTTTGTCGTAAGTCGTACCGGTACGCAGCTTTCATCGCCGTCTTGCTTTTGTTGATTGCAGATAGTTGTTCCAGCCCTATAGGCTGTGGTACAATTATCTGAGGTGGTCGTAGAGGTTAGGTTTCTGAATTGTCCGTCAGACGAGGGAGTGGTAGTCCGGTCGGTATCGGACGGGCAGCTCCTCGGGGCGTGACACCTTTAGAACCCAAATGCATCTATGAAGAAGATAGAACAATGAGCGAGCTTGTCGAGCACGTAATGATCAACACATGAAAATATATCGTCAGGCTATGCAAGTTCTGAAAGATCATCGTTCTCTGAGATACCGGACAACCCAATAGAAGATGACAGCATAGATGACACCTTTACGAAATCCGATTGTGAATCTGCAGGGGAGGAAAAGAATGGCTTGGGTGGCATGTGGATGTTGCTTATATCTCCTTCCAGCATCTCCACGACCTCACTCATGGAGGGACGATCACATGATTTCATCTGTATGCACCACAGTCCCACCATGGACAACTTTCTCTCGATTTCATCAATTTCCAAGTTAATAACATCAGCCTCCTCTGCTCCTCCAGGCTCCTGTAGTTGGACGAGTCGATCATAAATCCACGAAGGGTAATAAATCTGGCTCGAATTCTCTGCTCTTTGATCCACATTCCTCCTCCTCCCAGCCATCTCCAAGAGCAACATCCCAAAACTATACACATCGGACTTGTACGATATGATCCCAAAGCTTCTAGAGATCAACTCGGGGGCTATATATCCAATCGCCCCCCTTGCGGCACTCATAGATACAAGGCTGCAGTCCTTGGGGCAGAGCTTTGCCAGTCCGAAATCTGAAACCTTCGGGGTGAAATTGTGATCGAGGAGAACGTTGTGCGGCTTGATGTCGAAGTGCAGGATCTGTATGTGACATCCGGTGTGCAGGTAGTTTATGCCTCGGGCCACGCCCAAGGCAATCTCATTGAGCTTGCGCGAACTAAGGCGGCGTCTAGTGTTGCGATTGGAAGAGAAAATATACTTGTCGAGCGATCCGTTGGGCATGAACTCGTAGACCAGCGCCCTCTTCGATCCCTCCGAGCAAAACCCGAGAAGGCGCACGACGTTCAGGTGGTGGATTCTTCCGATGGTGGCCACCTCGTTGATGAAATCTTCGGCATGGAAATTGGATCCGCCCAGGAGCTTAACGGCGACCGGGTATATTCCCATGATGTGGCCCTTGAAGACGGCGCCGAAGCCGCCTTGGCCTAGTTTTTCCCTGAAGTGGCCGGTCATGGCGACGATGTCGATGTAGGCGTAGCGCGTGGGCGAAAGTGAGTGTTGTTGGTTGCGAAGGAACTTCTCGACGGCGTCCTCGGGTGCCCTGATTCTCCTCCAGCAATTGAGTAGGAGGAATCCATAGGCACACAGAGGCGCCAATATTAATCTGGCGGCTACAATATTCGCATGCAAAACTGAGAACGATTAGCTAGACGTATAGTTCAATTAATATAATTCCGATCGATATATATAAAAGCAATAGATCATTTACTGAATTGGCTCACTCACCTAGTGACGAACAAATGAGATGCCCCAAAGGAGGGAAGAGAAAGACCTTATTATTGTAGACGCTCGATATGAAATCAAGCCCCAAATCGATGGCATTGACAATCTTGTAAAGGAGACTAGAACCTCCAACAGTTGCACGATCGTACCTGCATTGAATTCAAACGTGGAAATTAAAAACAAATTGATCTATGAAAACAGCGTACGAGATATCCAAATTAACCAACTGAATTAAGGCGAGAAGATCAAGGTACAATCCCGATTACATTTTTTGTTCCCAAAAGAATTTCACCGAGTGTATTGGAGTCCAATATACCACGAATCCCTTTTGTAGGAGTTTAAAGATGTCGTGATCACCCGGACTTTGCAAGTTCTCGACTGGCATAGTGGTTAAGAAGCTACATGAATTCTTGAGGTACGATAGCTGATAGGAGTTCTGGTTAACGACGACGTATGTAGTTGAGCTGCTGCCGCTGAGGCAAGGGACTTCCACGTACTCGTGATTTTGAACCTTCTGCGTGCAGTTCATGAAACTGGCCCATAAACAAGATGTAATCATCAAATGGAGTATTTCTCTTGAAAGAATGGTTGGGAAGAAGGCAATTCGTGTCGGACAAGAAACCAGTGTACATGAGCCGGACCCTCCTGGTATTGTATGAGATCTCAGTGACCAAGTATTTCTCAGAATGGGAGTCACTGTAGACTGTGTGGTTTCCCTCGCAGACGAGTTCGAAGCGTTTGTCGCCGCATCCGTCAGGGTCGCCGATTAGCCGGAACGGAGATCGTATGTCGATGCCGCCGCAGGAAGAATGAGGGCAGTGAGACTTGCCGAGTAGTAACGCAGCATGGCAGAGGAGGAGGAGAAGGAGCAGAGGAGCAGACAGCAGCGTGGAAGACGATGCCATTCACAAGTTGCAGAGACGGAAGAATTCCAAGCCAAATTAAGGATTATATTATTAACATGTCAAGCAAATGTGAGAAGTGATGGCTGACTCTACTACGGCCTCAATTGACTTTGACGTTGACGATTCAAGTTGGAAAGTTTGACTAACCCGTGATTTAAACGTCCGCCAGAATCCCAATGATTCCAAAAGCATATTTAACCGGGGACCACAGTAAGATTGCATTAATATCTAGCATATTTTTTTGCGCTCTTTCAAAATTTAGTACTATAAAGTTTAAAATTGATTAAATTTACCACGGTCGTATAGGTTTGATAAAATTTTTTTAAAAAAATAGTTGGCATCAGCTATCCAATCAGAGACGGGCAGGGCTACAGTACAATCCTAATTCCTGTATCCGAGACCGTGCTAATTCTATTCTTTTGTTTCTTGTTGTCTGCAACCGCACACCTCAAGTGGTATCAGTATAACATGTCCAGAAAACATGTCCAGAACAGAGGAGTCGTCCTTGTTGGAAGAAAAAATTAAACAGGAGTTTTATTCTGGTGAAAAAGAAGAGAAAAAAAAATTAAAAATGCTAAGGAGGATAAAAATGAGAGAGTGAATAGTAAAGTAAGTGACGTGGTACTTTATATGCAACGATCTTCGAAGAATTCACCGTGCCTCCCAGGATATAGTTTGATTCGGCACGGCGACTGAAGATCACCGATGGTGTCCAAGCGATAATCAAACGTATGCATATAAAATATCACATCATTCACTCAAGTGTCATATCATTCACTCTTCCATTTTCACTTTTTCTATCATAGCTCTTAAAAAAAATGAACTAACTCAGCTAGTTTTGTTCAGTGTTAGCTTGGATTATGGCATCCATTGAGTGGCTGGCTAAGTGATTTTCCTTCGTCCGAGTTTCCAAAGTTTCTGTGATTTGGCACATCGCCAGGGAGAAGACAAAGGGAAGGGAAACAAGAAAAGCAAAAAAACGAAGAAAAGAAATGTGTACGGATTAATTAATTAAATGACCGGAAAAGTTTGGATGGTTTGATTGTGAATAATTTTAATTCATTAATCGGAAATTGGAAAATAATTAAAATGTGAATTTAAGTAGTAAGTAATTAAGAGGATACATTATAAATAATTTAATAATAATAAAATTAAATGATTTAAATTGATTAATTTAAATAATATTGGGGATTAACTACTCGTACCATTTAGGATTATATTAAAATGTTGTTTTTTTTTATAGATTGGAGTTTTGAAAAAGTCCGAGAGTAGATAAATACTTAGGATATTTTTGCAGTACATTTATTTTTTTATCACCTTAAATTATTTTTTGCATGAATAAATAATTAAATAGATTATCTATAAATTAATATTGAGATTTGTCTAGCGAATTTAAAATGAGAGAAAAGTTGTTAAAATGAGTGTTATATATTTTCCTTTCACTAACACTTATCACTTAATTGTTTGAGACTAGAGACGAATTCAGTATAGGGCTAAAATTAATTTGGGATATAGCCCCATCCAATTCAAATTTCTCGATTCGTTCTTGTATTCAATTTATGTCAATTATTTTTGAAGGTGAGTTGATTTCATGAAATTTTCTTTATTAATCATTAGGGTAAATCGAAAAATATTCTCAATAAATAACTTATTGCATCAATTTGGGTGTTACTAATTTTACATTAATACGAATTAATCTGGGAGTTACTGATTTTACATTAATAATTAACTTAGTTATGATCAAAATATTGATAAATAATATTATTAATTATAATGAACCATTATTTTTAAAATATATTAACCTTATTAATTGTTTTTCTCTTAATTTTTTATCTTTATATTTATAAAAAAAACTCATTCCAATGCTTAAAAGAAAATAAAAACAAAAACAGAATCTTGAACTAACGTAACAATCAATTAATTTGGGTCGGAACTGGGTCAACGGTCACGCAAACCGATTACGAGCCCAAGTCGGTTCTATTTATAGGAGTTGTTGGTTAATTTAGCCTAGGTCCAGTTCAAACTCGACTCGGGATCGTATCTACTTATAGGAGTAGTTGAAAACTATTCTTACACCTTATAATGACATATAAATGTTTCAAAATTACTCTACCTAAATGGTTTCAGAGCAATTTGAACTGCTCCTGAATTTATAGCTGTAGAAGTGATTTTAAACTGTTGTTATATATATAACATGTAAAATCAATTTTAAACCATGCCTACGAAGAATAATATGATTGGTTTTTCAGCTTTTACTAACAGTTAAAAAACACTTCTATAGGACATAGAGACAGCAATAAGAATAGTAGTTTTCAAATCGGTGGTTAAAGTATTAGAATAATATTCGGTGGTTAAAGTATTAGAATAATATTTAACCGTTTTGAAAGTAAAAAAAAAAATCACTCTTATACAAGTGGGATTTTTTTTAGTGATGCTAGACGACTCAATCTACTGAACATATCACTGAAAGGGATGAGTGCAAATGAGAGCAAAGCTGATGGTGTGGATTGGCAGTGGACTCGGTAGGGGAAATTTGGAATCACTTTCAGTATTGTGCAACTTCTGAATTATTCCAACAAATCAATAATATCAACATATATTTAAGTCAACAAACTGTATATTATGGTCTGTCAAACCAGCACTGAGCCGACCCTGTCGGGGTGGTCAGGAAGACTCGGCACTTGATACCATCCGATTGTTGATGCAACAACGCTGAGTTCTTAAACTTCATCAGATGCTCCTTTGGGTATGTGATTCTTCCGTATTCGGGGATGGATAAGAGCAGGAAGTGTTTGGGAACGGGTTCTTGTAGGACTTGGGTGGAGAAGGGGAACCCGGTGTGGTCAGCTAGGGCTTGACTGATGGGGACCTTCCCTTTGTTGATTTTGGCCTGGCTAGAAGAAACTTCTTGAGGGCCGGGTCAGATTGTCCAGCGCCCTCTCCTGGACCCAATAACGCTTGGGGAAAGTGAGGGCTGCCACCCGGGCGAGCTCCTCCTTCAGTGCCCATGCAGGCAGTTGGCTAAGCAGGGCCCTCCTGCGTCGGGCGAGCGACCACCCTCTGCTCTGCTGCCAGTTTCTGAGCTTTAGCTGCTACCAGCAAATCAAAGTTTTCTTGTGAAAGAGTAATGGTCACTTGGTTGGAGTCACTCATCTTCAGCTTTCGATCAGGTTGAGATTCCCACAGACGACATCAAATTTGATCATGTCGACAAGTGAAGATTGGTTCTCGCTCGGCTGACTCGGTCTGACCAAGATGACCCAGTCTGCTGTAGCGCTGGAGTCGGGATCGGGCTCAACCACGGATCAGATCTCAATTACTCGAGTCGGACCAAACGGGAGAACACAAAGTGGAGCTGAGGTTGCAAAGTGGCAACAATCCCTTTCTCGGAGACCCATGGGGGTTTATATAGGGGAGGAGAAGGCTCTCAGTCTTGTCAGAACTGTCCTATCTCATTAAGAACTGATCAGTTGGCAGGCTGAGCTGATGACAGCTCCAGTTGCCTTGTGAGACTGTCACAGCCGCCTGACAATCTGTTCAACTTGTCTCCTCTGATCCTCATTAATATTTGACAGCTCTGTCAGGTAATGATTATATCAGAGATTTGGCAGATACTTACTATCGAGGTGGATCCTTAATTACTAGGGCTAATCCGGTCGAATCATGTAGATTTACAGTGCGGGTTGGTCGGGCAAGCCTGGTTTCTCAGTCATCCCTGGGTGTCCGACCCCGAGAGGCCAACCCCGGGTGGCCGACCCCGGGTGCCCGACCCCGAGTGCCCGACCTCGAGTGACCGACCCTGAGTGGCGGACCTCGGATGACCGACCCCGAGTGCCCGCCCCCAGGTGACCGACCCCGAGTAGCCGACCACGGGTGACCGAGCTCGAGTGCCCGACCCCGGGTAACCGACCTCGGGTGGCCGACCACCGGGGTGACCGACCTCGAGTGCCCGACCCCAGGCGGCCTGATCCAGGATGCCCGAGCCTAGGTGTCGTCCGACCCCGAGTGGCCCACCGAATGGCCGACTCCGGGTGGTCGGCCCCAAGTGCACCCCGAGTGGCCAATTCCGGGTGGCCGACCCCGAGTGCCTTATCCCGAGTGGCCGACCCCGGGTGGCCAGCCCCGAGTGTCTGACCCCGAGTGGCCGACCCCAGCTGGCCAGCCCCAAGTGCCCGACCCCGAGTGGTCGACCTCAGGTGCATGACCCAACTTGATTCTGACTGGGAGTTTGTGTCCAGATAATAATGGCCGAGCCATAAGTCCACTTACTTCGACTTTTCATTCCCCCTTGCTGTATTTGTATCTGGCTCACCCGACTTAGATCATCCCCCACTTAATCCCATTTGACCCGGATCCGCTCCGACCGGGACCCCAACCCTCTCTGAAAACTACTCGCTCGGATCATGCGTGAAAATTTTATTTTATCCTTTTCGTATGTCATTCACTCTTCTATTAATTTTATTAAGAAAATAAGTCACTCAAGCATGAACATCTCATTTTGACAACTCGATATATAGTTGCTCCAACATACATATGCACTTATTTCTACCACACTTGTGTTTGATATTTTCTTAAATGTACTTAGACCAAACTTTAGCATCACCTAATTCCTTAAGAATCCAAATGCATCTATTAAGAAGATAGAACGATGAGGGAGCTTGTCGAGCACATGTTGATCGATACATGAAAATATATCGTCAGGCTATGCAACTTCTGAAAGATCATCCTTCTCTGAGATACCGAACAACCCAATAGAAGATGACAGCATAGATGACACCTTTACGAAATCCGATTGTGAATCTGCAGGGGAGGAAAAGAATGGCTTGGGTGGCATGTGGATGTTGTTTATATCTCCTTCCAGCATCTCCACGACCTCGCTCATGGAGGGACGATCACATGATTTCATCTGTATGCACCACAGTCCCACCATGGACAACTTCCTCTCGATTTCGTCAATTTCCAAATTAATATCATTAGCCTCCTCTGCTCCTTCTACCTCCTGTAGTTGGACGAGTCCATCGTAAATCCACGAAGGGTAATAAATCTGACTCGAATTCTCTGCTCTTTTATATAATACGACATGATATAAAATCGAATAATAACTAAACAGGTATAAAACGACGCAATAACAATAAAACCAAAATATACATGCATGTCAATCATGTGCAACAACCATAGCTCATATAAATGCAACAATCACAGGAAAATGCATAAACGAAATATGTATGCACATGATGCAATGACATGTGTCACCCCTGACGCCAGTCAAGCCGTCAACACATCACATCTGTGTGACCGAGTGGGTAGGGCTGTGACAACTGTACGCACTCCAACACATAAATACCACGGAAGGCGTGGTTGAGTGGACAGGATGCTGGGGAGCCCACACTCCAGACCCCTATACCTAGGGGAGCTATCACAGCTACAATATCCCTAAAAAATAAACAACGGTGAAGGTGAGCCACCAACGGCTCATCCCTCTAAAACAACGGTGAGGGTGTCACTGTTTGGCATAATAGGACAGATGCTCGCACTCTAATATCTACCACGACAACAAGTGGTTGAGTGAATCGAGCAACAATATGACTAACGACGGCTTAACCAAATGTAAGTCCAACAGTCGTTAGTATGTAACGTGCAAGTATGGTGCATGCTATACGATGCACAAACATCCGGAGAAATAACGATGCAATAAAATCCAACGAGTATACGATGCATCAATACAACCAACCAGAAAATCGAAAACCAACGAGTATGCACCTACACTAATAGGTAGGATATTTCTAAAATCAAATAAACCTAATTGTGTTTAATGGACTTCTAAGTACTCGTGTACAAGCGGCACTTTACAGAACAGAAAACCAACAGGGACTGTACGGATACGAATTCGGAATACTCAAAGATCAACGAAGAATAAATCTCAACGGCGATGTTTCAAATAACGACAAAGAACAAGGTCAAGCAACCTATCAGACATTATATAGCCATGCTTTTAAGGTAAAGAAAACTACTCGAGTACAAAGGAGAAGTACCTGCCTTTTATGTAGCACGTGTCCAAATTAACCTCTTCAGAATCAACTGTGCGAATCCAACTTAAGGTCTTGTATCAAGGACATAACTTATATCAAGGATTAAGTCTAACTATTCATAACATTAATTAATTAATTAACCAAATTACATATAAACAAAATTAAGATAAATCCCAATTTTAATATTCGCTTAATTAAATCTTAAAAACAACAAAGAATTCCTTCTTAACCCAACTACTAAGATTAGATCATTGGGTAAATTCCCAAAATTAAACTCAACTAATGATTAATCCTCTATTGATCACATTTCCAAATTAGATTAGAGTTAACTCCACCAATTCAAAACACAAGATGGGTTCCTTTCACTGACCAACAACTCACCAAGCAATCCATACAGTAAGGGCACTCAAGCTCGCCTTTTCTAATCGAAAACATGCAGTACACCAGAACCCAGTTCCAACAAGTTGCCCACGACAAGCTTATCACAGCAAAACCAAACTCAACTCCTACAAGCACTCACGGTGCATCACAAGCTCAAGGAGAATGAATCTATAATCTAGTTAAAGCCCCAACCATATCAATGCTCAAAGCTACACTAGTTTCCGATTCGAATCAGGAAACGAACAAAGTTAATACCCATTCAGAAATAGTTTCGGAAAACCAAATCCAACACAATGCTCCTGCGCATTCTTCCAATCGAAACAAACTCATTCACATGACATCAAAAATCAAACCCAAGAACACATATTCAAAACCACCAAAGGAATTGGGGATAAGGAAGTCACAACCTAGGACTTACCAGCCCGAAGGTCGGCGGCGTTCGGCGTTGGCTGGCAGGGCCGACGGCGTCGGCTAGGTCTCGGCGACGTCGGGCAGAGAAAAGCAATCGAGGAGGAGAGGGCGTGCGGAAAGAAGTCGACGCAGAGGGGAAAGCTTGGCGTCGGCTTGCTCGGGAACTGCTAGGGCTGTAGTGGCGTCGGGCGAAAACCGGAAGGAAAGTCGGCGCAGAGGAGAACAAATGGTGCAGAGATGGGTTTCGGGAGAAGTTATGGCACGGGCAGGTTTTAAATAGTTTTTTTAAAGCAGTTTTACAATAAGGCCCTCCAAATTTTGGAAATTACAATTAAGCCCTTTAAAATTTTGGTTTTCAACACCCCTATCAAGTGTTATCATTGTAATGAATAAGGACATGGACTAACCATTGCAGGAAACCTAATCCTTTTTAGCAAAAAGTTAAAAATTTATTTATTGTGGAAAATATGGAAGAAGAGACAATAATAATTGACGAACCAGTGTATAAAGCTAACGATATATTTTACGGTGATGTCCATGAGACTTGGTGGTTCACAAGAGTTTGCTGACTCTCAAGGGTGATTTAGGGGATGAGTGACTGAGAACTAATATTATTCACACCATTTGCATTGTTGTGGATAAAGTTTGCAAGATAATTATCGACAATGGTAGTTGTGAGAGTACAATATCCGAGTAGGCTATTCAAAAATTATAATTGAAGACAGACTATTATCCTAAGATATATAAGTTGTCGTGGCTGAATAAAGACAGTGAAGTAATAGTCGACAGGCGATGTCTTGTACCTTTTCAATTAGTAATAAATATTTTTATAATGATTGGTGTAATGTGGTGGCCATGGATATATGTCATGTACTGTTGGTACACCCTTAGCAGTATGATCGCAATGTTATCTACGATGGACGAAAGAATACTAACACCCTTCATATTAAGGGGAAAAAGATTGTGTTAGCACCACGGTGAGAAGAAAGCACTTCAATTCCAATAACTAAAACTACTAATTTGCTTTCTATATCCAGATTTTTAAATGAGATGAAGCATGGAGGTGTTGTCTATACTTTGTTGTCATGCTAGAATGATGGCCTAGCCTCGAACGTTGGGATATCACCAACATACAATAGCTGTTAGTAAACTTTGATGAGCTGATGGCAGAGAATCATCCTTCTAGGCTATTACCTATGCGAGATATTCAATATTAGATTGACCTTGTTTCGAGGTTGAGTTTACCTAATTGACTAGCATATCACCTCAGTCCCAATGAGGCTGAAGAATTACAACAAATAGTGGAATTATTAGAGAATGGTTATATCCATGAGAACATGAATCCATATTCAATTTCTGCCTTACTAGTGCCAAAGAATGATAACTCGTGGTATATGTGTGTTGATAGCTAAGTCATCAATAAGATTATAGTGAAATATAAGTTATTCAATTTCTATTTCGACGATATATTGGATCAACTTTCTGAAAATAAGATTTTAATTCCCCGCTCAGACATGTCTTATGCTACCATTCTTCTTGATAAAACAATGCCAACAGTAATCGTAATTCACTCAAGTTTGAACATCTCATTTTGACAACTTGATATATAGCTGCTAGCTATAACATTTTGACAACACTTATTTCTACCACACTGGTGTTTGATATTTTCTTAAATGTACTTAGACCAAACTTTGGCATCACCTAATTCCTTTAGAATATTCCAAATGCATCTATTAAGAAGATAGAACAATGAGCGAGCTGGTGGAGCACATGTTGATCAACACATGAAAGCATATCGTCAGGCTATGCAAGTTCTGAAAGATCATCGTTCTCTGAGATATCGAACAACCCAATAGAAGATGACAGCATAGATGACACCTTTACGATATCCGATTGTGAATCTGCAGGGGAGGAAAAGAATGGCTTGGGTGGCATGTGGATGTTGCTTATATCTCCTTCCAGCATCTCCACGACCTCGCTCATGGAGGGACGATCACACGATTTCATCTGTATGCACCACAGTCCCACCATGGACAACATTCTCTCGATTTCATCAATTTCCAAGTTAATATCATCAGCCTCCTCTGCTCCTCCTACCTCCTGTAGTTGGTCGAGTCGATCGTAAATCCACGAAGGGTAATAAATCTGACTCGAATTCTCTGCTCTTTGATCCACATTCCTCCTCCTCCCAGCCATCTCCAAGAGCAACATCCCAAAACTATACACATCGGACTTGTACGATATGATCCCAAAGCTTCTAGAAATCAACTCGGGGGCTATATATCCTATCGTCCCCCTTGCGGCACTCATAGAGACTAGGCTGCAATCCTTGGGGCAGAGCTTTGCCAGTCCGAAATCTGAAACCTTCGGGGTGAAATTGTGATCGAGGAGAACGTTGTGCGGCTTGATGTCGAAGTGCAGGATCTGCATGTGGCATCCGGTGTGCAGGTAGTTTATGCCTCTGGCCACGCCCAAGGCAATCTCATTGAGCTTGCGCGAACTAAGGCGGCGTCTACTGCTGCATTCCCCATTGCGAACGGAGGGGAAAATATACTTGTCGAGCGACCCGTTGGGCATGAACTCGTAGACCAGCGCCCTCTTCGATCCCTCCGAGCAAAACCCGAGAAGGCGCACGACGTTCAGGTGGTGGATTCTTCCGATGGTGGCCACCTCGTTGATGAAATCTTCGGCATGGAAATTGGATCCGCCCAGGAGCTTAACGGCGACAGGGTATATTCCCATGATGTGGCCCTTGAAGACGGCGCCGAAGCCGCCTTGGCCTAGTTTTTCCCTGAAGTGGCCGGTCATGGCGACGATGTCACTGTAGGCGTAGCGCGTGGGAGAAAGAGATTGCTGTTGGTTGCGAAGGAACTTCTCGACGGCGTCCTCGGGTGCCCTGATCCTCCTCCAGCAATTGAGTAGGAGGAATCCATAGGCACACAGAGGTGCCAATAATGATCTGGCCACTACAATATTGGAAAAACTTAGAACGATTAGATTATAGTAGTTCAATTAATATAATTCCGATCGATATATATAAAAGCAATTGATCATTTGCTGAATTGGCTCTCATTCACCTAGTGACGCAAGAATGAGATACCACAAAAGACCGGCGACTATTACAGTAACATTCTCTAAGGCCATGTTCTTGCTGTAGATGCACGACAGAAATAAAAACCCCCAATAGATGGCATTGACTATCTTGTAGAGGAGACTAAGACCTCCAAAATTTGCAAGAGCGTAGCTGCATTTACACATGAAAATTGAAAAACAAATTGATTAGAACAACGAGATGTACAAATTAACCAGGTGAAGGTGAGAAGATCAATGTAAAGGCCAAATTACCTGTTTTCTCCCCAACACTCTTTCAGCACTGAGCGCTCTATAAACCATTCTAGCACGAATCCCTTTCGTAGAAGCTTAAAGATGTCGTGATCACCTGGACTTAACAAGTTTTCAACTGGCACAGTGGTTAAGAAGCTACACGAGTTCTTGAGGTACGATAGGTGATACGAGTAGCGGTTAACGACGACGTATGTAGTTGAGCCGCTGCCGCTGAGGCAAGGGACTTCCACGTACTCGTGATTTTGAACCTTCTGTGTGCAGTTCATGAAACTGGCCCATAAAAGGTCGTTAACAAACCATGGCCCTGGATCGCGTAGGAAAAATGGGTCAGGGAGAGTGCAATTCGTGTCGGACAAGAAACCACTGTACATGAGCCGGAGCTCTGAGGTATTATATGAGATGTCAGTGACCAAATATTTCTTAGAATGGAGGTTATTGTAGACTGTGCGGTTTCCCTCGCAGCCGAGTTCGAAGCCATCGTTGCCGCATCCGTCAGGATCGCCGCACAGCCGGAATGGATAACGAATGTCGATGTCGCCACAGGAAGAAGGAGGGTGGTGAGACTTGCCGAGTAGTAACGCAGCATGGCAGAGGAGGAGGAGGAGCAGAGGAACAGAGAGCAGCGTGGAAGATGATGCCATCGAACTCGATCAACGAGCAGTTGCAGAGATAGAAGAATTCAAAGCAAGCAAATGGATTATTAACTAAAATGTCAAGCAATCAAATGTGATAGTTAATGCAGATGGTACCACATTGCGGATTGCGACATCGCGAGCTACAATTGCCTCAATTGACTTTGACTGTTGACCATACAAGAAGGTAATTATGACTAACCCATGATTTGAAAGCCTACGAATCCTAACGATTCCAAAAGCATCTTCAGCCAGAATAAAATTGCATTAATTTAGCATAATTATTATATTATATATTCAAGGGTAGAATTTAAAAATTTTAAAGATTGCTTAGCTTTTTCCCAAAAGACCCATAAAAAAACATACAGGGAATGATCGAAAACTTTCTTTTTCCCTTGTCCTGGTCTTTTTGTCCTTTTGGCCATGATGATATCGACACATTGAATTTTTTTTTCTCCATTTTATTTTGATTTTGAACCATATGCATCCAAAGGTACACGGCTCTTAAAGGATTAGAGGATAAGATTTTATCCTAATCAACTGACATTATCGAGAAAAATTATTTTTTTTAGATAAGAAGTCAACGAGGAGATATCAAAAGTAATGTTGGTGAATTAAGATAAACAGAAAAAGATAGATTCAAACCCTCGGAAAATAAAAGTGTACATAGTAATTCTAATGCTACGCCTTGAACCACTCGGTGATCTCTCCTACGTAATTTTATTATTGACCAGAAACCGAGTGAATAAGTGACTTCTATGAGTATATCATCATTTCTCCTTCTCTTTCACGTCGCTGTCATTGTGATGCCCCTACTGTTCCATGGACACTGGTGCCGTTGTGATTCACTGCCGACCCTACACAACAAGTGAAAACGTTCGATTTAAAGTGGAGTGTTCTTGTTTGATCTTTCGATTTCCCTTTCATGCATGATTAAAATTTTGGATTCCTTTTGCTTGATCTTCCCATTGATTCAGAACTCAACCACACGAACTGGAAATTCTTTAGCTCTTCCTATTTGTGCATATTATATGAGATAGATAAATTACATGAAACTTATAAGATGTTGGTGATTTTATTTTGATTCCAATATATGAGAAATATAGAGTATGTTTATTCCGTTTGTTTTGATTAAAAAATTATTTCATATGTGAATTAGTGCTAAAAGCCAAGGTTACTTTTATACGAATGAATCAGTAAAAGAAAAATATTTCACTCAGTTAGAAAATAAAGAAAGAAAAATAATAATAATAGAATAATGATAACTAATTGTATATTTCTATAGTTGCTGTTCCAGAAAGAAATATGACAAGGAAACTTAAAAAAGAGGTAATCTGAATGATAAAGAGTGGATGAATATCATGAATAAATTATGTTCATGTCATTTTATAACTGAACAAACAATGTAATAATGCAAGAGAACTTTGGCTCCCAACCAAGATAATGCAGAAGTGAATGTAATCCTCATATAATGGAAAATATAGTCCTATTATTTATAAAATATACGAGATTATTTATATCAGAGTTATAATGAAATAACTATAAATATAGCGCTTTTTGCTCTGTGGTTTAAAAGGGGCTTTCGTGTTTAAATACTGGAAATTTGAGGGGCTAGCAGTAAAGTTACCTAAACTTAAGGGCTTACATCGGATTTGCCAAACTTGGAGGGGCTAGATGCAAAATAGCCACCCCTTTATATCCCTCTCCTTTTCCTTGTCCTCCGCCCGAGAGCGCCGATCGGAGTTCCCTTCCTCTTTTTCTTCCTTCTTCTTCCCTGGTGGCGGATCGTGAGCCTCGCTACTCCTCCTTCATCTTCCTCTCCGGTGCATCCAACCAAGCCACTCTCTCCTCCCTTCTTCCTTGGTTTTCTTGAGAGAGAAGGGCTCCGGCATTCTACTTCTTGCGGTGGATCGCAGCACATGTGAGCTAGGGGCTAAGGGGGTGCGTGTGTACTGGCTTAATCGCGCATTCGCTGGTTTCATTTAGAGGTAAGATTCGTGTTGAATCAGAGTTGTGGATAGGTTTTGCGTTCTTCCTTTTTGTGATGCGAGATCAGTTTGGTTTTAGGTTAGATTTGGGGATGCCATTCGCGGACCTTCGTGCGAATTGATCGGGCAGATTTGGAGCTAGGGCAGAATCTTGTGGGTTGTGCTTCCAGGTAAGGATTTGGATTTGTTTTTGGTTAGCTAAAGCATTTGGATCTTGTCTTGGAATCCCTCTGTTTCGTACTTGTGTTAGATGATAGGAATCGACTGGATTGGTAGGGTTCCATTCGAATTCTTCTTGAATGTTTGGATTCCAATCTTAGTTCGTTTCGAATTTGTAGTTTATAGATCAATCAGATTTATGATTTTGAATTGGCCATGAGCTCTATGTGTTAGGCTTCGTGTTCTGATTAGGATTATAGAACTGGAGTGTGCATGGGTTTTGGAATTGAGCTTGGTTTTGGATTTTATGGTTTCTTGTTTGCTTTGAATCAGTTTTGGATTCGAATTTGGTTTAGTGTATGGTAGGAGAATTTGGGTACTTGTTCGAATTCTTATTGGATTTATGGTTTCATATTGGTTGTTAGTTCTTGATTGGATGAGTTTTAGCTGAATTTTTGGATTTGAAGATGTCACCATGAGTTTTATTTTTGGTGGAACTCCTTCCGTTTTGGGGTTCTGGTTTGCTCTGTTTTAGATTACCGCTAAGGATTTCTTTGGTTTTGGAGCTCTGATGCTAATCTTCAGTTTGGATTCGTCAATGTGAGATGGTGATTTGGTTTTGAATTCCTAATTTGGTTCATGAGTTGTAAAAATACGAAAAATGAATGGACTAAAATGGGAAAAGGGCTTAGTTTGGAATTTTGGAAGTGGAGGGGCTAAATTGGAAAAGGGTAACCACTTAAAAGTTATTCTTTTCTCCTCTTCCTCGCACACTCCGCCAAAGCCCTAAGCCGAAATCCCTTTTCCTTCTTCCCTTTCTTCTCCGCCGGAAATCGTCACCGAGGGTGAAGCTCTACCTCCGGTTGCGCTGCACCTTCTTGATCGATGATCGAGCTTCTCCGACGAGGAGTCGTCTTCCTTCCATCGCGGTCGATCGAGGTTTTTCTTTTCCATCTTCTCTGCTTGGCTCGGTGGGAAGAAAGGGCTGTTGTTGGGCGAAGCTATTGGGTTGAGCAGGTGCTGGATGTTGGTGCTTGTCTTCTTTTGTTCTTCAACCAGCTTTCTTCTACCGATTTTTTATTCGGGCGAGTTGGAGCAGGGCCTTGAAACAATGATGATTGAGGTGAGAATCTCAATATTTGATCTAAAGTTTTATGTCTTAGATCTAGGGTTTGTGTTCGTTCCCAATTCTTCCGATTGATTTCCGTCGTGATCTAGGGTGATAACTGATGCAAATTTGTATGGATTGGGTTAGAAATACTTTGTTCTTGAATCTTTCCATCTCTGCCATGAGTGGTGAATTGAGTATTTCTGTTGCTTAGCTATTGGATGATTAGAGCTGTGATCTAATTTGATGCAGATTGGAATTCGGAATTTGGATGAATTGTTGAATCGGTGATGATCGAAGAAGGTGTTGTAGAATATGAGAATTTGGGGTTTGGAAATTTAATCGGTTCAGAGTTTTGTTTCTTTTGTTGTAATGATCTGTGTAGGGTTGTGATTTTGTTCTTCTGTGTTCTTCCGATCGTTTGGTTCTATTTGGTTTCTTCCATTTGATCTTTGCCAAGTTTTGTTTATCTGATTGTAGCTGATGCTAATTGGAGTTGGTGGGTTTTAATGATGAATGGATTAAACCTGCGTTGGATCGTAGCAGTGTAGGAATGGTAAGATTGGATGAGGATTTATTGTAGCAAAGATTAAGCCCTGCCAAATATGTTCCTGGGGATTACAGAATATTCGGTTCTATTTTGGGGATTGATCTTGGAGGGAGATGAGATTAGTCATTTAATTAGGGTTAATTAAATGACTTCGATAGTAGGTTAACCCTAAAACGACATAGAGATTTTGATTAGCTAGTTACTTGTGGTATAGCTAATATTATATTTTGATGCAGGGCATTGACGTGGTTCACATGACGCGGATTGTATTTTGGACAGGGGGTTCTTGTTGCTCGGACTCTCTTATATCGAGGCGGATACCTCTGACTTATCTTTTAGATTGGTCCTAGCTGATATGCTTGATATGCTATGTTTAGCGGTAGGATAATGTATTATACCTGCTCCATCTTTGCTGATACTGTATTTGATATACCTGACATGTGATATCTACACCATTAGGATCTAGGCTATGGTGCATTATTTATGATCCTTGCATATCATATTGATATAGGTGGATTAGATAGTGGATGCTGTTTGACCAGAGTCATGCATCATCGTGCACTGCGCATCACTGTCGAATAGTGGCCCTTATGGGTGAGTCAGGTCGACAGTCATACTGAACTATCCATACGGCCACTCATGGGTTAGTGGTTGACGGGGTATGGGTAGTGTGCTCTATGCTGCTCCGCTCATGCACTCATGGGTTAGTGAATCGGAGCGTGGTAGCAGGCAAAGGTCCCTCCTTGAGTAGCCCATATACCAGGAGTTGAGAGAGAGAGGTCTCTCCCCCATTTATATACATGGGGTAGGTGTTAACACTCAGATAGAGATATCCTCCAGAGATGACCTGGGGCTGATAGTGATATAGCCAGGATAGGTGATGGCCTGGGGCTGATATAGATACCGCCAGGATAGGTTTTGGCCTGGGGCTGTTATTGATATAGCCAGGATAGGTGATGGCCTGGGGCGGATGTAGATATCGCCAGGATAGGTTTTGGCCTGGGGCTGTTATTGATATCGCCAGGATAGGTCATGGAGTAGGGGTGTTATACCGACAGCATACCGTCTACTCAATCACTCAGGAGCAGTGATGGCAGAGTACGGACGGCAGTCACAGCTCTACGCCGGAGGGTGGCCTCCGCTCAGCTTCCTCCCGTACATAGGTGACGATGTCTGACCGGCGACAGAGGTGACCATGTCATTGCACCATGTGCATACATATATTATGCATTTGCCCGTGCTTGTTATACTTGGATGTTGCATTTGTTTGACATGCACATACAGGAAACCCTTATGTCAGTTTCGACGACTCAGCTACCTTGGTATGGTGTTTCTATCCCTGTTTCAGTTATGCTTACCACTGCATGTACCTGTGTTATTTCGATAGCCTGTTACTCTATTACTAGCTAGACTATCTTGTATATTTGATGAGATATTCGCTGAGTATTGTTACTCACCCCGTTAGCTCCCTGTTTTTGTTTCAGGATGATTGTCTGGAGTGCCTGGCAGCCTGTCCCAGTTCGCGTATTTCTTCGAGATGATTCCAGGATGTTTCTTTTACTTTGTTGGTGGTACATGTTAGTACCCGTTTCTGTTCTTTTACCTTACTTTTCCGCTGCTGTATTCGTGTTGGTCGTGTTCTTTTATACGGCGGTATAGTTGTACTTTTGTGAGCCATGGAAGCCTTGTACTTTGTGTTTGTCGTAAGTCGTACCGGTACGCAGTTTTTATCGTCGTTTTCATTTTCGTTGATTTCAGACGGTTGTTCCGGCCCTATAGGCTGTGGTACAACCATCTGAGGTGGTCGTAGAGGTTAGGGTTCCGAATTGTCCGTCGATCGAGGGAGCGGCCGTCCGGTCAGTATCGGACAGGCAACTCCTCGGGGCGTGACAATTTTTGGTATCAGAGCGAGGTTGCGAGATACCTTTTGGTCTTGTGGGTGTTTTTCCGAGTTTTATGTCGGAGTCGTTTTGTCGATAGACGTGATTGGGACATGGCGGCGACGGGACTTCTTCAGGCGACACGAGGTATATGACATATCTCATCTACCTCCTTTGTATCTACTGTTCAGTGTAAGGTTAGATATTTCTTTACTATGATAGGATTGTATATCGGTTTATATACTTGATTGGTAGGTGCTCATAGATATATTTTGGTTGGAGGACATGTAGTCGATCCCTTTTATTTGTGACCATGTTGGGAGTCGATTATAGGTGACTGGTTGACATGTTGCCGACTCGTCTAGGATGTAGAGAATGTTGATTCTCGAGTAGCACCGATATATGGTCGGAAGACGAGGGTCGAACCTGTCAATAAACTATCGGAGGTTAAGGAATTCAAGTTATAGAATTCCTGTCCCATACCAGTTGTATACTAGTATCTGTTGTTATCGATTGTGAGACATTGGGACTGCATATCGATACAGTGATGATTTCTCCTATATCGGGGAGTTTTAGACTTCTGGTTCACTTATGCTGAGTTAGGTGACCTAGAGGGTACGAGTGAGTACATGACTTGCATTGATGCAGGAAGTGTAGTACTAGCTATCTACTATAACTGATAGTAAAAGATCAACATAGCTGAAATATGAGTATGACTCTCATAGATATATACCTCTTGAGTATCGCTTATACTTTTGTATACTCTCCCTTGGACAGGTTGGATGGATATTTTCCGAGAGGGATTGGATATCGATTCCCATGATGTTAGGGTGGGTATCCATTGACTTGGAGGTAGCTCAATTGACACCTAGTCAAGCTTTTCTAAATCACCATTATGGTCAAGATTGACTAAGGAGATGATCGGATGATACGTTGTGAATTCGATCGTATGGTGGAGAATATTGATTCTTCAATGGTACCGACTGATGAGTTGGGAAGCTAGGGTTTAATCGGACGACAATCGATTGGAGCTTGTGTATGATGGTTTGCTGTTCATGCATTCCGCATAGCCAGGTGCGTTGGCTATTCATGCATCTTGCATAGCCCTGGTGCATTGGCTTCTCCTGCATTGTGCATAGGGGGTTTTTGGGTTAAACAACCATTTGTGCTAGGTTGTTCTGTCTCCTGGCTACCTGATATAGTGATAGTCAGAGCATGTCGAGAGAGTGACACATGTCATTGCTATCAGGTGCACTTGACGCATCTTAGCATAGTTGTTGTCGTTGCGTTATTGCATCTGTCCGTATTTATGGTATCTGATTATATCATATATTTGACCATGGAAGAGATAGGCGGGCATATGGGGTGTCATACGTATAGCAGAGAATGTTGATTCTCCGATAGTATCGACTGATGAGTCGGGGACTTAGGGTCGAATCAGACAACAACCCATTGGTGGTTGTATATCATAGTTGACTCGATCGGTACAAGGTCGACTTACTTTCACTCCTGGAGTCTCAGTTATGGATTGATATCCTAGATGACATGTCTGGAGTACATGATCTGTTATGATGCAGCAGAGATGGTATTGGTTGTTATCATGTCAGTGGATAGAGGATAGAGATATCCTATTCCCGTGAGACTTTTGAGCTCAGATTCATTATGCTTGGTTAGTTAACCAAGAAAGATAGAGTCAAACGTGACTTGTACCGATTCGGAGGAGTGTAGAGCTAGTTGCTTGACACTTGCGGGATTTTCGCTCGTACTTGGTTTGGGTAACCAAGAAGGTACCTTTGGACTTCTGGTTTGTGCAGCGATGCAAATCACTTACGAGACTGAGTTACCTTTATGTGAAGACACTAAGGACGGTACTCAGGAAACAAATAATTACTTTTCGATTACTTTGGGATACTCCTAAGAGATTGTGTGTCTCTATCGCCTTTTGCAGCGGAGTTGGAGTATATCGGGTTACGAGACGACGGGTAGTCGACCGATCTGATGTTGTTCTAGCCTATGAGGTATCATGACTCATAGACAAGTCGTACGTGTTAAATATTCTTGATGATACATCGAGAATTTGGAACGGATATGGTGCGGTGAATTTGGTGTTAGCTGCGTAACACCTAAGAAATTCGATCGTAATCTGGAGGTTATCAGTGGGCACATTGTGGTAGGACTGCCCACGACTAGGAGTGGTCATGACACGAGTTGGGTGGTCGCTGTGCGATTAACCCAATCTGCGCGGTTTCTTGTAGATCTGGAGGGTCAGATATTTTAGAAGTGGCACAAGTGACCTTAGGGTTGAGCACCCTTGATATGGGTGATGTTGATTAGTTGCTTGATTGTAGCTGTTGGTTAGATGATGATCTCTCGACCAGTTATGCCTTGGTATGTCGTACGACTATACCAGTGATCTGGCCACCACGTGGATTGTTTGAGTCTGGTGCCCTTAGGATGATGGGATGAGCTGTTACTATTCGTAGACGACATCCGGATGTATTCTTGACTGGGTATATGAGCACATGTTGTTACCTTTGGATGATTGGACACTTTTGTCGATCAGATAGGAGTGCTCCGGTTAGAGATTATTATCCTCGGTGTGTTCGAGGCAGTGTTGCCTTAGGGCATTGGACGTAGGAGTCCTGGCCCGGAGATTTACTTCGGTGGCACATTGACCTAGTTTTTACGATATCCTCAGGATGTACCCGAGTGTACAGGGATTCGAAAAGTTTCTGTTGGCGGAACAGCATGGGTAAAGGACATTGAGAGACTTCGTATCCAGATTATTGATACGTCGATTGACGCAGTGGTAGCGTGGTGGGCTCATAACCCACAGGGAGCGTTAGAGACTAGTGGTCTTACTCTCGAAGAATTCCCTATGAGAGAAAGCCTAGTACGTTGGTTATGGAGGCAACACGAGTCGATTTGGGTGATCATTGGACGATTGACCAAATATATACACTTTCCTGTGATCCGTAGAATGGACTCGATGGATCACTTAGTAGAGATATACGATAGGGAGATTACTAGATTGTAAGGATTACTCTGGAATCTGGTAGGAGTCTCCTACGAGCTACAAGTGCATAGCTGCGATTCGGTTTAGTTGTTCGTCTGTTGACAGATGACAGTCCGAGTGTACCGTTTAGGTTCTAGAGGACTTACTGCACTCGTGTGTGATGGACTTTGGGGGCAGTTGGGAGAACCATTTGCATTTGGGTGGAGTTCGCCTACAACAACGGCTTCCATTCGGCGATACAGATGGTACCGTTTGAGGCGTTGTATGGTAGGGCGTGCAGGACACCCACCCTCTGGGATGATGAGACACAACTGCTGGGACCCCAGAGAGAGTTCAGCCCGAGGCAGAGTTAATATGGACTGTCAAACGGAGATTATTAGCAGCGCAAGAGCGCCAGAAAAGCTATGCTGACCCGAGGCGCAGACCCATAGAGTTTGCTGCGGGTGATCATGTTTTCCTTCGAGTTTCACCCACGAACGGGGTGAAACGTTTTTGTCTTAGAGGTAAGCTAGCTCCACAGTATGTGGGTCTGGTCCAGATTCTGGAAAGAGTTGGAGTTGTAGTATATCGCCTAGCACTTCTACCGATTTTGACCAGCGACCACGACATGATCCATGTATTCATACTAAGAGGTCATGTGCCAGATCCCACACTCGTATTATCCGATGTGTCTGTTTCGCTTCAGCCAGACGCCACCTGCGAGAAGGTTCCAGTATGGATATTGGAACATGGGAAGCGTCAGTTGCGGAACAAGGCAATCCAACGGGTTAAAGTCGGATGTCAGCATCACTCGGAAGTCGAGGCGACCTGGGTGCTCGAGGATTCCATCCAAGCACGCTACCCCTACTTATTACATGAGGTACGTGTGCATTAGTACATTTAGTACTTATACTGTATATTTTCGTTCAGTATTTATACTGTATGATCATACCTGGCACATGTAGAGAACAAATTTGGGGACCAAATTTTTGTTAGTGGGGGAGAATGTAAAAATACGAAAAATGAATGGACTAAAATGGGAAAAGGGCTTAGTTTGGAATTTTGGAAGTGGAGGGGCTAAATTGGAAAAGGGTAACCACTTAAAAGTTATTCTTTTCTCCTCTTCCTCGCACACTCCGCCAAAGCCCTAAGCCGAAATCCCTTTTCCTTCTTCCCTTTCTTCTCCGCCGGAAATCGTCACCGAGGGTGAAGCTCTACCTCCGGTTGCGTTGCACCTTCTTGATCGATGATCGAGCTTCTCCGACGAGGAGTCGTCTTCCTTCCATCGCGGTCGATCGAGGTTTTTCTTTTCCATCTTCTCTGCTTGGCTCGGTGGGAAGAAAGGGCTGTTGTTGGGCGAAGCTATTGGGTTGAGCAGGTGCTGGATGTTGGTGCTTGTCTTCTTTTGTTCTTCAACCAGCTTTCTTCTACCGATTTTTTATTCGGGCGAGTTGGAGCAGGGCCTTGAAACAATGATGATTGAGGTGAGAATCTCAATATTTGATCTAAAGTTTTATGTCTTAGATCTAGGGTTTGTGTTCGTTCCCAATTCTTCCGATTGATTTCCGTCGTGATCTAGGGTGATAACTGATGCAAATTTGTATGGATTGGGTTAGAAATACTTTGTTCTTGAATCTTTCCATCTCTGCCATGAGTGGTGAATTGAGTATTTCTGTTGCTTAGCTATTGGATGATTAGAGCTGTGATCTAATTTGATGCAGATTGGAATTCGGAATTTGGATGAATTGTTGAATCGGTGATGATCGAAGAAGGTGTTGTAGAATATGAGAATTTGGGGTTTGGAAATTTAATCGGTTCAGAGTTTTGTTTCTTTTGTTGTAATGATCTGTGTAGGGTTGTGATTTTGTTCTTCTGTGTTCTTCCGATCGTTTGGTTCTATTTGGTTTCTTCCATTTGATCTTTGCCAAGTTTTGTTTATCTGATTGTAGCTGATGCTAATTGGAGTTGGTGGGTTTTAATGATGAATGGATTAAACCTGCGTTGGATCGTAGCAGTGTAGGAATGGTAAGATTGGATGAGGATTTATTGTAGCAAAGATTAAGCCCTGCCAAATATGTTCCTGGGGATTACAGAATATTCGGTTCTATTTTGGGGATTGATCTTGGAGGGAGATAAGATTAGTCATTTAATTAGGGTTAATTAAATGACTTCGATAGTAGGTTAACCCTAAAACGACATAGAGATTTTGATTAGCTAGTTACTTGTGGTATAGCTAATATTATATTTTGATGCAGGGCATTGACGTGGTTCACATGACGCGGATTGTATTTTGGACAGGGGGTTCTCGTTGCTCGGACTCCCTTATATCGAGGCGGGTACCTCTAACTTATCTTTTAGATTAGTCCTAGCTGATATGCTTGATATGCTATGTTTAGCGGTAGGGTAATGTATTATACCTGCTCTATCTTTGCTGATACTGTATTTGATATACCTGACATGTGATATCTACACCATTAGGATCTAGGCTATGGTGCATTATTTATGATCCTTGCATATCATATTGATATAGGTGGATTAGATAGTGGATGCTGTTTGACCAGAGTCATGCATCATCGTGCACTGCGCATCACTGTCGAATAGTGGCCCTTATGGGTGAGTCAGGTCGACAGTCATACTGAACTATCCATACGACCACTCATGGGTTAGTGGTTGACGGGGTATGGGTAGTGTGCTCTATGCTGCTCCGCTCATGCACTCATGGGTTAGTGAATCGGAGCGTGGTAGCAGGCAGAAGTCCCTTCTTGAGTAGCCCATATACCAGGAGTTGAGAGAGAGAGGTCTCTCCCTCATTTATATACATGGGGTAGGTGTTAACACTCAGATAGAGATATCCTCCAGAGATGACCTGGGGCTGATAGTGATATAGCCAGGATAGGTGATGGCCTGGGGCTGATATAGATACCGCCAGGATAGGTTTTGGCCTGGGGCTGTTATTGATATAGCCAGGATAGGTGATGGCCTGGGGCGGATGTAGATATCGCCAGGATAGGTTTTGGCCTGGGGCTGTTATTGATATCGCCAGGATAGGTCATGGAGTAGGGGTGTTACACCGACAGCATACCGTCTACTCAATCACTCAGGAGCAGTGATGGCAGAGTACGGACGGCAGTCACAGCTCTACGCCGGAGGGTGGCCTCCGCTCAGCTTCCTCCCGTACATAGGTGACGATGTCTGACCGGCGACAGAGGTGACCATGTCATTGCACCATGTGCATACGTATATTATGCATTTGCCCGTGCTTGTTATACTTGGATGTTGCATTTGTTTGACATGCACATACAGGAGACCCTTATGTCAGTTTCGACGACTTAGCTACCTTGGTATGGTGTTTCTATCCCTGTTTCAGTTATGCTTACCACTGCATGTACCTGTGTTATTTCGATAGTCTGTTACTCTATTGCTAGCTAGACTATCTTGTATATTTGATGAGATATTCGCTGAGTATTGTTACTCACCCCGTTAGCTCCCTGTTTTTGTTTCAGGATGATTGTCTGGAGTGCCTGGCAGCCTGTCCCAGTTCGCGTATTTCTTCGAGATGATTCCGGAATGTTTCTTTTACTTTGTTGGTGGTACATGTTAGTACCCGTTTTCTGTTCTTTTACCTTACTTTTCCGCTGCTGTATTCGTGTTGGTCGTGTTCTTTTATACGGCGGTATAGTTGTACTTTTGTGAGCCATGGAAGCCTTGTACTTTGTGTTTGTCGTAAGTCGTACCGGTACGCAGTTTTTATCGTCGTTTTCGTTTTCGTTGATTTCAGACGGTTGTTCCGGTCCTATAGGCTGTGGTACAACCATCTGAGGTGGTCGTAGAGGTTAGGGTTCCGAATTGTCCGTCGATCGAGGGAGCGGCCGTCCGGTCAGTATCGGACAGGCAGCTCCTCGGGGCGTGACATGAGTTTTGCGGCGAGCTTCCTTAAGAATATTTTCTACCATGGGATATGTTTGATACTATGATAAAACTGTGAGCTTCATTTGGGATTTGTTAGGAGAGTAGTTTCATTATGGAGTTTTTTTGGAGCTGTCGTGGGCTCTCTTGAAGTTTTGTGCCATGTGACACTTAGGAGCGTACGTGATGGGTAGCCATCAATTAAGAACTTAGGTTGGACTTTTGGATTAAACCTAGGGCAGAACCTAATCTTAGCTATTCAAAGCTAATCGAGTTATATATTAGGGAAAGGGATTAAACCTAGTATTGATTGTTTGGTTAAGCTAGATATGACCTGGCATCTAGCCTAGTTAACATCATTTGTTATGATAGCTTATATTACATGCCTTGATACAGGACGCTGATTGATTTGCTCTTGGATATTTGGACGAGTGTTCTCGTCACTTGCGGATTTCTACATCGGAGGCGAGTACTTCTGACTTATCTATTTAGATATTGTCACAGATTTTATGCATAGTTAGTTATAGATAGCAGTAGAGTTTTATTTATTTTCTACTTCCATATATTTACACTTGATATTAGCTGCTTGTTTAGACGATAGGTTTATTTCTGTACTGTTTCGAGGTTGAACCTCCTTACCTTTATTGTCGCATATGTTGTATATCGTGATTAGAGGTAAGATACCTTATATCCAGCACTAGGGCTAGGATATGGTGCATGACTATTCTTGGACCTTTGCATATCATGTTGATTATTGGAAGACTAGTTAGGTAGGTGTGGTGTATGATAGTGCTATACATTATTCTTGCATGCGCATGGGCTGGCGGCATAGGGCTCCCAGTCATGTGGTTGAGACATGTCGTCTGTCATGACGGTCATAATCTGCATACATTGCCATACACGAGTAGTGGCTATTGGAGGGTGTGCATAGTTGTCCTTTTGAGACTTTGCACAGTCACTCATGAGCAGTGATTCCGGTACATCGTAGCAGTCAGGGACCCCTCCGAGTGTGGGCAGTAGTTCTGTCGTGTCTCCGCTCGATCACTTATGGGTAGTGATGCCGGAGCGTGGTAGCAGGCAGCAATGGTATAAAGAGTAGTTGGCTCCCCCGTTCTGGCTATAGGTATATGTCATGATGGATTGTGTGACCCGCGAGCAGTTGGCTCCCCCTTGTTGGCGTAGGGGTACATGTCATGATGGATTGTGTGATCCGCGAGCAGTTGGCTCCTCTCGTGCCTGGTTTTGGGGTTATGGTTGTTGGAGCGGTTGGCTCCCTGACATCCTGTCCACTCAGCCACCCAATGTAGGGGTAGCTAGAGTGCGTACAGACCTCATGTGCATATGATGCATTATTGCATGGTTGTTGTTGTTTGCATTATCGCTTTTGCCTATACTCGCTATATTTGGTTACAGTATATGTATTTAACCTGCACCTTCAGGAGGTATGTGTACATAGGGTCTGGTGACCCTACTTTACTCGTGTGATATTTGGACCTTTGTATCTTCAGGTTTGTCTGGCTCTGATATGTATCATTTATTCAGTATTCTAGTTTTAGCATTTCCTACTTTTACTCCTATTACTGTTGCCAGTTTGATTCTTATTGCTAGTATAGCTTACTATGCATATCAGACATATGTATTCGCTGAGTTCTTAGACTCACACCGTCAGTCTTGTTTTTCATTTCAGGATGATCGTCTGGAGTGCCCGGCAGCCTGTCCCAGTCCTTCTAATTCGGGGCGACTCGTGTTTTGGTTTGAATTGTATTCGCGGTTATACTTGATTTCCATTTGCTTTCGCTGTTTTTGTTTCTATTGTGTCGTGTGTTGTGTTGTGTTTGAATTTGTGCTCTGGAGGCTTATGTTTTTGATTTGTTTGTCGTAAGTCATACCGATACACGACTTTTGTGTGTATGATGTTAGGTCTTTTCTTTTATGTTTACATTTCCAGCCGTGTTGGCTGATGGGTTGTGGCGACCGTATAGGCCTTCTACTCATGCCTCAAGTGTCCGTCGTACAGGGGAGTTGTTGTCCGATTCTATATTGGGTCAGCGGCTCCTCTCGGGGGTGTGACAATTTATTTGGTATCAAGCGAGATTTCGAGATACCTTATGGTCTTGTGGGTGTTTTTGGATTTTTGGTCGGAGTCATTTCCTCGATGTGGACGTGTTTGGGACATGGCAATGACAGGACATCTCCATACGACTGAAAGGATATTGTAAGTTTTGCTAGTAGTTCTAGGAATAATCCTATTAATACTGGGTCATATCTATACAGGTATGCCCTGTCGTATTGAGCTGACCCCTCCCCGTCGACGTGGTGGTCTGGGGCGACCGCGTAGACGACTCGAGTGTCCGAGAGAGCTACGACTGTCGGGTGGAGGCAGAGTCTCTAGTGAGACGACCTGGGGTAGAGGCACACTGTCGGGTTCAGACTCTTCCAAAGATACTGGGTGGTCAGGGACCTCAGCCATTGAGGGTACCACCGCCTTATCTAACGGCACTTCTGTAGTACCTCCAGTGGTATCTACTTTTGCACCCCCTGTGGTACCTACCGTAGCACCGCCAGAGTCATCATCAGCAGTACTCACTACGGTACCTCCAGCGGAGCAGACAACATCGCGATCCGTTTAGTTGATACTTCAGACCCTTCAACAGCTGCTACAGTCGATACGACCGGTTCTTCTACCTACGCATCTGATACTTTCCTCCGCACCACCAGCTCCTCAGACGGTTTAGCCAGCACTCCCGGAGGGACAGACTGTTAGTAGGAGCCCTAGAGTCAATTATGTGATGATTGACTAAGGACTTTTTGTATCATATTCGATCATTAATAAAGACATGTTTGGTTATTATACTTTATATTTGTGTCAAATAACTAAGTATAATAATGTCCTTGGGTAGTAGGTTCTTATCTACATTATATCGATTGGTTGAATCGATAGTAAGATGATGTAGAGAACACTATACTAAACCATTCCTAGTCAAGCATTAATATTCAAGGACAATATTAATATATGAAGACTAGCATGTAGGTCAATTGATGACTTGAGCTCACAAATCATGGATATGTCATATCAAGTTGACACATGAGTATACATTAGAGAATGTGTACTGAATTGACCCGCCATGAGAAAGTTTCATAGATTGTCATATGAGTGTCATAAACTTTCTCATGTGACTATTAGTAGGAATAATCCTTAGACCTGAAGTAACTATGGTTCCCTACATAAAGAGTTATGTACTTTGGTATCGTCAAACGTCACCTGTAACAGGGTGCACTGTAAAGGCGATCACTAGGTATGTAATAAATTATGCAGAGGGATGTGAGTGATATAGATGAGATCTATCCCTCCTATATGACGAGAGTGATATCTTTGAGCCCCTTGATCGAGTAGGACTACTAAAACGCATGACCATGCTCAAATGAGTCAATATAAGATATTGAGCTCATTTGTTTGAGTGAGTCTACTCGGGGATCAAGAAACACAAAGTTTGATTGAGGATGACACGGTCTATGTCTCATTGGTCAATCTAGATATCATGGATAGAAGGATAAAGTCATACATTGTCATAGTCACGGAGGTTAAGTCGGATCTCGACTTTCTCGTCACTTGGGTAGCAATGATGCATTGCTAGATGCCGCTCATTGCTTATGTGTCTAAAGTGGTTTAGACACATTGCCAATATTACGAGAACCTATTGGGTCACACACTAAGGACACGATACTTCGGAGATTAATTGATCTTAGTTTGACTAAGATTTGATCCGAATTGGATTAATTGAGTTTGACTCAAGTGAATCCAATTAAATTATGGGATTGAGTCTAATTTGAGTTAGATTCATCTAGATTAGACTCAACCACTTAATTATGGATAATATTCATTAAATGGTTTAATGAAAATTATTTAAGAGGAAGGCTAAGAGACGTTTTATTAATTAGATGAATAGTATATTAAGAGTCTCAAGGGATACCAAAAGACTTGGTATTCATTGGGTTTTATTAGCATCAAGATGAGAGGAGCTCAAGGGTCAAAGACCCTTGGTATTCATTAGATGAGTATAAATACCCCCTCTTGTCAAAGGCTAAATAGAGTACTTCTCTTCTTCTTCTTTCTTCCTCCTTGTCCAAAACTCCCTAGTGGAGGTTGTTGGTGCAATCGACCAAAGTATGATCAGGTAGATCATGATTTTGATGTGTGTGTCAAATATGGTTAAGTTAGGTTGTCATGTTGGTTTGATATGTGTGTTTGAGTCATGCAAGACTTGGTGAATCACACATGAAGTACGCATCTGAGGGACGAGAGCCGAAGGAAGAGGACTCCAAGGGCAAGCCGGGGATGTAGACTTCAAGGGCATACGTGAAGGATGACATGGAGGCAAGCCGAGGGCTTGTGTGCGCATCTGAGGGACGACAGCCGAGGAAGAGAACTTCAAGGGGCAAGCCAAGAGAGTGGACTTCAGGGCATACGCGAAGGGAGGTCTTTGGAATGAGTGCAAGTACAAGTGTAAGCTGTGCAGTCGACTGCTGGCTGATCAGTTGACTGCCAGTGCAAAACTCGAATTCACAGAAAGATCAGTCGACTGGTCTAGGACCAGTCGACTGATCAGTTCAAAAAACTAGTCGTTGGCTAGCGGCTTGGCTAGGACCAGTCGATTGCCTCTGGCATCGGGCTGGACTGCTTAAGGAGCAATCCTCTACTCTATTTAAAGGGAGACTTTTGAGCAGGTTAGGGTTGCGGTTCTAGAGTGTAGAATCCTACTGTTAGTGCTCAAAGTCTCATTCTCTTCCTCTCACTTTCATTTCTACTTTGTAAAGAGGAAGTGGGCAATCTTGTGAAGGTTTCTCCACCTTGAAGGAGGCGTTCATAGTGGAGCTCGTGCGTGTGATGTAAATCCTTGGACTAGTCACCTCTCAAAGGTGGATACCAAGTAAATCAAGGAGTTAGGATTTTTTTTCTTGTTTTATTCATTTTGTTCTTGTGTTTAGCTAACATCTTTGTAGACAAAATCGATAGAAAGTTATTCCCCCTAGCTTAAGGCAATGATCCTAACAAGGTTCTAGTGCTTAAGGCAATGATCACAACTAAGGTGATTTTTCTCCGAGACAAAGATCGTGCTCGTGTGGATACGCATAGAGGCACGAATACTTGAACGTGCAAGAGATCCGGCATACCTCGGATAAGCGGGATAAGCGAAGGGCACACGCCAAAGGTATACCTATACGATAGGGTTTTTGTAAATTCACTTTGTATGATTTTTCTTTCGCATAGATCGCTCGAGGGATCTTATTTCCGTTGCGAATTTTAAATATTTATTACCCATAGATCTTAACAGTGGCATCAGAGCCACTTGTGAAAGATTATACAAAGTTTAGAAAAAACTTTTATATATGATATAGAAGTAGGACATAATTTTATTGTGGATTGTATAATGTATGAGTATTTGTTGAGATACAAAAGTTTGTGCTGATCAAACTAAATGTCCATAGCATTATCATATGAATATGAAAGTGTGCTATGGCCCAATTGTACTCAACAAATTTTATAACCTTTGGTTTCGACTCATGAGCATTTTTACAATCATAATAAAAATTGATATTCTAAATCTACTGTGTGTGATTGATGATATGGTGCATGGTTATGACCTTAACCCCAATATGATTGGATGTATATGTGTGTGTACATGTTGTAATGTAATTCATAATACGACCTGCGTGTCGTGTCTTATCTCTATTTTTCTAGTTGTAAAATAGATTTAGACTCAAATGTAACTCGAGTTTTTCTAATTTATAATGTACAAAATGAGGAGTGGAATGCCCATTGAAGGATGAAGTTACAAGAATGATGTGCGACACATGACGATCGAAAGATGCACTTGGAGAAGTTGTTATCCCTAGGTTGACCATCGATTTTCTCATTGGCTTGAGAAGATCGTAGCATACGGGCCATAACTATGTCATATTTATCGCTTATATGTTGATATATGCAATGTGTGTATGTGATGCATGATTAGACAAATATTTATCTTAATTAAGTCAACTCGATATGCCTATCAAAGTTTGGTACTCATAAACTACCTTGATCATTTGTTGTTGGGTTTGCCAAAGCAAAGCGACACATTTTATCTTGGTAGAGTGCGAGAGGACAATTGTGATGTCCCGGTATCGAACTTTGGGTGAGACTTAACAAAGTCATCTCAATTGGATTGAGAAACTTAGAGATATATCCCAAAAGTTAGGAAAATTGGGTAAGAGAACAATTATACTAAGTCTTGGGTGATTAGCCAAAGCTAACTCAAGATAAAGTGTAATGTGGATCTTGACCCTTTGTTTCCAAGAGTTACATAAGATGTAATTGGTAAAATATTACCTACCTAATTATACCAAGTCTTGGGCGATTAGCCAAAGCTAACTTAAGATGAGATATAATATGGATCTTGTCCCACATGAATATGGTCACTTTTACGTTTGAAGCTAGTAGTATGAGCAAATTGAGTTTGCCAATGATCCTGTCGCGAAGCGACATGGAAGCCCCAAGAGCGAGGTGGTCCCCCGGGTGCCACAAGCGGCAGACCTGGCGCAGACCTGGCTCCGACCTGCGAGAAATTGACCGTTAGCAAACCCACCGGGAAAGATCCCCGGTCAGGCTCTCTGACAGACAAGTCAGCATCCGCAGAAAATGTAGTGAAGCAAAGGGAGAGTAGAAGGGAGCACAATTACGCATACCTGTGGAATGAGGAAGGGAGAAACTTATATAGCCGGGGGAGCTAACAACCCATGTCTGTGTCAATGAGACAAGGGTATGGTGCTTGTCAGCTCGTGGGGGAGCACCTATAGGTACCGCGGCATGGCGCGGGGTGCTCGGATAGAACAACCGTACCGAGTCAGCGGAATATCCGCAGCGTGTGTCATGAATGGGTAAGGTGTGCATTATCCCCAATGTCATGGTCATACCAAAGGTGTTCTGATGTAGGGGCGGCGTAAGGAAGAGCTGGTCCGGAGACCGAGTACCGACCGACGGGCCTAAGTGGTATGGACCGAGTCGGGTGTAGTATTGCCGAGAGACACGGGGTACACCATGAGTCGGGGGTTTGCCGGGTTGTATCCATCTTGCCCTCTTTCAGGTTTTCTGGTTGTTCGATCCATGGGCCGCTGAGAGCTGAACTACCTGACCTAGCCTTGGGTCGGGGAATTGAACTGGGTGGCCGAGTCGAGAGTCACTCAAGATCGGCCTGCCCAACCTTGACCAGAGTCGATTGATCAGCGGTTCGGGAGGGTTCCTGGCTCGGGGCTTCTCCGGGTGAGGCCTTCATTGGCCCTTCCACTAGGCCCTCATGGTGCCAGGTTGGATGGCCAAGCTACCCGTAAGCTGGGTCGGGATCATATGCATCCGCCTCGAGTCTAGTCGAAGGAGGCGTTAAGTCCAACTAACTGAACTGTTACCTTCTAGAGCGAGCCTGGCGCACCCGAGTGGTCGTCTCTTTCCTGCCAACCTCGGTGGCTGCCAGTACGCGTGCTGCCCGACCTGTTGGATCGAGAAAACACGATAGAGGGGGGGGGGGTGAATATCGTGAAAGCGTTTCGGATTTGAAAAGAGAATGCGCAGCGGAAATTTAAATAAACACAACACAAGAACTCAAGCACTTTTACTTGGTTCGGAGTCGCGGTCGGCTCCTACTCCAAGGCCCACGGTCCTTGATCGTTTACTGCGGGCAATTCTATATGTGCGCAAATGTTTACAGAAAAATGTTACAATTGTAGTGCAGTAAATAAACAATTATATTCTTCGTTACCGATGTCCGGTGTGGATCGTACTTCGGAGCAGAAGGTCGTCATCGGCGCTAAAATCTCGAGATCGGAGGTTTCCGGAGCAGAGCGCTTGAACGAAGAGTGTAGAGGCGTTGGAAAAGTTAATCGTGAAGCCTTAGGGGTCGAGCCCCTTTTATAGCACTCCTGGGGGCGCCTGACACGTGCCTTCGGATCCGAGAACTCTCATCCGAAGCTCGGTCAGCGCTTATCCCTCCAGAATCGGGCTCGGAGCTGACGGGGGCGCCCGGGACACTGGAGGCGCCCCGGTTGACTTGGTCTGCTGGCTTCTCGGCTGAGTTCGCTTCGATCACTTGGTTGGCTTGGACCCAGGACGCCCGGGACCATCAGGGCACCCGGGACCTTGAGGGTGCCTGGCCCAGTTAGCTTCCGAAGCGATTCTTGCTTAGCTGTTCGTTTGACTTTGACCTTGGGCGCCCGGGACCTCCCGGGCGCCTAGCCCAGCTGCTGCCCCTCTCCTTTGGGGCGTTCTGAGCTGCAGAAACCCACTCCTTCGGTCCCTGCATTCAAGGTTAGTACCAACACAAACAAGGCAAGAATATACATTAGTCTTTACAACCGTAGCTGTCTTGGTTATGACTTTGGGTCTCCCAAATGGAACCCTAGGTCGAACCGACACCTACTGTTCCCTCGACGGGGAACGCGTCCAACCCTACTCCTCTCAGGAGAGTTTACCTTTTGCCAACCGGCTCCTCCGGTTGGACTTTTGTCCAGCTTTACTCCAGGTCTTCGTGCCCAATCTGCGACCAGGTCTTAGTGCCCAATTCCTTGAACCAGGTCTTCGGTGCCCAACCCTCGGCCAGGTCTTAGTGCCCAATTCCTCGAACCAGGTCTTCGATGCCCAACCCTCGGCCAGGACTTAGTGCCCAATTCCTTGAACCAGGTCTTCGGTGCCCAGCCCTCGGCTAGGACTTAGTGCCCAACCTTATGTCATGACTTAGTTGCCCAGCCCACGGCCAGGACTTAGTACCCAATTCTTAGAACCAGGACTTAGTGCCTAGTGTACCTAGGACTTTTCCTGCACACTTGAGTAACAACGTTAGATCACTAATAATACTTAACTTTGAACCCTTTGCCAATATTAAAACAAGGTTCGATATGGTGCTTCCTGCACCAACACGACCGACCGACCCGGTCGCATCTGTAACGCCCGCCCTTCCCGCCTTACGGTGTAGGCGAGAGGCGGCGCTACGCGAACATACATATATGCATATGGAGATCTTAATGCAGCGGAATAATTTAAAACTTCATACATATGCGTTCAAACCATGCAACTCATGTTGACATATCTTAGCTATCATTCTTAAACATGGTTACTTGGTAAACTTAGCATTGTCATAATATAAAAGAAATAAGACATAGCATGTGAGACATAACATTCTTGAACATGTTTGCATTAAACATAACTTATCCTATCATCAAGCTTAAAGCCAACATATTGTTCTAAACGAACACATCATGGAAATCAACATAAGTTGTTCTTTAGGAAAAATCATCATAAAGTATAACATGAAACTAGAGTTGACAATGCAAAACATAAGAAGTTGTTCTTTAAGAAAACCATCATAAAGTATAGCATGAAACTAAAGATGACAATGCAAAACATAAGACAAATGACAATTATGAGTAATAGGATCTTTTTCTTTTTCTTTTGCCAAGTCACTGCCACACACACACACACTTGCCCCTCCTGCTGCTTCCCTTGGCTTAGTATCCTCTTGCTTGATCTGCGGTATAAGAAAATAAAACTTATAAGCACATAGGCTTAGTAGGACTCTTTCCTACTCACTAAAACCATACGTCGCATACAGTCAATGAAAAGACATAACATAGAGAGTGTAACATAAAACAAAAGCATATCATGAGTAGCTATTCATAAAGCATTTGACATGAGGAGGCATATAGATGTACATGGAAATACATAATCATATGGAAGTGCTTAACATGAAATGAAAGTACATAGAGCTCATGGTATAAGAAGTACTTGACATAAAATATAAGCACATAAAATATTTAACATAGAGAAGTTCTTGACATAAAACATAAGCATATGACATACTTGACATAGAGAAGTTTTTGACATAAACATAAGCATATGACATATTTGACATAGAGAAGTTCTTGACATAAATATAAGCATATGACATATTTAACATGGAATAGATGCATATCCTGAATGAATGCATGAGTTAAATGCACATAACATAAGGATGCTTATTTGAAAATCATAATTATAAGTACTTAAACATAAATCTCAACATCATGGGGGGCCCCGGCTTGTACCACATACATACATCCATCATTTGCGCACATCCCTAAGTAAATGCGAGGTAGCTAGTCTCGACCTACTAGGGTACTAGGTTACCTTCAACCTAGGGACAACTACGGTAGTCCAGAACCGAGGCTTTCATAAGGAGCCCATCCCTGTTGGACAGCTACGGTAGTCCCAGAACCGAGGACAGCTACGGTAGTCCTAGCACCGAGGCTTTCATAAGGAGTCCATCCCTTAGACCTTACTTGGGTCCGGTACAAGCTCATTCATCAAGTAAAATAGCTTCACATGCTTCTTTTTACATCATAAGAAGTGCTCTTGGCATTTCATCATTCATAGAACTTACATAGCATAATTAAAGACATAAACATGATCTTAATACATGAAGCATGGTATAAAGCATACTTAGCATTTCATCATTCATAGTTAATGCATAACATCATTATGCCTTAAAGGCATGAACATCATCTTCATTCATCATCTTCATTCATAAGGCATGATATACATACATAATTATGCCTTAAGGCATAAACATCATCTTAGTTCATAAAGCTTGCATGATCATGGTACATAAGGTAAGCATGCATAGATAAGTTTTTACATACATGGTACATATCACATAGCATACATGATCATGGTATCTATCATAAAGCATGCATGGGTAGGATCCATATAAACATGATACATACTACATAGGTTCATGACATTCAATCATAAAACATGCGTAGTCTACATAACCATAATATACATATGTTCAAGACATTTAACCTAATGCATGTATAATTCTACATAAACATGATGCATACTTCACAACACATGTCTTCATGGTATATGGTTTAAACATCCATAAATTAAACCTACTAAAGCATGGCACATAACATAAGCATACAAGGTTGTGATGCATAACACATAAAGTTAGGGTTTAGACATCATAAAATTCATACAACATGCTTGAAGATATATCTACATCATAATAAGTCATAAACAAGTATACTTGAAACCTTAGACTAACCCAAACCCTAGACTTGGTGCTTGGCCGAAAGTTGTAGATGGGAGTCCCATTATTCAAGTATCATGTGAGGTACCATAAGTAACATAACCCCCAATACAATACATACAATGCCATAGGAAGCCATTAGAACATATGATTGGGGCTAACCCTAATTCCTAGCCCTAGAATAGGTCTTGGCCGAAACCCTGAGGGGTCACAAGTACATGAAAAATTCATATAACTCACAATTAACATACATTGTATCATAGAAAATCATAATAAGCATGCTTGGAGGGTTAGATCTAATCCTAACCATGAAATAGGGAAGGGCCGAAAGTTCATAAGGGCTTGTTGGTGTTACAAAAATTCACAACTCACAATTTATTTTTATTTTATCATGAGAAAGCATTAGGAACCATAAGTGAGGTTTTAACATCATCCCAAACCCTAAAAGGTTGCTTGGCCGAAACCCTGGGAAGCCCTAATCCATAGTTTTCTCAACATAGAGCCCAAATAAAACTTAAATCATGATAGACAATATAAAAACTATTATACCACAGGTGAGGGAGTCTTACCTCTTTTTATCTTGGTTATAAACCTTAAATAGAGAAAAGAATGAAGACTTTCTTGACCTTAGAATACCCCTTGCCCTTGTAGCCTTGTAGAAAACCTTGAATCTTCAAGAGATAGTCCTCTTGTGAAGTTTTCCAAGGGGAAGAACTTCTTGTGGCTCACGGCAAGGAGGAGGAAGAAGAGAGGAGAGGAAGAGCCTTGGTGGAAGAAAAGAGGAGAAAAGTAACTTAAGTGTCTCTTCACTCCTCATCCCTCTCTTATATACTAAGTGAAGGGGCATGATGTCTCTTCACATGGTGCCTCTTCAACTTCCTTTAGCCTCCACTAAATTTTTCTTTCTTTTCCACTAGCACTCCCTTGCTAGGTGAATTAGTTAGTACATGCATGATAAGGCTTTGCCTCTATTCTAGGTCTAAGGTTCAATCCTTGGTTCATGCACTTCTTTTTATTCCATTTACTCTTATTTTTGGCAAGGCCCCCATAAGAGCCCACCAAGAGTCATGCTAATATTCCTAATTGAAACTCATTTCTATTTATGCTCAAATTCTACCCAAGGTCCACTAATAGTCTTGGTACTAGAAGAGCCCATGTAAGGCTCATTAGTACTTAGCTTTTTAATCTATATAAGAAATCATGCTAAGGTTCATGCTAGTATTCATATGTTACTCAAGAATCCATATAGGCATGATCAATATTTTAAAGAAAAATATTGAGAGGATTTTACGGGTGTTACAGCATCACCCTGTCTTTTCTATTCCAGCCCTCATTATGTCCGAGTATATTCGTATCCTGCACATTAATTACCGCAGTTAACTGCTAAGCCACGTGTCCTCTGCCCATTGTTTTCCAGAGCAACGAGGGGTCTGTCGCCCGTTCGGGCGAATGATTGGCACACACGTGCGTTATGCCGCCTCGGGGACCCTTCTGGACCTGAACGAACGGTTCGCGCTTTCTCTCCGGCCCATCATCGGACGGTTGGCGTTGCTCCTCAGGGCTTATAAATAGGGATTTACCCTTCGGTTTTTACCATTGCCTTTTACCTCTCGACACCGAATTGTTGTTCTTGTGTGCTCTGCTAGGGTTCCGGCGAGGTGTGCGATTCCGGTCCTCTTCTCCGGCGAACTCTCCCTTGGTTAGTCTCCCTTCCCTTGCTTGCTCCCTATGGCCTCTTCCTCCCTTCCCTCGGATCCTTGGTACTCCACCATAGTGACTAAGCTCGATCACCCTGATCTCGAGGAGATCCGGGCGGATTACCACGTTCCGCTTGACCATCTTTTTCGCTTGCCAACTCCCTCCGACCGACCTGCGACCCCTCCCCATAATTACATCACCATCTCCTGGGACCATCTGCAGGCCGGACTGCGTTTTCCAATTCACCCTTTCATCGCCTCTGTTTGTCGCTTCTTTCGTATTTCTTTATCTCAGCTGGCTCCGAATGCCATCCAACTCCTCTGCGGGTCGGACATCATCTTTTCTCTGTACAGAATTCCACTACGTCCTGAAGTCGTTTTCTACTTCTTCTACCCGAAAAAACAAGAGCCGGGCGACTTCTTTTTCCAAGCTCGTGCCCACATTTCTTTCCTGTCAAAGCTTCCGACCTCTAACAAGGGCTGGAAGGAGCGATACTTCTACGTCCGCACCGTCCTGACCTCGAGCTGGTCGGTCAGATGGGTAGCGGACTTTCCTTTTCCTCCACCCCTCCATAAGAACTACCGATCCTCCCCCCTTTACCTATCGGCCGTTTTCAAAATCAGGGGTCGGCACTTCCATTGGGTGCATCTGCTGAGCGAGGACGTCTTGTACGTGTTCGGGCTCAGCTCGGTGTTGTTTCGCCGGCCTGCTTCACTTGGTAAGTTCCATATTTTCTCTTCTGTCTTTTTATGGCTGACTAAGCGAGTAAGCGTTGCTTATTTTGCAGCCACCATGATGCTATCGGAGGCTCCGGAAGAGGGCTTCGGCTTGGATGACGCCGAGCTAGAGGCTCGGGAGGCCGAGCAACTAGCTCAGCGGGAGGCGGCTCTCCAGGCCTGCGAGGTAGCACGCTCTGCCCCTTCCGTACCTGCGCCAGCTGTCGTGGAGGTCTCCTGGTCCGACCCAGAGGATGACCAGCACCTTATCGTTCAGCGGGAGCGAGCACCGGAAGCCGAGCCCAGGCCCCTACCGACCGATCCGGCGGATGCTTCTTCCAGCCGGCCAAGCAAAAGGCAGAACGGGAAGGAGCCTGCAGTTGAGTCCCCCACACTGTCGTCTTCTTCGCCTTAGGCGTCCTCGGGGGAGCCTGCCTCTCCCCGATCGGGGGCTCCACTCTAGGAGTCCTTGATGCACCTTTTGCCACCTTCGCTTTCCGACCTTACCATGAGCATGAAGGTGCCGAGCGGCACGACCCCCATCCGGTCGCAGGATGTCCAGCTGCACGGGTCTCTGGCCGACCACTTCTTTCACGGCTTACGAGAAAGCAATTATCATGGTCCGAGCGTCCGAGCAGACAGCTTCATGTCGACAGCTACCCAGGTATACTAAGGTTGCTTTTGTTTCTTTCTTATGCCCCCTTCAGTCGGGATACTGACAGGTCCTATTTCATGCACGGTAGCTTTGGGCCGCGAGCTACGGTATGTCCATGACTATGCTAGCGCACGCCAAGGCTCGGTTCCGAGCAAAACGACGGGTGGAAGACCTGAAGGCGCAACTCCGATACACTCAGCTAACTTCCGATGAGGCCTCCCTCAATGGCCTGAGGGCCGAAGTCATCGCCCTATAAGACCGTCAGTAAATTTAGTATTTCTTGTTGTGTTTCTCCCCCTCCAATTGCATGTATTTGTGTTGGGTTGTCCTTTATTCACCTAGGAGTAGTTTAGCGTCCATTCTATATTAGGTTTTGACCATTAATTCTATGCTCGACTAAGATTGCTTTATTTTTTGAGTTCTTTGAGTCAATGTAGCAATTTTATCAAAATTTGTACATGAGCCTATGCCGATATAAAGCACTCCATGCTTTGATCATATTGAATCGTTATATGTATATGTTTCCAATTTTGGGCAAGTGTCAGTCTTACCAAAACTTATATATGATCTAATTCCGCAAACAAATATACTTTTATGATCCTTAAAAATATATTGAATAGATGAATGACTATGTTTTTTAAAATTTTTGGACAAGTCTAAAAGGACTAATGCAATCAAGAATTTAATTCTGTTTAAAATTATGTAAAGTTATCAAGTCATTAATTTTATATTTTATTTAAAAAGTTGTTTTTTCTTAATTAGACACTCAAGTTTTATTTTTAAAAAGTTGGGATTTTATTAAAAAGTTTGCTATTTTATAATGACTAGATTATGTCTTCAAACAGTAAAAATAATTAAGATTCTATATATTAAATAAGTTTTGATATAATATAATTTATAATTTGCCTCCGAGTGGGAATGTATATATCTCTGTCCTTATTGTATAAATTAGTATCATATCCAATCGATAGTAATGTTGATGGTTACATAGTATATTTTTCTTGCGATTAGACTTTTAAGTAACCTGTTATTTGTCGTTAGCTTTACAAGACAACACCCCTAAATCGGGTTTGCCTCTTTTTCAAGTGCTATAAAAGGATGGAGATTGGTTTTTTAGTTAGTATTAGGTATCTGATTTTTTGAATCGATTAATTTTAGGATGATCGGTTTAACTCCATAAATTTTTCAACGACAACTAGGATAAATCCCAAACGATTAATATTCTAAGATCACTTTTCACTAGAGAGAATGAAATTGTTTTTAATAAGATGGCAATCGAGGTAGGAGGAGCAGACGAGTAGGTTGCTGTATTAGTTGAAGAGAAAATACAACATTAAGTAATGCATTTTACACTGCCCTCCTGAGATAGGTTTGATGTTATCAAAGTTTTTTCAAAAACTATTAATAAAATTAAGGATTAGTGGGGTGATGAGTTGTCATATTTTAATTAGTGATGAAAGTTAGTGATTATAGAAAGCTTTCATATTTAATGTATTTGATTAGTGATTAATATTGTAGTGTTATTGGTCAACGTTGAGGTGTTAGTGAAGTTAATCAGTTATGAGTACGAGTTATATATTAGCTTATAAATAGATTACTTATTTATCAATCTAAGTGCGTGAAAATTTTATTTTATCCTTTTGCTACGTCATTCACTCTTCTATTAATTTTCTTAACAAAAACAATGCCAACAGTAAACATAATAAGTCACTCAAGCATGAACATCTCATTGTGACAACCCGATATATAGTTGCTCCAACATACATATGCACTTATTTCTACCACACTTGTGTTTGATATTTTCTTAAATGTACTTAGACCAAACTTTGGCATCACCTTTTGTTAAAATACCAAAACTCGGAGGGTTATATGGTTAATATTCTGAAGTTTCAGGGGGAAAAGATGGCAAAGACTAGAAATTAAGGATGATATTGAAATTAACTAAACTCTTTGGGCTTAATTGCAAATGCTACCTCACTTATAAAAATCCTCTTTTGTTCCCCCTTGCCGCAGTCGTGCCCTAACCTATTCCCGTTCGTTTCTTCTCCACGAACCCTAACGCCGACCCGATTCCCCCTTCCTTCTTCGCCTTCCAAACAGCGAACCCAAGCGATCCTCACGCTCTCTCCTATTCCGCGCGATCGACGCTAGCTCTGGAGGCCGACGACTCCTTCCGCCCCTTCCCTTCTTCACTTCTTCTTTGTCTGCGCGAGGGAGAGGGAGCAGTAGGGGCGGGCTATCGATGGAGGGTTGCGGAGAAGAGGGTTCTTGGATCTAGGGTTTCTCTTCCGGTGATCTCAGCTGCGCTCGGATCTGAGCAAGTGATGGGAAGGCGTGGGCGATCAGAACTTGTGGTTACTCTTCGAGCCGAATGCTTGGTTTGAGGGAAGCTGTTCTGAGTGGTGCCCTTGCGTGGAGAGCCTAGTGGTCGCCATTGCCGCAGATCAGGTCAGAGCAAAGGAATGTACAAGCGCAAGATCTCAGGTAAGAGTTAAGGAATGGATCAATCTTGGATTAGGATTTGTGGTTTTCTTGTTCCGAACTTGATCTTGCTATTCTCCTTGCCGTATGATGCTATGATCGGGATTCCGAGTTTAATCCGTTTATTTGAACTCCTCTCTGTGAGCTTGGATCAATTCGTATTCTTCTCTTGGTTTGGGATTCGGATATGAGTTTCAATTGGAGATGAACTTGGTGTTGTGGTTTCTGCTTCAGGTTCTTGGTCGGATTGGTAGAGTCCTGTTTGGTTTTGATCTTCGATTTGTTGTGTTTTGAATGCATCAGGATTTTCGTGGCCAGATTGTTGATTGAGTGTTAGATCAGAAATTCTTGGATTAGGAGCTTGCTAGCTTTATCAGTTGGTATTGAGATGTATTCACGGTTTAGGTTTTGGTGTTGTTGATCTGTCATGGGTTGATGTTTTGCTTTGATAATGGGATTCAGATACAGTTTGGTTGATCTGTGGTCACGAGATCATGCTTAAAGGTCATCTTTGATCTGGTGTTGACTTGTGTTGCCGTGAGCTCACAGGGGGGAATGGATGCTCTGAGTGGTGTAGCTCTAGATGATTGTTGTGTCACCTTGGTAGGTTCTGGATAGAATTGACCCCATGTGGTTTGAAAGGTGTAATCTAACCCTAGTTTAGATCTGGATTTGATCCTAATATTGGTAGGGGTTTAGCTGCCTCTTTGAATTTTTAGAGTGTATCTAGATAAGCCCACTTGTGAGTTTATACCTTAAAACTTGAGCTATATCTTGAGGGCTCGGGGTAATTTGGGTGTTATCTTGATGCAGCTTAATAATTTGTTTAGCTAAATATTGTGTGTAGCTAAACGTATGTCTATGATACAGGATGTTGATTGGCTTGGATACCTCGTTGCGGATATTAGTTTTGGACGGGGGGTTCCTACATGCACGGACTTCTTCATATCGAGGCGGGTATCTCTGACTTATCTTTTAGATTAGTCATAGTGATATGCTTGATATGCTATGTTTAGCGGTAGGTAATGTAGTATTTTATACCTGCTCTACCTTGGCTGATACTGTTTATGATATACCTGCATGTGATACCTACACCTTAGGATCTAGGCTATGGTGCATTATTATGATCCTTGCATATCATGTTGATATAGGTGGATTAGATAGTGGATGCTGTTTGACCAGAGTCATGCATCATCGTGCACTGTGCATCACTGTCGATCAGGGCCCCTTATGGGTGAGTCAGGTCGACAGTCATACTGACCTATCCATACGACCACTCATGGGTTAGTGGTTGACGGAGTATGGGTAGTGTGCTCTGTGCTGCTCCGCTCATGCACTCATAGGTTAGTGAATCGGAGGTGGTAGCAGGCAGAGGTCCCTCCTTGAGTAGTCCATATACCAGGAGATGAGAGAGAGAGTCTCTCCCCCATTTATATACATGGGGTAGGTGTTAACACTCAAATAGAGATATCCTCCAGAGATGGCCTGGGGTTGATAGTGATATAGCCAGGATAGGTGATGGCCTGGGGCTGATAGAGATATCGCCAGGATAGGTTTTAGCCTGGGGCTATTAGTGATATAGCCAGGATAGGTGATGGCCTGGGGCTGATAGAGATATCGCCAGGATAGGTCTTGGCCTGGGGCTATTAGTGATATCGCCAGGATAGGTCATGGAGTAGGGGTGTTACGCCGACAGCATACCGTCTACTCGGTTGCTCAGGAGTAGCGACGGCAGAGTACGGACGGCAGTCACAGCTCTACGCGGAGGGTGGCCTCCGCTCAGCTTCCTCCCGTACGTAGCGGACGATGTCTGACCGGCGACAGAGGTGACCATGTCATTGCACCATGTGCATACGAATCTTTTGCACTTGCCCGTGCTTGTTATACTTGGATGTTGCATTTGATTGACATGTACATACAGGAGACCCTTATGTCAGTTTCGACGACTCAGCTAGATTGGTATGGTATTTCTATTCCTATTCCAGTTATGCTTACCACTGCATGTACCTGTGTTATTTCGATAGCTGTTACTCTATTGCTAGCTAGACTATCTTGTATATCTGATGAGATATTCGCTGAGTATTGTTACTCACCCCGTTAGCTCCCTGTTTTTATTTCAGGATGATTGTCTGGAGTGCCCGCAGCCTGTCCAGTTCGCGTATTTCTTCGAGATGACTCCGGGGATGTTTCTTTTACTTTGTAGTGGTACTTGTTGGTACCCATTCTCTGTTCCTTTCTTTATTTTCCGCTGCTGTATTCTGTTGGTCGTGTCTTTTATACGACGGTATAGTTGTACTTTTGTGAGCCATGGAGGCCTTGTGCTTTGTGTTTGTCGTAAGTCGTACCGGTACGCAGCTTTCATCGCCGTCTCGCTTTTGTTGATTGCAGATAGTTGTTCCAGCCCTATAGGCTGTGGTACAATTATCTGAGGTGGTCGTAGAGGTTAGGTTTCTGAATTGTCCGTCGGACGAGGGAGTGGCAGTCCGGTCGGTATCGGACGGGCAGCTCCTCGGGGCGTGACAATTTTTGGTATCAGAGCCCAGGTTGCGAGATACCTTGTGGTCTTGTGGGTGTTTTCGGATTTTGAGTCGGAGTCGTTTTCTCGATGGACGTGATTGGGACATGGCGGCGATGGGACATCTCCAGGCGACACGAGGTATATGTCATGACTCATTTACCTCTTTTGTATCTACTATTTAGTGTAGGGTTAGACATTTCTTTATGGTGATATGATTTATACTTGACCGGTAGGTACTCGTAGATATGTTTTGGCTGGAAGGCATGTAGTCGATCCGTTTTATTTGCGACCATGTTGGGAGTCGATTATAGGTGACTGGTTGACATGTTGCCGACTCGTCTAGGATGCAGAGAATGTTGATTCTCGAGTAGCACCGATATATGGTCGGAAGACGAGGGTCGAACCTGTCAATAACCTATCGGAGGTTAAGGAATTCAAGTTATAGAATTCCTGTCCCATACCAGTTGTATACTAGTATCAGTTGTTATCGATTGTGAGACATTGGGACTGCATATTGATACAGTGATGATTTCTCCTATATCGGGGAGTTTTAGACTTCTGGTTCACTTGTGTTGAGTTAGGTGACCTAGAGGGTACGAGTGAGTACATGACCTGCATTGATGCAGGAAGTGTAGTACTAGCTATCTACTATAACTGATAGTAAAAGATCGATATAGCTGGAATATGAGTATGACTTTCATAGATATATACCTTTGTAGTAGTTTGGTGTATATCATAGTAGATATATACCTCCTGAGAATCACTTATACTTTTGTATACTCTATCTTGGAGAGGTGGGATGCATATTTCCCAAGAGGGATTGGATATCGATTCCCATAATGTTAGGGTGGGTATCCATTGACTTGGAGGTAGCTTGATTGACACCTAGTCAAGCTTTTCCAAATCATCATTATGGTCAAGGTTGACTAAGGAGATGAGTGGATGACACGTTGTGAATTCGATCGTATGGTGGAGAATATTGATTCTTCAATGGTACCAACTGATGAGTTGGGAAGTTAGGGTTAAATCGAACGACAACCTATTGGAGGTTGGGTATCGTAGTTGGCTCGACCGACATAGGATCGATCCACTTTAGCTCATGGAGCTTTGGGCGGTTAGGATTATATATTTCCGTATAGATATCTTAGATGACATGTTTGGAGGACATGACCTGCTGGATGCAGCAGAGATGATATTCACTGTTTATCATTTCAGTGGATAGAGGATAGATATATCCTGTTCCGTGGGACTTTTGACCTCGGATTCATTATACTGGGTTAGATAAACTAAATAATACAGTCAAATGTGACTTGTACCGATCCGGAGGAGTGTAGAGCTAGTTGCTTGACACTTACGGGATTATCGCTCGTACTTGGTTTGGATAACCAAGAAGGTACCTTTGGACTTCTGGTTTGTGCAGTGATGCAAGTCACTAATAAGACTGATGTACCTTTACGTGAAGACACTAAGGACGGTACTCAGGAAACAAATAATTACTTTTCGATTACTTTGGGATACTCCTAAGAGATTGTGTGTCTCTATCGCCTTTTGGAGCGGAGTTGGAGTATATCGGGTTACGAGACGACGGTTAGTCGACTGATCTGACGCTGTCCTAGCCTATGAGGTATCATGACTCGTAGACAGGTCGTACGTGTTAAATATTCTTGATGATACATCGAGAATTAGAAACGATTATGGTGCGTGATTAATCTTGGACCTCTACATATCATGTTGATGATTGTAAAATTAGTTAGGAACTGTGGCATGAGATAATATCATGCATCAGTCGGTATTGTGCGTGCACGGATGACTTTTGTCTTCCTGGTGGTTGAACACGGGTCGTCAGCCGTGTCAAAAGAGAAGAGGTATACGTCGGTGACCCTTGACTTCTGAGTGGTTGAAACGGGTCATTAGACATACCTTAGTTTCCGCATAGCCCCGAGTGTGTTGGCTACTCATGCATTCCGCATAGCCCCAGGTGCATTGGCTTCTCCTGCATTGCGCATAGGGGGTTTTTGGGTTAAACAGCCATTGGTGCTAGGCTGTTCTGTCTCCTGGCTACCTGATATAGCGATAACCAGGGCACGTCGAGAGAGTGACACTGGTCACTGCTATCAGGTGCACTTGATGCATCTTGGCGTAGATGTGGTTTGTTTGCGTTATGACATGATTTGGGTGGTCGATGAGCGATTAACCCAATCTACGCCATTTCTTGTGGATCTGGAGGATCAGATATTATAGATGTGGCACAAGTGACCTTAGGGTTGAGCACCCTTGATATGGGTGATGTTGATTAGTTGCTCGGTTGTAGCTGATGGTTAGATGGTGATCTCTTGATCAGTTATGCCCTTGGTATGTTGTACGGGTATACTGATGATCTGGCCACCACGTGGATTGGTTGAGTCTGGTGCCCTTAAGAGGTTGGGATGTGTCGTTACTATTCGTAGACGACATCCGGATGTATTCTTGACTGGGTATATGAGCACGTGTTGATACCTTTGGATGATTGGACACTTTTGTCGATAGCTTAGGAGTGCTCCGGTTAGAGATTATTACCCTCAGTGTGTTCGAGGCAGAGTAGCCTTAGGGCATTGGATGTAGGGGTCCTCGTGGTGTATACGGAATAGTTTATTCCGTAATAGTTGGTGTGGTCTTGAGATTACCTCTGATCCCGGAGAATTTACTTCGGTGGCGCATTGACCTAGTTTTACGATATCCTCAGGATGTACCCGTGTGTACAGGGATTCGAAACGTTCCTGTTGGCGGAACAACATGGAAAAAGGACATTGAGAGTCTTGTGTATCCAGATTATTGATACGTTGATTGACGCAGTGGTAGCGCGGTGGGCTCATAACCCACAGGGAGCGTCAGAGACTAGCGGTTTTACTCTCTAGGAATTCCCTACGAGAGCCTAGTACGTTGGTTTATGGAGGCAACACAAGTCGATTCGGGTGATCGTTGAACGATTAACTAAATCTATGCATTTTTTCTTCGTTCCGTAGGATGGACTTGATGGATCACTTGGTAGAGATATACAATAGGAAGACTAATGGATTTTTAGGGGTTTCTCTAGAATCTGGTAGGAGTCTCCTACGAGCTACAAGTGCATAGCTGCGATTCGTTTTAGTTGTTCGTCTGTTGACAGATGGCAGTCTGAGCGTACCGTTTAGGTTCTAGAGGGCTTGCCGCGCTCGTGTGTGATGGACTTTGGGGGCAGTTGAGAGGACCAGTTGCACTTAGTGGAGTTCGCCTACAACAACGGCCTTCATTCGACGATACAGATGACATCGTTTGAGGCGTTGTACGGTAGGGCGAGCAGGACACCCACCCTCTGGAATGAGGTCAGTGAGACTCAGCTGCTGGGACCCTAGAGAGTTCAGCACGAGGCAGAGTTAATACGGACTGTCAGATGAAGATTATTAGTATCGTGGGATCGCCAGAAAAGCTATGCTGATCAGAGGCGCAGACCCATAGAGTTTGCTGCAGAGGATCATGTTTTTTCTTCGAGTTTCACTCACGGAAAGGGTGAAACGTTTTAGTCTCAGAGGTGAGCTAGCTCCACGGTATATTAGTCTGTTCTAGATTCTGGAATGGATTGGAGCTGTAGCTTATCACCTCGCACTTCTATCGTCTTTGACCGGCGTCCACGACGTGTAGCATGTATCCATGCTGAGAGGTCATATGCCAGATTCTACATTCATATTATCCGAGGTGTCTGTTCCGCTCCAGTTTGACGGTACTTATGAGGAGGTATCTGTATGGATTTTGGGTTTCCAGGAACGTTGGTTGCGGAACAAGGCAATCTGATTGGTTAAAGGCGGATGACAGCACCATTCAGATGCCGAGACGACCTGGGCGCTAGAGAATATTATCCGAGCTCGCTATCCTCACTTGTTTGATGGAGGTACGGGTGAGTAACTAGTTCAGTATTTTGTAATGGTAGACTGTACCTAGCATATGTGACAACGAAATTTGGGGACCAAATTTTTATTAGTGGGGGAGAATGTTAAAATACCAAAACTCGGAGGGTTATATGGTTAATATTCTGAAGTTTCAGGGGGAAAAGATGGCAAAGACTAGAAATTAAGGATGATATTGAAATTAACTAAACTCTTTGGGCTTAATTGCAAATGCTACCTCACTTATAAAAATCCTCTTTTGTTCCCCCTTGCCGCAGTCGTGCCCTAACCTATTCCCGTTCGTTTCTTCTCCACGAACCCTAACGCCGACCCGATTCCCCCTTCCTTCTTCGCCTTCCAAACAGCGAACCCAAGCGATCCTCACGCTCTCTCCTATTCCGCGCGATCGACGCTAGCTCTGGAGGCCGGCGACTCCTTCCGCCCCTTCCCTTCTTCACTTCTTCTTTGTCTGCGCGAGGGAGAGGGAGCAGTAGGGGCGGGCTATCGATGGAGGGTTGCGGAGAAGAGGGTTCTTGGATCTAGGGTTTCTCTTCCGGTGATCTCAGCTGCGCTCGGATCTGAGCAAGTGATGGGAAGGCGTGGGCGATCAGAACTTGTGGTTACTCTTCGAGCCGAATGCTTGGTTTGAGGGAAGCTGTTCTGAGTGGTGCCCTTGCGTGGAGAGCCTAGTGGTCGCCATTGCCGCAGATCAGGTCAGAGCAAAGGAATGTACAAGCGCAAGATCTCAGGTAAGAGTTAAGGAATGGATCAATCTTGGATTAGGATTTGTGGTTTTCTTGTTCCGAACTTGATCTTGCTATTCTTCTTGCCGTATGATGCTATGATCGGGATTCCGAGTTTAATCCGTTTATTTGAACTCCTCTCTGTGAGCTTGGATCAATTCGTATTCTTCTCTTGGTTTGGGATTCGGATATGAGTTTCAATTGGAGATGAACTTGGTGTTGTGGTTTCTGCTTCAGGTTCTTGGTCGGATTGGTAGAGTCCTGTTTGGTTTTGATCTTCGATTTGTTGTGTTTTGAATGCATCAGGATTTTCGTGGCCAGATTGTTGATTGAGTGTTAGATCAGAAATTCTTGGATTAGGAGCTTGCTAGCTTTATCAGTTGGTATTGAGATGTATTCACGGTTTAGGTTTTGGTGTTGTTGATCTGTCATGGGTTGATGTTTTGCTTTGATAATGGGATTCAGATACAGTTTGGTTGATCTGTGGTCACGAGATCATGCTTAAAGGTCATCTTTGATCTGGTGTTGACTTGTGTTGCCGTGAGCTCACAGGGGGGAATGGATGCTCTGAGTGGTGTAGCTCTAGATGATTGTTGTGTCACCTTGGTAGGTTCTGGATAGAATTGACCCCATGTGGTTTGAAAGGTGTAATCTAACCCTAGTTTAGATCTGGATTTGATCCTAATATTGGTAGGGGTTTAGCTGCCTCTTTGAATTTTTAGAGTGTATATAGATAAGCCCACTTGTGAGTTTATACCTTAAAACTTGAGCTATATCTTGAGGGCTCGGGGTAATTTGGGTGTTATCTTGATGCAGCTTAATAATTTGTTTAGCTAAATATTGTGTGTTGCTAAACGTATGTCTATGATACAGGATGTTGATTGGCTTGGATACCTCGTTGCGGATATTAGTTTTGGACGGGGGGTTCCAACATGCACGGACTTCTTCATATCGAGGCGGGTATCTCTGACTTATCTTTTAGATTAGTCATAGTGATATACTTGATATGCTATGTTTAGCGGTAGAGTAATGTAGTATTTTATACCTGCCTACCTTTGCGGATACTGTTGATGATATACCTGATAGGTGATATCTACACCCTTAGGATCTAGGCTATGGTGCATTATTTATGATCCTTGCATATCATGTTGATATAGGTGGATTAGATAGTGGATGCTGTTTGACCAGAGTCATGCATCATCGTGCACTGTGCATCACTGTCGATCAGTGACCCCTTATGGGTGAGTCAGGTCGACAGTCATACTGACCTATCCATACGGCCACTCATGGGTTAGTGGTTGACGGGGTATGGGTAGTGTGCTCTGTGCTGCTCCGCTCATGCACTCATGGGTTAGTGAATCGGAGCGTGGTAGCAGGCAGAGGTCCCTCCTTGAGTAGCCCATATACCAGGAGTTGAGAGAGATAAGTCTCTCCCCCATTTATATACATGGGGCAGGTGTTAACACTCAGATAGAGATATCCTCCCGAGATGACCTGGGGCTGATAATGATATAGCCAGGATAGGTGATGGCCTGGGGCTGATATAGATACCGCCAGGATAGGTTTTGGCCTGGGGCTGTTATTGATATAGCCAGGATAGGTGATGGCCTGGGGCGGATGTAGATACCGCCAGGATAGGTTTTGGCCTGGGGCTGTTATTGATATAGCCAGGATAGGTGATGGCCTGGGGCGGATATAGATATCGCCAGGATAGGTTTTGGCCTGGGGCTATTATTGATATCGCCAGGATAGGTCATGGAGTAGGGGTGTTACACCGACAGCATACCGTCTACTCGGTTGCTCAGGAGTAGCAGCGGCAGAGTACGGACGGCAGTCACAGCTCTACGCATGAGGGTGGCCTCCGCTCAGCTTCCTCCCGTACGTAGCGGATGATGTCTGACGGGCGACAGAGGTGACCATGTCATTGCACCATGTGCATACGAATCTTTTGACACTTGCTCGTGCTTGTTATACTTGGATGTTGCATTTGTTTGACATGTACATACAGGAGACCCTTATGTCAGTTTCGACGACTCAGCTACCTTGGTATGGTGTTTCTATCCCTGTTCCAGTTATGCTTACCACTGCATGTACCTGTGTTATTTCGATAGCATGTTACTCTATTGCTAGCTAGACTATCTTGTATATCTGATGAGATATTCGCTGAGTATTGTTACTCACCCCGTTAGCTCCCTGTTTTTATTTCAGGGTGATCGTCTGGAGTGCCCTGCAGCCTGTCTCAGTTCGCGTATTTCTTCGAGATGACTCCGGGATGTTTCTTTTACTTTATAGTGGTACATGTTGGTACTCATTTTCTGTTTCCGTTTCTTTACTTTTCCGCTGCTGTATTCATGTCTGGTCGTGTCTTTTTATACGGCGGTATAGTTGTACTTTTGTGAGCCATGGAGGTCTTGTGTTTTGCGTTTGTCGTAAGTCGTACCGGTACGCAGCTTTCATCGCCGTCTCGCTTTTGCTGATTTCAGATGGTTGTTCCAGCCCTATAGGCTGTGGTACAATCATCTGAGGTGGTCGTAGAGGTTAGGTTTCTGAATTGTCCGTCGGTCGAGGGAGTGGCAGTCTGGTCGGTATCGGACAAGCAGCTCCTCGGGGCGTGACATAGTGTGCCTAGGGCTTCTTTCCTGCACACTTAGTAAACACATTAGATAACAATAACATCTTAACTCTTGAACCATTTGCCATTATCAAAACCCAGGTTTGACTTAGGTGCTACCTGCACCAACAGACTGGTCTGGGACCACCCGACTGGTAAGGTCGAAAATCTAGCTACTGAGTTAGTCGTTGGCTTGCTGTTTCGGTGGGATCAGTCGACTGCCCTGGGGCAGTCGACTAGCAGCGGCTAGTTCAGCCTTAAGAATCTATTTAAGGGAGCTTCGTTTTGGCTAAGAGGTTTGACGAAATGAGCTTGGTTAGAGCTCATTAGTAGTCTTTGTGCTCAGGAAGTGTGTCCGGGATTGTGGCGAGGTTTCTCCACCCACAAGGAGCTACACGAGCTAGCCGGAGGTCATCCGGGGAGTGATCCACCGAAGGATCAAGGGATCGTCCACCTTACAGACAATCGTGGAGTAGGAGCGTTATCTCCGAACCATGTAAACAGTAACGTGTTAGCAGTTGTTTGTTTTATTCATGTTCTTATTGTTTTTGCTTGTGCATGCTAACATCGTAGGTAGAAGAAAATCAACGAAAACTTATTCACCCCCTCTAGCTTGACGGTCACGGTCCTGACATATATCATGTTTTACATTTATGTATTCAAGATAGATTAAAACTTTTAGAAAATTATATTAAATCAATTAGAATCGTAATTTCATATATATGGTCGCATCATCTATGATGAACAATGAGGTAGGTTTTGTAAAGCTAATGGAATGAGTCCTAAAAAATTTCCACGTGATGTTCTAGCACGTTGGAATTCAATATAACAATTATTACAAGATTTATTTCATAATAAAGATTTATTATATTTATTTATTTTTACAAAATAGTAATACTAATATATATTTCTTTTCACAACAATGAAATATTTGTGTTTAACTTTTCGATATTTATTATCTCACTGATCATTTAGTTTTAGTAAATTTATTTTTTGTATAATATTAGTATTAAATGAACATATTAATAACGAAGCTCTAACTTGCATATTAGCTATGAAAACTAGATGAGATTTTTTTTTATTCTTAAAATTTATTTAATTGATTTTACTTTAGATTCTAGATTTAAATTAGAAGTTTTCAAGAAATATTAACTTTTTATTAGGACATGTTAATTCCTATTCAAGATTCTTCTTCTCCTAATCCAGTAATATTATATATAATATTAGAAATTATTTATATCATTTTTATAATCAATATTATATAAAATATGGAATATAAACTAATATTTCTGAAACATAACAGTCTACTGATACTAATTTAAAACTTACAAAAATATAACTTTTATTAAAAGAACGAACAAAACATTCACTAGGCTCCTCAAGTTCAAGATAGAAACTTGAGAATTATTTTACAACTTCTTTTAATTTTAATGAAGCAGAGAACGATGATTTCAATATCTTAAGGTGGTGGTTAGGCTCAAAGTTTTTCTGTTCTATCCGTGATTGCCAAAGAAATTTTAGATTGTCCAGTATCAACTATTATTGTGGAACAGATGTTCAGTAACGGTGGTAACATATTAGATAAACGGTGATCAACTATGTCTCCCGATTCATTGGAAGCTTAAGCATTACTAAACGATTGGACCAGAGCCGAGAAAAAAATCTAAAGATTGCAACTTTCAGAAGACAAAGTCAAAGAATTTGATACCGAAGGAACTAATACAACGGAGACGGGAGAAAATGGAAATGAGTGATGTAAATTATAAAAGGGTAAAAATATAAAAGAACTACGTCGGCTTTGATTCCCCTATATCCTAAGGAGATACGTAAACAACTTAAATAAGTGTCAACCTTTTTTTAAAATAAATTATATATTTTAAAATTTAATTTTTAATTTTTTTAATATAATAACCTCGAACCATCGCGAACAGTGACAAACCGTTAATCGAACGTGAATCGGCAGTTCAAAATCGTGAACCGTAATCGTCTTGGGCGGTTAAGGTTAAGGGTTGACCCACCATAAACGGTCGAATCGATAATTTTAAATCATCGAACCGTCGATTCCTAATCCTAGTCGGGTCTACCATCCATGCACCATAGCCACAGGTCGACTTTCCAAAGAGAGAAAATCCACGTTCGCGCGGGGTCATTTTATCCCTCTAATTTGACCGTTAATACAAAGTATTGAATAGATGACATTGTGCAAAAAGAGTTTAGGGCCAAATGTTGTTAAATTGTTGTATTATAATTGAATCCTCACACTGTCGATCTTGTACCTTCTCATTGGTTGATGAATGTCAATTTTCTAATTTATTTATTTTTAACGGTATGGAAGATGACAAAATTTTTAGAATTGATATGATAATCAATTTTGTATGCTTATAAATAATAATTCCCGTAGTAAGTTTTTACATGGTATTCAATTAGTTAAAAGATAACCGATTTATTATAATAAGACGGAGATCAATTTTCAACGAGTGTATATCCTCGGAGAAAAACTATTTCACCCTCCAGTCATTTAGCGGTTGATTAGAAAATAACTCCGTAATTTATTTTACTTCGCATAACAGGATGAGATATAACACCATAATAAAAATAACTAACTATATTAAATATTAATCCTATACTATATAACTAACACTTGAAGTACCTTGTCAGCATAACAAACATTTAGATCAAATTGGCGCTCAAGCATTCTATTTAACAATTCAGGGCTGGTGCCACTGCTCGAGCTTCAAACTTACATTTCACCTTCCACAAGACATTTTCTTTCTTTTCTTTTTTTCTTTCTTTGAAATTCAAGAACACAAGAATCCAGAAAAACATAAACAAGCCTACCAAAAACGAAGAAGAGATACTCAATTTTTTTCAGTGACACCAAAACCTTCTTCAAATATCCCTTCTGCACAAGGGACAAGAGGCATGCTTTACGAGCCAACTGTCGATGCATTGCAGATGAAACATGTGTTGACACATTGGCAATCTTCTAGCCATTTCTCCCACTTCCAGTTCCTGAAAATTAAAAGTAACATCAATTTTGAATCTTTTGCTTTATCATATCACAATTGACAGCTTCCTAGCCAATTTTAATACCTGCAGGCACACTGAGCAACTAATCTTCTCCCCTGATGCATCAACACTAGTGTCTTTGGCACTAGTTTTACACTTTGGCAACTTCTCAACCTCTTCGAGGGGCAAGCCCATTGTTCCACCAGACTCAAACAAATCGACACTCTCAAAACTCAGAGCACTCGTCTGAAATAAATACATACCACAGTCCATACTTCAGTTGGTGTTTTTCCGATCGAAAGAAACAGATGGAGGAGCATACGTACCTGACTCAGGATTACACTCCGCACTGCTGGTCCAACCTTTTCCCTAACTAGTCTTCCTCTCGCGAGGCTAGAAACTATGTCAAGCTGTAGATCATGCACAAAACTAATCAGAATTAATATGATTCAAGATTTTAATTGTTTAAGAAGGAATGAATACCAGATAGAGAAAGGTCCAAATGCCTGATTCCTTGGAGTTCCACAAGTCAAGAGAGGACTCGACCACTTCCATGGAGAAGACAGCACCTGAAATGGCTCCAATTCCAGAGCTTCTCACAAGCCCACTCTCGGTGGCAAAGCCTGTCAGAGCTCCGGTGATGGCCCCTGCCATTGATCCAACTGCATCAAAACACACTAATTTTGATGAAGAATAATTCAATCCCAAATAGTGATTACAGAGAAGGAGAAGAAGAGGAGGAACTGACCGAGTGCGACGACACAAGTGAGAGTGATATACATCACTCTTGCAAACACCTCGGAGGCCATCCTTCTGTAACTAATTAAACTCTCTCTTTCCTCAGACGAAGAAGAAGAAGAAGAAGAAGAAGAAGAAGAAGAAAGGGAATCCATGTCTTGTTGTTAAGGAATAGGAATAAGAAAGATGAGATATTGGAACTGGGACAAGGAAGAAACCCAATATATAGCATGAGGAAGCAACCGATTTAAGCAATGAATTGTTTTTTTTTTCCTTTCTTTCTTTCTTATAGAACAAATTAAAATTGTCTTTTTATCGAAGAAAGCTAGTTGTTGATTTGTTTTAACGAGTGGGTTGCTGTTAGGTGCCTGCTTTGGGCTAGGTGAGATCAGAGAAGGAAAGAAAAGCACGAATGTGTAATGTGTTGTAAATGTGGATAAATTTTGAGCACATGGTTTGCAACTAAACTAATCCGATCCACAGAAAGAGGCCTCCTGCTTTAAATGCTCTGAAAATAATTTTTTTATTTCACCGCAGGGCATAGTGATAGCGCAGCTGGGCGCCTGATATTTTTAACGTAATGACTAAGGATCGATCCTCAAAAGATGATGACTTATATTTTTGATCTCATCATACGTGTATTGTCTGTGTACCTGTATAAACCTTCCTCTATATCCATGTAGTGTGACTGACTCTAGAGAAAAAAATGATTAACGAGATTTTTCTAACCTCCGGCAACCGGTCCGGTCTCACGGAAATTTCCCACCGGCTGCTAGGGTAAATCGGGAAGCACTCGTAATGGGCAGTTTAGAAGCCCAACATTTCAGAGTTCGCACCCCATTTGAAGGAAAAATTCCTATAAATACGCTGACCGGCTCGGTTCTAGAGAGACTGTTAAGGAAGTGAATCTATCTTTTTCTGAAAATAATTTTTTAATTATTGAGAAAGCCAGAAACTAATTAATGATATTGTATACTGAATAAAATCTAGAGATGGGCAAAAATTAATTATGGGACCATCAGGGAGACGATACATAAAAACAGAAACTGGAGGTCAAAATTTAGAAATGTGATAGCCCATAGTCATGAAAGTGGTCTGCCACTGTTGATCAAAATCAATTAAATGTACAGATAATGACGGAATTCATTAATGCAATTGCAGCCAATTTTAATCATCCTTCGTCCAAAAGATATCCAAGAGATTAAATGATTCAAATACAAATACATCATGAATGGTACTGTGTATTAATCAAAGAACTTCGCTTAAGAGGACTAAAGATATCATAATTATAATCATAATGGTTTGGCGACTTGTGGAATGGAAAATGAGAAGAAATGTACGAGCCTCCAAGCTTGCAGGGGGATAAGGATTGTTGTACTTAAAAGAAAGATATCCGAATTATAGCACTTTTATATGAGTTGGCATGGCAAAATATATATATATATATATATATATAGAAAAAGTAGGGTAAAAGTCAAAAGAATTTCTGTATCTTTACTTACGGATCAAAGTGATGTTCCATTTGATTATCGTCAAAGGGGGGCTCTATCTTCAATAGGGCTTGTTTATCCTAATATTGGAAGAAAGAAGAAATGAGAGAACTAGATAAACAAAATAATTCCTGAGATCTTTGCCTTTTATTCACTTTGTGTACAATGCAAATATAATGTAAACAGAATGAGAAAGATATGAGAGATAGAAGAAAATCAACGACTAAATATTTATATTCATCAAATTTAAGTTTTATAAAGGAAAATGAGATATAAATAAATAAATAATAATAAATTAAAAGACTAAGCTACACTTACAAAAATAATAATTTATCATATACAAATATCTCCTTAAACTCACAATGCATTAATAAAAAACATCGAAAGTTTATTAATTAGAAATTGAAAACATGCAGTGGAATGCGTTTTGATGAGCAAGTCTGCAATTTGCATGAAAGATGAGATAAATAGCAAAGTAATGATATCATTCTAATAGTGATGACGAGTGAGATGACAATCAATCTCAGTATGCTTGGTGCGCTCATGAAAGACAGAATTGTGAACATGCACTGAGTTGTCACAATGCATAGGAGTAAGGTTCGAGAGAAAAATACTCATATCAACAAGTAACCAACGCAACTAAACAATTTCAGTAGTATATGTCATAACACGATATTCTGCTTCGGTAGAAGAACGAGAGACAACATTTTACTTTTTACTCTTCTAAGATATAAGTGAATCTCCCAAGAAAATATAAAATCCTATAGTAGACTTATGATCTGTAAAATCACCACCCCAATATGCAACTAAATAGGTACATAGCTCTAAGGTAGAATTGAAAGGATAAAGAAGACTATAAAACTGGGTACCTCGAAGATATAGAAGGATGTGAAGCATAGCTCCCCAATGTATTAAAGTGGGAGAAACAACAAATTGACTGACAATGTGTATAGCATAAGCAATTTCAGGTCTGGTGATGGTAAGAAACACTATACTACCAACTAGAGTACGATATAAATAAGGATCTGACAAGGGAACACCGTATGAAGAAGAGTTTCGAGCATTAATCTCAAGCAAAGTATCAACAGTGCTAGTGTCAAATAGATGAGCTTGCTCCAAAATGTCACTAATATATTTGGATTACGAGAGAAGATAGCCACGAGGAGAATATGTTGGATATTATTATCCCTATTAGGTCGACTTATTTGTAAGTTGCACATGTAAATACAATCTGAACCCTTTAAAGTGATCTAACTTATGTTTATTAGGTTTTGGATTATTGGATGTGGGTTCAATGTATAAAACCCTTTAGCCCAATCTGTTATTATCTATGGGCTGATAACAAATTGAATTCCTATATAAAGGAGAGGTTCCCAAGGGTTTAAAACATCATCTTGATAGAGCTCTTGGTTCCCTATTGACCTAGAGCTTTTTTTCGGCGCTGTCAACCCTAAGCCTTTTGGAAGATCCTCCTTCTTTTTTTCGCTGCATCTTCTTCCATAGGGATCAAGCCAACGACGCTAAAGACAAGGATATGGTTCTTCAATCAGGTTCTTCGTCTTTCGGTTTATACTTTTATTCTTGTTATGTCATGATTCGAAGAAACAATAGATCCTTGCTCATATATCCTGTGTTTTCTCTTTCGAGTTCTTATTTCATTCCTAGAATTCATGTAGTCGGGAGAAAACTTAAGTTCTATCAATTGATATCAGAGCTCTTGGCTTTGACTTTGTTTCATCGATTTTATAGCAATAAAATTTAAGTTTTTTGTCAATTTATTATTTATATGCTAGATCAAATTTTCCTAATATAATATAATTTTTGATCGTCGAAAATCGTATAAGAGAAAATTTTAGGATAAACTTGTTTTTCACATTTTTTATGTTTATATAAAGAACACGATAAAACACAAAGAATGGCTATTATTGTCGTTTCAAAGAAAATCAAGCAGGACTCGAAGGGCAAGATTGAAAGGTATAAGGCTCACCTTATTGCCTAGGGTTTCACTCAGAAGGAAGATATTGATTACAAGAAGACTTTCTCACCTATGTCGACGAAAGACTCCCTTAGGATAATCATGACACTTGTAGCTCATTTTGATTTGGAGCTATATCAAATGGACGTAAAGACTACATTCCTCAATGGAGATATAGAGGAGTCTATATATATAGTGCAACTGGAGAACTTTGGGTCCTCAGACTCAAAACACCTAGTATATAAATTAAAAAAAGTCAATTTATCATTTAAAGCAAACGTCCCGTCAATGGTACTGAAAATTTGATTAAGTGGTTATCTCATTTGGATATAAAGAGAACTCCGTTGATCAATGCATATATGTCAAGTTTAGTGGGAGCAAGTTTGTTGTACGTGTTCTATACGTGGACGATATATTACTTGCGAGCAATAATAAGGGTATGCTGCATGAAACCAAGTCATTTCTATCTGGTAAATTTAAAATGAAAGATTTTGGTGAAGCATCTTTTATTCTAGATATTCAGATATGTCGTGATCATTCAAGAGATATTCTTGGACTTTCATAATAGGCCTATATTGAGAAGGTACTTATAAGGTATGACATGCAGAACTGTACACCTGGTAACACACCTGTGTCAAGAGGTAACAAGTTTAGCTTACATCAGTGTCCATGACTTGAACTTGAAATAAAGGAGATAGAACAATTCTCATATGCGTCAGAAATGGGAAGTCTCATGTATGCATAAGTTTGTACTCGACTAGATATATTATTTATCGTTGAGATGTTAGGCAAATATGTTAATAACCCAGGACCGTCACACTGTAAAGTAGTTAAAAGAGTGATACAGTATTTGCAAAGAACTATATGACACATGCTCACGTATCGGAGGACAAATCACCTAGAGGTGATTGGTTATTCAGACTCCGATTTTCTTGGATGCTCAGATAGCAGGTGGTCCACTTCGGGCTATATCTTCATGCTTGCTGGAGGGACTATATCTTGGAAGAGCGTCAAACAAACGCTAGTAGCCACTTCTACTATGGAAGTAGAGTTAGTAGCATAGTACAAAGCATCCAAGCGCTAGATTTGGCTGCGGAACTTCATCACAACATTGCAGATCATTGATGGCATTGGCAGGCCATTAAGGATCTATTGTGACAATAAAGCCACATAACTTTATGTCAAGAACTACCGCAGTTAGTCGAAGTCCAAGCACATTGATATCAAGTTTCTAGCAATTAAAGAGAAAGTTCAAAGTCGTTAAATCATGGTAGAGCACATCAACACAGATTCCATGTTGGTCGATCCACTCACCAAAGGCTTAGTGCTTAAGGTATTTCATGCGCATATTGTGAATATAAGAGTTCTTCTTATAAGAGAAGAACTCATCTAGTGGGAGTTTGTATTTATTTTATTGCTCTATGTTAATAAAGATAAATATTTTATTTTAATTATTGTATGTACTTAAAGTTCAAAATATTAATGGGAATTCATATATGTGTTTAATACTCTAAATATAATATCATGATTTACTACTGTTGTTTAGCATTTGATATTTATAAATATGATGCAAATTTCTCTTGGAATCATAAAGTTTAGATCATAATTTGCTATTACAGTTTAGTATAAGATATTTACAAATGAATAATGATTGGGAGAGCGAAAATGGGAGAGTGAAAATCATAGTGAATGACGTGGCACCTTGCATGCACGATCTCCGACGGGTTCACCGTGCCCCCCAAGATATAGTCTGATTCGGGGCGGCGGCCGAAGGCCGCTGATGGTGTCCAAGCAATAATCGGACGTGTGCATGTAAAGTGTCACGTCATGCCACATCATGTCACATCATTTACTATGGTTTTCACTCTCCCATTTTCACTCTCCCTATCATTGCTCCTTACAAATATGATCAGTCTCTTTTAAGTTACTTTGGACCAGTTGAAAATTGACATGTACTGATCACATTTCATGTAATTTCCACTCTATACATCAGCATCTTAATCTATATCGTTAATGACATTGGTATTGTGATTACTGTTGGAGATTGTTACGATCATATATAGTAGTTATCACCTCTTTAGTTCTATACCAATGAAGTTAATAGAGCAGATTGTTTATAGGGGTATCTTATACCCATAAAGTTGATATCAACTAAAGTTTATATGTATGTAACATACAACTCACATATAGCTCAAATGAGAGATTGTTGGATATTATTATCCCTATTAGGTGGGCTTATTTGTAAGTTACACATGTAAATACAATTTGAATCATTTAAAGTTATCTAGCTTATATTTATTGGGTTTCGAATTATTGGATGTGGGTTCAATGTATAGAACCCTTTAGCCTAATCTGTTATTATCTATGGGCTGATAACAAATTGAATTCTTATATAAAGGGGAGTTCCTCAAGGATTTAGGACATCATCTTGATAGAGTTCTTTATTTCTCATTGACCTAGAGTTTTTTTTCGACACCGTCAACCCTAAGGCCCTTGGAAGATCCTCATTTTTTTTTGCTGCATCTTCTTACATAAGGATCAAGCCTATGATGCTAAAGACAAGGATATGACTCTTTAATCAGGTTCTTTATCTTTCGGTTTATACTTTTATTCTTATTATGTCATAATTCAAAGAAACAATAGATCCCTGCTTATATATCCTATGTTTTCTCTTTTGAGTTCTTATTTCATTCCTAAAATTCATACAATCAGGAGAAAACTCAAGTTCTATCAGAATAAGTTACTTCAAGTCCCAAAAAATAATGTAGAGGACCCAAATCTTTCATCTCAAACTCACAAGCCAAATGTAGTTTCAACTTTTCTATTCCACTTATATCATCTCCTGTAATAATCACGTCATTAACATAAGGAGAGAATACTGTGTGACCTGACGAAGTACAATGAAAAAAAGAGCAGAGTCATGCTGGCTAGGAAGAAAGCTAAGAGATCTAATAACAATGAAGAACTTGTCAAACTAAGCTCGAGGAGCTTGTTTAAGGCCATAAAGAGCCTTTCTTCTTAGTCTGTAAACTTCACTAGGATTGTGAGTGACACCTTATTGAGGCATCATATAAACTTCTTCTTGAATATCTTTATTTAGACAAGCATTTTTAGCATCCATCTGAAAAATAAACCATTGACGAATTGATGCAACTGCAATGAGAGTATGGATAGTAACAAGCTTGGAAACTGGAGCAAAGGTTTCCTCATAATCCATATCATCTTGTTGGAAAAATCATTTAGCAACCAAACGAGCTTTATACCGCTCAACTGACCCATCAGATTGAATTTTGATCTTATACACCCAACGAGAACCAATCGTACACTTCCCCAAAGAAAGAGAAACAAGTCCCAAGTACCTGCTTGATACAAAGCAGAAAGTTCTTCCGCCATAACCTATTGTCAAAGAGGATTAAGACCAGCCTCTCTATAAGAGGAGAGCTTAGACAATTGGTGACTAGAAGTCAAAAAAAAAGAACTAGAATAAGTAAAATACACAAAATCAGGTAATTGAGTGGACTTACGAGATCATTGAGAGTAACGAGGAAGAGGATCCGCTATCACAGGTGCATCATGGGAAGCAGTAGGAGCAGAGGGATTATTGAAAAACTGATGACCAGAATCTGTATGAGTGTCAATTCTGGAAGTAGCATCATTAGAAGAAAAAGTGCTAAAGAGGTCTAAGTGTGGGGAAACATGAGATGACATATCATCGGAGTCGGTGCAAAAAGGATCAAAACGAGTGAGATCAGATTTTTGAAGATTAAGAGTGTTAAGGGAATGAAATATAATGGAATGTGTTTAAGAAAAACAACATAACACAAGACATAGAGTTTTTAACTAACTAGATCATAGTATTTGTATCCCTTTTGACCCTCGTTGTAGTCAAGAAAAATATAAATAGAGGATTGAGAACTAAGCTTACTAAGCTCAACATGAGGACGGAAAACAAAACATGTGGATCTAAAAACTCTTAAGACAGAATAATCAAGAACATAACCATATAATTTTTCAAAAGGAGACAAACCAGATGTAATAGAAAATGAAATTCTATTGATAGAATGGACTACATTAAGAATAGCTCCCCCACCCCAGAACTCACTATGAGCATATGCAGATAACAAGATAAAACATACAGTTTCAACAATATTTTTATATTTTCTTTCAGCAATATTGTTTTGTTCAGGAGTGTCAGTACAAGAACTTTAATAAAGTGTACCATCTGATACAAGTAGTTAAAAAAGATTAGATGTATATTTACCACCCAAATCAGATCAAAAGCATTTAATAATATCATTATGTTGAGTTTTTACAATGACAAGAAATATATGATAGATATCAAGAAAACCATAATGATATTTCATAAGATAAACCCAAGCATAACGAGTACAATTATCAATAAAGGAAACGTAGTAATGAGATCCACCAAGTATACGAATCGAAGATGGACCCCACACATCAAAATGAACCAACTCAAATAATGCAAGAAAAACAAAGATACTTCTATAGAAAGGTAAAGCCAATAATTTCGCCAATTTGTAACCACAACAATCAGAAATATTATGAGTTTGTAATTTTTCTAAATTTTCTTTAGAAGCTAAGTATTTCAAATGAGAAGAAGAAACGTGTCCAAGTCGAGAATGCTATAAATAAAAATCAGAAGAAGTAGAGCTTAATCGAAAGGATGACAAATCAATACTAGAAATTACAACATCTAAAACTTTTAGCTGTTTTAATACATATAGTCCCCTTGCCTACGACCTATCCTAATCTGCTTATAAGATCGTGGATCCTGGACATAACAAGAAGATGAAGTAAAAAATTGAGAAACCGACTGAGACAATATACAAAGTATGATTAAGAATATGATATACATCAGATAAAGATAAATTAGACGTATAACTAGAGCTAACATCAGCTAGTGGCATGGGAGAACCATCAGCGATTATAACCGACATAGTAAGAGAAGAATTTATAGATACAAAAGAATTGACATTAGCCGATATATGATATGAAGCTCTAGAATCAAGAATCCAGATAGAGGAAGGTATACTTGAGGTGGCACTAGAAGACAAACCTTTGTGAGAAGAGGTCAACATGACATGTGGATGAAATACTAGGAACTTTTGAAACTGTTCAGTAAGAGTAATGATTGTGACATTGGATGATTGAGTCACTCTAAAATCTGTAAGAGGAACTGCTACTGCCATGTTGGATGCTCGTCATTTAAGGAATCATTGTTGTAGACCGATGGATTTTCAAAGAGAAGAAATATTCAATAGTCACATTTTTCAATCGTTGGGTGGACTTAAAGAATTCAAAATCCAATCTTCACCGTTTAAAATGTAGTTCTGGATGTGAGGAACATTCTCTCAAAATTTCAAGGCGATCCAACGGTTAAAACTCAAGAAAATATAATTCTTCTACAGATATAGTGGATCAATTCTCTCAATTAACCAACCATGATGAATCGCCGAAAAAGCCTCACAATGATCGACCTTCAAACACCTTCAAATTATAAATCTCAACGACGACATTGAAATTCTTCCAAATATAAACTTTCAAATTACAAATCTTGATGACAACATTGAAGTCCATTCAAATCTAAAATTTTCGGCTCGATAGGACCGTGCTCTGATACTATGTGAACAATGTAAATATAATGTAAAAGACAATACAAAGAGAAGGAGAAAGAGATGAAAAAAAGAAAAGAATCAACGAGGACCAGATAATTATATATTCATCACAGATTAATATAAATAGATAATAGATAATTATATATTCATCACAGATTAATATAAATAGATAAATAATAATAAATTAAAAGACTAATCTACCTTTATATAGATTAATATAAATAGATAAATAATAATAAATTAAAAGACTAATCTACCTTTATATAAATAATAATTTACCATATATTTGTTATATATCTTAGGATATATGGTGTGAATGGAAAAGAGGTGGAGGGACTTTTAGTCCCACATTGTTACTTTCTCTTGAGTAGAAAGTGAGGAGGAGAATAAAAGGGCCCCCTTGAGAGGGGGGGCTTTAGTCCCACATTGGGAGTTTAAGGCAAAATATTTGATTTATATTGTATCACAAGCATGGTAGTTGTGAACAAATGCTAGGGGAGAGGCTCTCTCGCACGTGTGGGTGCGCAGGGGGGGTGCAAATCCAGGGCCCGGATTTGTACTGAACCAAGTGAACTCGTGTGCATGCACGACCCGCGCACGTCGAATGTCGGACCGGTCGGGGCAAAATTTGTCCAAGCAGATGAGCCAAAGTTTTGCCAATTTGATTTTTGCTCGAATGTAACTGATGCATTAATTTTGTTTAATGCGAGATCAGTAACCCCCAGACGTTTGGATCTGGTAGGGTAAATGCCATTAAATGACGATTAATTCGTCATTTAATACTGCGAGGTCTGAGCCTATAAAAGGAGGCCGTGACCGAGAGCAAAGAAGAGACGCACAGGCAGAGACGCAGTGCGAAATTCTTCTCCACTCCGCCTCGCTCCCGACCCCGCTGATAGCAGTCGGGTACCTCCTCAGTTCGCCACGAGCAACGAGTGCTCCGTTGTGCCCGTGGTCTGCTGTTGTATCCTGAGAGACGGAAGTCCATCTGAGCCTCGAAGCACCGCCGGAGGAGGACGAATCTGTTTCAAGGAAACTGCGCTGCGCAGGCCTCAGCAACTCCCCGGTCGGGAGACGTCCTACTGCTGCTCGGGAGCTCACTCGACCACTCGGGAGCTCACTCGGCCGCTCGGGAAACTTCATTCGGGAGCTCACTCGGCCGCTCGGGAAACGTCATTCGGGAGCTCACTCGGCCGCTCGGGAGATTTCACTCGGATCTCACTCGGCCACTCGGGAGCTCACTCGGCCGCTCGGGAAACTTCATTCGGGAGCTCACTCGGCCGCTTGGGAAACTTCATTCGGGAGCTCACTCGGCCGCTCGGGAAACGTCATTCAGGAGCTCACTCGGCCGCTCGGGAGATTTCACTCGGATCTCACTCGGCCACTCGGGAAAACCTGCTCGGGTCGGGAGATTCCACTCGGACCTCACTCGGCCACTCGGATCTCACTCGGCAGCTTCGGTTTTCAACTCGGCCACTCAACAGAGATAAGTTGAAATTGTTTTTGTAATTTCAATTTAGTATAAAATCTCGGAAAAATCCTCCAACAATCTTGAAACAGATCCGATTCTGTTGAGATGGCCACGGAACGTGTTGAGGTGAAACAGACTCATCACCAGGCCCCCTCCGCCCCGATCGGGAATGCCCCGATCAACCATGGGGAAAAGCCAGAGAAGTTCACTGGGTTGAACATCAAGAGGTGGCAGCAGAAGATGCTCTTCTACCTGACCATGCTCAATTTGGCTCGGTTCTTGACCGAGGACCCTCCCGAGCAAGCTGAGGCTGTTGTGGTAGAGGCTTGGACTCATTCTGAGTACCTATGCCGAAACTACATTCTCAACTGTCTGGCCGACTCGCTGTATGTTGTGTACAGCACGAAGAGAACGGCTAAGGAGCTATGGGAGTCCCTGGACAAGAAATATAAGTCGGAGGATGCTGGGGCCAAAAAGTTCATCGTGGGCCGATTCTTGGACTACAAGATGGTTGACACTAAGACTGTGATCAGCCAAGTCCAAGAGCTTCAGGTGATCCTACATGAGATCCACTCAGAAGGTATGGTTCTGAGTGAAACCTTCCAAGTAGCAGCCATCATTGAGAAGCTGCCCCCCGGCTGGAAGGATTTCAAGAACTATCTGAAGCACAAACGGAAAGAGATGAACGTGGAGGAACTTGTTGTGAGACTTCGCATCGAAGAAGACAACAAGGGTTCGGAGAGAAAACTATTCTCTCAGGCTACTGTGAAAGCCAACGTGGTCGAGCACGGACAAAGCTCGAAACGGAAGAATTCTAAATCTTCCAAGCTGGCACCCAAAGGAGGCATCGCCAAGAAGTTCTCTGGGAAGTGCTACAACTGTGGCAAAGTGGGCCACAAATCTTCGGAATGTAAGAAACCGAAGAAGAAGCAGGAGGCCAACCTGAACGAGGGACCAGAAATGGAAGACCTCTGCGCTGTGGTCTCCGAGTTGAACCTGGTGGGTTCAAACCCGCGGCAATGGTGGATCGATACTGGAGCCACCAGGCATGTATGCTGTAATAAGGAGCTGCTCCACAATTTTGAAGAAATTAGTGGAGAGAAGTTGTTCATGGGGAACTCGGCAACCTCGGACATCGTGGGCCAAGGGAAGGTGGTGTTGAAGATGACCTCGGGCAAGGACCTGACTCTAACCAATGTACTGTATGTTCCGGAGATTCAAAAGAATCTAGTGTCCGGATCACTCTTAAGCAAGCATGGCTTTCGCATTGTGTTTGAGTCCGACAGAGTTGTTCTGTCGAAGAAGGGAATGTTTGTAGGAAAGGGCTATGTATCTGATGGGCTGTTTAAGCTCAGTGTAATGGCCATTAAGCCTAAGATAAATAAAACTGAAAGCTCTTCCACTTATATGCTTGAGTCTTCGTGTTTATGGCATGGTAGACTAGGACATGTGAATTACGATGTGATTCGTAGATTAATGAACATGCAAAGCATACCGACATTCCACCTTGACCCGACACACAAGTGTGAGACTTGTGTTGAAGCGAAGTTGACTAGGTCATCCTTTCAACACGTTGAAAGAAGCACCGAACCTCTCGGCCTAATTCACACCGACGTATGTGACCTTAAAGGCACACCGACGCATGGTGGGAATAAGTACTTCATCACTTTTGTAGATGATAACACAAAATATTGTTATGTGTATCTTCTCAAAAGCAAGGATAAAGCTATAGAGAAATTCATTCTCTATAAGAATGAGGTTGAAAACCAACTTAATAAGAAAATTAAGGTGGTTCGAAGTGACCGAGGTGGTGAATATGTATCACCATTCGCTGAGTTGTGTGCTGAACATGGGATCAGACACGAGACAACAGCTCCTTATACCCCTCAGCAGAATGGGATTGCTGAGCGAAAGAATAGAACTCTTAAGGAGATGATGAATGCTCTTCTATTGAGCTCTGGACTGCCAGACTCGATGTGGGGGGAAGCTGTGTTAACAGCTAATTACCTTTTAAATAAGGTCCCTCGGAAGAAAATACATAAAAGTCCTTATGAGTTATGGAATGGAAGACAACCATCCTACAAATACTTGCGAGTGTGGGGGTGTCTTGCCAAAGTTTTGGTGCCTGATCCAAAAAGGGTTAAGATAGGACCAAAAACTGTTGATTGCATATTTATTGGATATGCACATAACAGCAGTGCATATCGGTTTTGCGTTTATGAATCACAATTACCGGATATACACAAGAACTCGATAATAGAATCGAGAAATGCCTCATTCTTCGAGCATGTATTTCCATATAAGACCCGAGAGGATGCTAGCTCCTCAAAAAGGGTAAAGGAAATATCAGAGGAAGAAGAAGAGGAAGATGAACCAGTTGAGAATGCACCTCGACGGAGTAAGAGAGCTCGGGTGGAAAAATCTTATGGATCAGATTTTATCACTTTCATACTGGAAGGTGAACCCCAAAGCTACTCAGAAGCTGTGAACTCCTCTGAGGGACCTCACTGGAAAGAGGCAATTGCATCTGAGATAGAATCTATCTTGCAAAATCACACGTGGGAACTTGTGGACCTTCCTCCGGGAAGTAAACCATTAGGTTGCAAGTGGATTTTCAAGAAGAAGATAAGATCAGATGGCACAATTGACAAGTATAAGGCCAGGTTGGTAATTAAAGGTTACCGACAGAAAGAAGGCCTTGATTACTTTGATACATATTCTCCTGTGTCGAGAATAACGTCCATTAGAGTGTTGTTAGCTATTGCTGCTCTATGGAACCTGGAAATACATCAGATGGATGTAAAGACGGCCTTTCTAAACGGAGATTTAGAAGAGGAAATCTATATGGAGCAACCAGAGGGGTTTTCTGTGCCAGGACAGAACAACCAGGTTTGCAAATTGGTAAAGTCTTTATACGGCTTGAAGCAAGCTCCAAAGCAGTGGCATGAGAAATTTGATAATGCCATGCGAGAAGGTGGATTCAAAATCAATGAATATAATAAATGTGTCTACTCGAAAGCTACAAAAGATGACTTTGTCATCTTGTGCTTGTATGTAGACGACATACTTATCATTGGGAGTAATGATAAGATAATCAAATCCACGAAAGACATGTTGAACTCAAGATTTGACATGAAAGACATGGGCCTAGCTGATGTGATTCTAGGAATCAAGATTCGTAGAACAGCTGAAGGACTTGTTCTTAGTCAGTCCCACTACGTGGACAAGATTCTTGAGAAATTCACCAATGGTGATACTGCGTTGGCACGAACGCCGATAGATACAAGCCAACATCTATCGAAAAATCGAGGCGAAAGAATCTCTCAGGTAGAGTACGCTCGAGTGATTGGAAGTCTGATGTACTTGATGAATTGTACACGACCAGACTTAGCCTACGCAGTAAGCAAATTGAGTAGATACACGAGTAATCCTGGTGTTGAGCACTGGAAAGGGATAAGAAGAGTACTAAGGTACTTGAGATATACTCGTGAAAATGGACTGCACTATATGAGATATCCTGCTGTTATCGAAGGATACAGCGATGCGAGTTGGATATCTGATATAAAAGACTCGAAGTCTACGAGTGGTTATGTGTTCACTCTGGGAAGTGCAGCCATTTCATGGAAATCTTCTAAGCAAACCGTAATAACCAGATCCACGATGGAGTCTGAGTTTGTAGCTCTTGACAAATGTGGTGAAGAGGCTGAATGGCTACGGCAATTCTTAGAAGATGTACCGAGATGGCCTAAACCCGTGCCGGCAATCTGCATACATTGTGATAGTCAATCTGCAATTGGTCGGGCACAAAGCCATCTATATAATGGTAAGTCTAGATATATACGTCGAAGACACAATACCATTAAACAACTACTCTCAACTGGAGTTATCACTGTTGACTATGTGAAGTCAAAGGATAACTTAGCAGATCCGCTAACCAAAGGGTTAAATCGAGAGTTAGTTGCAAGCTCATCAAGGAGGATGGGTTTGATGCCGAGAGAAAATGTTGGTGCAAAGGAAACCCAACCTATGCAGACTGGAGATCCCAAGAACTAGGTTCAAAGGGACAACCTAATTGCACTGACCAAAGTGTTCACTATAAGGGAATGACCCTTTGAAACAGTGAAGGATGAAGGTTAAGCATACGGCTTTTAATGATTCAATAGAGTTACGTGGAAAACTCTTAAGAGATCACCTATGTGAGAAAGAAGTGGGGCCGCTTCGAAGAGAATTGGAGGCACAATTCTTAGAACTTCTCGCAGAATCAGGCGTGTTCATGGCCAAGAAAGAACACACTCATGAGAACTGAGGTGTATCAGGGAGAGTCCTGGGTGAGATGTGTCAATGCTTACACAAACGGCAGCACAGTTCAAGGACATCGTGTCTACTGTCAGCCAGGAAGCAAACAGATCTGCACAAGGGAAGGTTCAAAGGGTGAAACCTACCTATCCTATACACGACTCAACTGCTGAATGCTATCACCATGTTTCCATTCATGTGGGGGATTGTTATATATCTTAGAATATATGGTGTGAATGGAAAAGAGGTGGAGGGACTTTTAGTCCCACATTGTTACTTTCTCTTGAGTAGAAAGTGAGGAGGAGAATAAAAGGGCCCCCTTGAGAGGGGGGGCTTTAGTCCCACATTGGGAGTTTAAGGCAAAATATTTGGTTTATATTGTATCACAAGCATGGTAGTTGTGAACAAATGCTAGGGGAGAGGCTCTCTCTCACGCGTGGTTGCGCAGGGGGGGGTGCAAATCCAGGGCCCGGATTTGTACTGAACCAAGTGAACTCGTGTGCATGCACGACCCGCGCACGTCGAATGTCGGACCGGTCGGGGCAAAATTTGTCCAAGCAGATGAGCCAAAGTTTTGCCAATTTGATTTTTGCTCGAATGTAACTGATGTATTAATTTTGTTTAATGCGAGATCAGTAACCCCCAGACGTTTGGATCTGGTAGGGTAAATGCCATTAAATGACGATTAATTTGTCATTTAATACTGCGAGGTCTGAGCCTATAAAAGGAGGCCGTGACCGAGAGCAAAGAAGAGACGCACAGGCAGAGACGCAGTGCGAAATTCTTCTCCACTCCGCCTCGCTCCCGACCCCGCTGATAGTAGTCGGGTACCTCCTCAGTTCGCCACGAGCAACGAGTGCTCCGTTGTGCCCGTGGTCTGCTGTTGTATCCTGAGAGACGGAAGTCCATCTGAGCCTCGAAACACCGCCGGAGGAGGACGAATCTGTTTCAAGGAAACTGCGCTGCGCAGGCCTCAGCAACTCCGCGGTCGGGAGACGTCCTACTGCTGCTCGGGAGCTCACTCGGCCACTCGGGAGCTCACTCGGCCGCTCGGGAAACTTCATTCGGGAGCTCACTCGGCCGCTCGGGAAACGTCATTCGGGAGCTCACTCGGCCGCTCGGGAGATTTCACTCGGATCTCACTCGGCCACTCGGGAGCTCACTCGGCCGCTCGGGAAACTTTATTCGGGAGCTCACTCGGCCGCTCGGGAAATTTCATTCGGGAGCTCACTCGGCCTCTCGGGAAACGTCATTCGGGAGCTCATTCGGCCGCTCGGGAGATTTCACTCGGATCTCACTCGGCCCTCGGGAAAACCTGCTCGGGTCGGGAGATTCCACTCGGACCTCACTCGGCCACTCGGATCTCACTCGGCAGCTTCGGTTTTCAACTCGGCCACTCAACAGAGATAAGTTGAAATTGTTTTTGTAATTTCAATTTAGTATAAAATCTCGGAAAAATTCTCCAACAATATTAACACATTCGATGGAAAAATTTGGGACGAAGGAGTTCCTCCAATATTCCTCACAGATTAATTTTGCAACTTAATTGAGAATTTGATGCCTATGAGATAGTGATCACCAATTACGACGAGTGATGATGCTAAACAATAATTAGAATGGTACCAGGGATAGTTGTTGTTTCCTGGGAGTGGTAAACCATTGAATTGGAGGTGATAAAAAATAAAAAAAAATTGAATAGTTTTAATAAAAATATGAGCAATGATAGGGAGAGTGTAAATGAGAAAGTAAAAATCATAGTGAATGATGTGGCATGATATGACATTTTATATGCACACGTTCGATTATCGCTTGGACACCATCAGCGGCCTTCGACCGCCGTCCCGAATCAAATTATACCCTGGAGGGTACGATGAACCTGTCGGAGATCGTACATACAAGGTGTTACGTCATTCACTATAATTTTCACTCTCTTATTTTCACTCTCCTAATTATTATTTTAAAAATATTAGCTTTTTCTGTTTTCAAATAGTGTATATAAAAATAAAAAAAAATTATCGACTTTTTAATTAATAAACATTTCAGGAGAGGGATTGAGAGTGCACATTTAATATATAATAATCACGATACTTTTTAGTTTTTGCTAAAAAAAATTATATTTTATGAATGAGATTAAGAAAGAGAAGAAATACTTAAATAAGTAATTTTCTTGTTACTCGAAGTGCATACAAAGATTAAAAAAAGTGGGAAAAGAAACTCAAGAAGTAGAGGGCACTAGTGGCATTATTGATTGCATATATCTCTTTGTATCTAAAATACTCTCTACATCTCTTTCAAAATAAATAGATTCTCAAATTAATTTATTATATATATAAAAATATAAGGAATGGAGGGAGCTACTGTCATTGATTACCTGTCCATATATCTATCCATCTGTCGCACTCTCTAGTTCTACTAATTCGATAATACATTCTAATATATATATATATATATATATATATATATATATATATATATGTGTGTGAAATATAAAGTGCCGGTCAAAACATTAAAAATTTATAGTTTGCGACATAACTTGGCGTACAAGTTTTTTTTTTTGGGTTGGCCTCCAATGAAATTATATTTCATACGTTAGCGGTGTTGCAAATACTCATAATATTAAATTATTCTCAGTAGCAGATGGAAATCATCTGTAATAACCGATGGAAATCATCCGTGACTCATGGGCAGAGCAAATCTAGGCATTATAGTTAGGGAGTTGGATTTAATATAATAAATTATATAATATTATGAAAATATTATATATATATATATATATATATATATATATATTTTGATGGGGTAGAATATTTCGGACTGACACGTGGACTGAAAAAGCTATGTAGAAAGGTCTACTGAGTCTAGATGACTCTCTCTCTTGGACTCCCGAGACCCCCTCAAGAAGGGAGATTCCTAAGACCACCTCGGATAGACATACTCTTGAGGTCGATCTAGGAGGACACTCGCCCGACGCCACCTCGGGAGGTCGGGACCCCGAGATCAACTCGGGAAGGTGATAGCCCGGGACCTCGCCCAGGCCAAAGGACCTCGAGATCACCTCGGGATAGCGGAGCCCAAGGATCACCCGACTTCCGACAACTGACCCCTTTCTCCGGACCTGTGGATAATCATTACCCATTATTACCGGATAATCATGACACATACTACGCGGCCATTAAAGCCTTAATTGGCGCAACAACTCAGATTTAATGGCTGCAAATATCGTTACAAAGATTATCCGGTAACCTTTGATTAAGGGGACATGGAAAAGAACGTGGGGACACGTGTGACCACCACTCCAACCCCCCAAGTAAAGGGGGTTACGGACATTCGAACTCATACTGTTTTACTTACTTTCTTCCATTTGAGAGATTCAGGCATTGTGCATTGACTTGAGCGTCGGAGTGGGCTCCGCCGGACAACCTTCGGCATATTCCCTTAACGCTCGTGTTAATCTTGCAGGGTGGAAGCTCTCCCTCTCTCGTCAGCATCCTCGTGGGTTGAACCCTGGTAACTGGCCGTCGACATCGATTCCTTCCGGAACAAGTTTGGCGCCGTCTATGGGAAATACTATTAAAGCATCAGAAGGAGCACCGATGGCAGAGCCGGCGGGACAATCCATCGTCTTGACGAAAGAGGAATTAGACCGCTTGGTGGCCAATGTTGTCAAAGAGGCGCTCGAACAACACCAAATCGAGCAGACCGCCTCACGGCGAGTCGCTTCTGTGTAAGAGGAGATCCCCAGAATCTCCACTTTGCACCCCCAACCACGGAGATCTATCTCACCGCCGGGGAGACACGCTGAAGTAGTCCCGATCCACCGACGGGATTCTCTAGGAGATGTGGAGAAGGCTAACTCAGTAGCCTGCAGCACGCTGAGACATGAGGACGGACCAGGGAGGAGGGAAGAACCTAAGGCCTCCTCAAAAGTGCCCTCCACCCCTTTCTCCTTAGAGATTGTAGAAGATCCAATGCTGAAGCAGTTTCGTGGGTCTGGGATTGCCGACTACGATTGGAAGACAGATCTTGAAGATCATGTCTGCAAGTTCGAGAATGCGGCACTCCTGCACCAGGACACCGATGGTGTAAAGTGCCGGGTGTTCTTGAACACCTTATCAGGAGCAGCCCAACGATGGTTCTAGAGGCTGCCCCAGGGTTCTATCAACT
>JAGFNQ010006256.1:143659-346953 GCA_024364735.1 Boesenbergia rotunda | reverse complement strand
ATAGCTCCACCAGCATCCTGTTCCTCTCGGTCACTCAGGAGCAGTGATGGCAGAGTGCGGACCAGTGTCACAGCTCTACCCACTCGGGCCGACACAGTATCGCCTGTCTCGGTGATTTGACTGGAGTTAGGGGGTGACCATGGCATTGCACCATGTGCATATTTTGCATCGTGCATTGTTTGTTGCACTTGTTTGCTGCACTTGTTTGACATGCATATACTGGAGACTTGTTATCTGAGATTATATGTCTATTGGTGCTTCATAGGTATTGATTACCCTCTTTTCAGGTTAGATGGATTCTGGTATGTATCTTGATTCAGTATCTTCAGTATACCCTTTCATATTGTTCATATGAGACTGTATCAGCGTAGACTCCTATTGTTATTATAACTTTCTACGCATATCTGTTGGGTATTCGCTGAGTTATGGACTCACCCCGTTGCCATATATTTTTAATTCAGGTTGAGATACTTGGAGTCGCCAGAAGAGCCCAGCAGCCAGTCCCTACCCATCGTGACGGCATAGTTTCGTTTTGTACTTAGTAGTGTCTATTTTTATATTTACTTATTGGACTTGTATATGTCATATGTGTCGTGTGCCCTAAGGGGCTATTGTGTATTGGTTGTTTTGTCGTAAGTCGGACCGGTCCGCAGTCAGGTATGATTTACTTAGTTGTCGGGTACTTTTACGTTGTGTTTATCTATTTTGGAGGTCTGAGGCCAAATATATATAATTAAACTGCGTGGTGATGTCTATTATGTTCTGTGTATGTGTAAATTGTCCGCCAGACAGGGGAGGTGCTGTCCGATTTTCTATTGGAACAGCGGCTCCTGGGTCTCGGGACGTGACAGTAGTCTACCCCGGTAGCTTGGCAATCCGTCAGGAGGAGATGGGTTTTAATTTACGGGCCCCAGGGGCCGTCGAATATAGGGCCGGTACAGGCGAATCGACCCATTTCTCCCGAACACGAGGAAACATTGGCCATGACTAAGGTAAAAAGGGCTAGAGCCCCCGAAGGCCCATGAGCCCAGGAAGTCCTAGGTAGAAGAGTTCCTAATCAGAAGAATCCCGAGTCAAAGAAGTTCCAACTCATAACATCCCTAAGCTTTAGCACTCTCGAGTCGGGGGAGTCTCAACTCAAAGTATCCGGAAGTTATAAGCGGGTCTGCTCCTGCGCACCTCTCGGCTCGGTTCCTAGTCGGACGCGTGACGACCCACGCTCCCTTGGTACAATCCGACTGATGGCCCAAATTCTCATCTTCGTACAAGCCGTAAGCGGGCATGCCCTCACGCACTTCTCGGCTCGGGGCCCAGCCGAACGCGTGGCGGCCCACACTCCTGAGGTCCTCCCGAGCCAGAGAAGTCTTCACTCAGAGTATCACCATGTCATGAGATCCCCGAGTCAGAAGCACCCCGAGCTAGAAGAGTACTCAGTCATTGACCAGACTATCCCCGAGTCAGTCAAGTTCGGACGTTCATCCCGAACCGCACTCACCATGACTCAAGAAGCATACCTTCACTCGAGAAGTCTTCCTTAACTCGAGAAGCCAAGTCATCTAAGGTTCTTGTCGTGACTTATCAGAACAACCACTCCCTGATATAAGACTTGTAGAAGTTGTACGGGGTCGGCGCAGGTCACGTACCATTCCGGCCCGAATCGCGAGTATCTCGTTGACGCCATAATCTCCCTGCCATACCTTGACCCCCCGCATTGCGACCACATACATTGGTGTCAGGCCGAGTGACGCCTGACGGCACCCGCCCATTAATTGACAGCGCTCATTTTCTTATTCCGGTATGCGACACATTACCCTGTCATCTCTGGTAGGTCTTACCCTGTCCTCGCTACGCGATAAAAGGTGGCAGATTGGGCAGAAGTTGTCAGCTCCCCCGGCTATATAAGCATCTCCACTCCACATCCCCCAGGTACGCGCAATAGTATTTTCGCTACTCTTCTATTGTCTTGGCTCCTATTCCACTACCGGGGACTGACTTGACCGTCAGAATGCCTTGCCGGGGACTTTTCCCAACGGTTTCTAACAGTCTTTGCCTTACAGATCGAAGCTCACATCGGAGCCATCATCAGTGATTCGTAATCTTTGAGAGACCACGTGTTCATAGGAGTCCATATCACTTCGCGACAGGATCAACGTACATCAAATTTTCTTCAATTTTCTAAATTTAGATTTATGCTACTGTGATTCTCCAATTATAGAGAATTAAACTCTCTATCCTAAAAATAAAATAATATTTCTTTTAAATCTCTCTCCTTCCTAAACTCTCTGCTCTTACAAATATGATAATAAAAATAATAACAAAGAAAAGAAAATAATAAAAAATAAGATAATGAAAATTTTAATGTAAGTGATGTAGTGTGCAGCAAAAAGTGATGGCCTAAATTCAATAAAATAGATGATTTACCTTAAATTTCATAAAAAATCACTTTCCAATAGTTATAAAAATTATTATGAACTACAATTATAAATTTTAAACCCTAAACATATTATAACAAATACTGAATATAGCTTTTAAATAATGTTGGATGCCTAAGTAATTGTAGGATATAAATCATAGAAGGATAATCTTAGGTTGCGTTTAGTTTGTTTATTTTCATTTTTATATTTTGAGAAAATACGGGAGTATTTGGTTTGTTCCACTTTTTATTTTTATTTTCGAGAAAATCATATTTTCTTATTTTTTAGAAAATAATTTTATTTTATTCTCTAATTTTTAGAAAATATTATATCTTTTTTTAAAAAATAGATTTAGAAAATACAAACCAAATACGTTTTCTAGAAAATCATATTTTCTCAGAAAATGAAAACAGAAAATGAGGATGAAAAATAAAAAACAAACGCTACCTAAAATTTTTTAGAAAATAATATTTGATTTGTATTTTTCACCTTTATTTTTTATAAAATAAAAAAAAACTCTAAAAATTTATTTTCATAAAATAAAAAAATATATAAATTTTTAGAAAATAAAAAAAATGACTCAAATAAGTTTTAATTTTTCTCATGCACCTAAAGTTATATCTAGAAGACAAAGAGAAATAGACCAGCAGCTACCTCCCCAAATGATTTGGTAAACCACATGGAGTGCCTCCATTAGTGGGTACCCTTCGGGGTCCACCGTCGGTACCTCGTATTTGTCTCCTCGTGTTGGCCACCAGTAATAGCGACCGAACGCTCTGTGCCGCCAAATGGTTGGCCAAATCAATAACGGCGGTTACATCGAGACAAGGCGGCCACAATGAAACACGTGGCGTATAAATAGCCCATCTATAAGATCATATATATATATAATTGAATATGGTTACATATAATAATGCAGGGTAAAAGTGCATTAATTTTTTTATGAAACAATTGTTAAAACGCACGTTTTAAAATTTACTTATTCGATGAAATGATCGTGGAGTATCAAGGCGGCTATGGCCTATGACGGCCCATCAACGAGCGTTGTCACGTCACGTCGTCGTGCTACAGGGAGCCTAACGAATTCAGTTTTTTGTACCAAGACGATGATAATAATAATAATAAATAAATAAATAAAGGAATTCCAGAAACGTGGTACCCGTTGTTGCCTGCTTGGGTGCTACCTTACTGAGGAGTTGATGGAGAAATGGAGATCGTAGTGGTGGTAGAAGGCATCGAGAACGATGGAATATTCCATCCGGTTGATTGTCGTAGGTGGAGTGGTAGTGAAGGATTTGGGCGTTTGTTTTGATTTGATGCGGAGCTGGAGCTGAAGCTCGGCTCTCGATTGGTTCAAGTAGGATCCTCAGTCCTAGACTCCCTCTGTCCCTGTATTTCATAATTGTCGATAATAATCGGCGATTTATTCGATCGTCGATTGGACATCGCCGCAGTCTCCAATTACTATTCCAAATCAAACGATATCTTAGAGAAACGATGAACCGGTCGGGATCATCACAATTGTGATCTCGTCGGATTCATCGTAGATTCGACGGTGAATCAGGTGAGATCACAATTGCAACGATCCTTGACAGATTTATCGTACTATTAGAATTTAATTTGATTTGAAATGACGGTCGATGATGTCCGATCGACGATGGAATGAATCGTCGATAATCATCTGTGAAACACTGGGACATGGGGAGTGAGGTGCAGATAGAGGATGAGCCGGTGATATCCTGGGGAAACGATATTAGGACGGAGGATTCCTCCTATTGGTTGCTTTTTGCTCAGCGCCATGGTGGATGCGGAAAATTAGGGTTTTCGGAATGCGAGGCGCGGGCTCTAATAGTAGTACTCCTCCCGCATGAAAGGCTCCTCGATTGGGAACTCGGCTCCGATAGAGGATGAGCCGCTGAGGAAGCTTTCTCTTGGGTCGTCGAGGGGTAGATCCGGCAGGTCGAACACCGCCTCCTCCTCGTCGGCGTCCAGGGCGGTCGAAGGTTTCGCCGGCGAATTCGCGAATGTGGTGGTGGCGGCGAGCGCCGCGGCGGCTTGGATGTCCTTGGGGGCGGCGGTGGCGGGGCGCGGGAGCGCGGCGGCGAGGTCGGGGAAGTTGAGGTGGGCCGCCGCCCGGCCCTTGATGGCCATCGCCCCGACGTCGTGCGCGCGCGCCGCCATCTCGGCGGTGGGGAACGTCCCCAGCCAGATCCGCGACTTCTTTCGCGGCTCGCGGATCTCCGACACCCACTTGCCCCAGTTCCGCATCCGCACGCCGCGGTACGTCGGGTGCTTCCCGTCCCTGCTCGGCCTCGCCGTTTCTCCGCCGTCGGCGGCCTCGCGTTTCTTGGATCTCGTTTTGGAGGAGGGCGGCTGTGAGGCATCGGGGCAGAAGGAGGAGGCGGCGGTGGCGGAGGAGGTGTCGCTCTCACGGACAATGGAAAGAAGCGTCATCTCTTGAGAAGACGATGCAAACCATTGGACGACTTAAATAGTAGCTCTTTCAAGAGTAAACTTACATAATACACCCTAATATAATAATAATAACTGAAAAAATAAAAATAAACATTTTAGTTTTTTGAATATGGTTACAAAAATACACTTGCAAGTGATGCGCGTTTCCTCGACAAAGATGAATTATTTGTGCTCCTCATGGAACACCTGTTTTTTTTTTCAGGAACACAAATAATTCATTTTGTCGGGAAAAAACACATAAATAAGACAGTTATGATTCGCTTGCTGATATTGGAAATATATGAAGTTTCGTCGATTCCACACTAAGATATATAAGTAGGTAAATTATAAGAGAAGTATATTATCTTAACTCAATGACCTATTGCAATGACCTATTGCAGAAGGAGATTGACATCCAATAATATATTTTATACCTATTAAAAATTAATCTTAAGATTTAATATTACTATTCTTTCAGAACAAAATATGATAATACTCATCCCAGACAATTCAGTATTGCCGCCCACCTCCCCCCCCTCTTTTCTACGGAGGATATCAGACATCTAATGAGATATTATAAATCTATTAAAAATTAATCTTAAAATATATTAAAGTAATCAATCGTATTAACTGTGTGAAGACTCAATATTGCAACAATGGTATTTGATCCTGTCTGAGAGTTGCAAGAACGACACATCAAATTATGTGGTGAAAGAGTTGACCACAAGAAGACCGTTGCCTTCAAGACCCATGAGAAAAAACATTCAAAAGAAGTGTTAGAAGCAAACCCAGGAGTCCTTGGCACTTGCACTCCGACACTCAAGTTAACGACGATCAATAACCAGGAAAAATAGAGTGGAAAATTAGAGCTCAAAGAGTGATCTTTTCATGCCTGTGTCATGGAGAAGTGATCCCTTTATATATGCCACACCACTTTAATCCTCCACTGCCATGATGTCGCATTAATTATAACGTGGCTGTCAAATCAAGAAATTTCCGGGAAAAATGCAATCGCGTCGATGACTTTCTAAGCGGGAGTCATGTAATGTATATCAATTGAAGCCTACACTATAGCAGGCTAATGATGAAGGGTCAATAAATGACCGTCTTGTTAAAGATCCATATGAATTTGTGTGTATTTGAGTTCGTGGGTATGTTGATAAAAGAGAGGAGATGATGGTAGAGACCTGGCCCAAAGATGAGTAATGGAGGCTCGATTAAATGGTAAAGTCTGGCAGGTGTAAACGGGTTTACCTAAGGAGGTTAACCTACATATGAGACTCACATGGGCCTCTTTTTTTTTTTTTTTTTTTGCCCCCGGGGCTATGATGCAATGGTAGGTCATTAGTTGTTAACCCAAATATTCACGGTTCGATCCCTAGCTACGTCATATTTTGTAAGAATTTTTCCTTCAAATGGGGCGTGAATCCTGAGACGCTGGGCTTCTAGATTGTCCACCGCGAGCACTTCCCTATTTACCCTGGTGACCGGTGAGAAACTTCCGTGGGGCCGGGCCGGTCACCCCAGGTTCAATTTGTCTGCTGCCTGGTTCATCATTTTCACATGGGCCTCTTTTTAGGTGTCGGATTTACAATCTGCCATGGCATCCGATCAGACTCCCAGCCCTTTAAGGTGTTCAGTCTGCTTTGCGTTCTCTATTAAGCTCCATCGAGACCTCACGGACTGGCTCAGTTGGTAAAGTGTCTGGTTGTTCACATCGAAGATCTCAAGTTCGAGAGTTGTCAGTCGTACACGGGATAAAAACTTAGTCTGCTGGCTTAAATTCTCTCGGCCCCAGGTGTCTTACCCTACCAGTAAAACTGTGATTTATACCTTTTGAACACTTATGAGATCGGGACATGAGATCGCTAAGATGACGATTCTAACTTTTTGTATCTATTAAGCTCCATCGACCATGCCCTCTGCTCGACCTTCAAAGGACTAAATGGAAACACCAATGACCTCGTCTGATTTCCCAGGCGTTAGATTGACCGTGCTCCAAATGGGGCCCGCCCGGTGCCGCCAGCCTTAAGAGTAAATCAGCAATAAGTCCGCCGAGCGACTATACACGTCATCCGACCAGACTTGTTAAGAAGGGGAGCCCGTCATCGCACACACCAGACTGGCCCAAGCCGAATAGTTAAGCCGATCGGACGAGCCGACCGGGGTGTAGTGTGTGTTAGCGTTACAAGCCGAGGCATTACAAGCCTTGATTGTGAACGTTGAAACGTTCACAATCAATGGCATTGAACACCTCCATTGATGGAGGTAGAGGTAACGTCCGATTCTTCCACTATAAAAAGCGTCCGGATTGCAATCCAAAGGCAACGACGAGAGCAGGAAAAGGGAGCTTCGAATCGTGAGGGATTTGGCTTGTGAAAGAGAGTGATTGGTCCGTGGGTGGTTGATCGCACGACAGCAAGACAAAGGAGAAGAAACCAAAGGAATAGGAAGATCAAATCACTGTAAGTTGTTGTATTATGAAATCTAGTAGAATGCAAATCGATTTCATGCTCAGAAACCATCAGTGGTATCAGAGCAGATTGTAAAAGCATGAAAAAATCATTTTTTTTACCTTGCGATGAACACCTCGCGTTGTTAATCGCTTGAAATCGCCACTGTTCTTCTCGACGTTTTCATCCCCTGGCCGACGATCGCTTCACGCGCGGGAGATCACTCCATGGCGTTGGTGATGGCAAGAAAAAATTAGGCTGGGTGGGGAAGAAGAATACGTGAAGAAGAAGATGAAAGGAGGCTGTTTTGGCGTTGGGCTGCGTGCGGTTGAGAAGAAGGAGATTAGGTTTCGGGGTTTTTTCTAAGGAGGATAAGTTGGATTTTTTTTATAAAAAAAAAAAATTATTCCGAAACCTATTCAACACTCTGCAAAACACAAATGTCACGCTGCTGCCCAGGGAGGATCGAACCGACAACCTCCTATTCGAAGGCAAACAGACCCAACCAGTAGGTCTATTCGATTATTCATTTAAATTTGGTTCACCTTATTTAAATTAGATTCTAGTTTGGTTTAAAAAGATTAAGTTGGTCAAATCGGTTTTGATTAAATCATTAGTTGGTTTAACCAAACTAGTTTAATCAAATAATCTAAACTAAACAGAATGATTTGATTATTATGTTGAACCTCAAATTTAATAGGCTTAATTGTAGCTACAAACAAACTTATATGCCTTTATCTATTTGTGTTGTGAATTGAATTGAACCGGTTTTGTTACTGGTTTGTCAGTTTTGTACTGACATTGTGTATTTCAATTCCAGATGCCGAGATTTATTACCACAATGACTCGTCGAGATGTACGACGTAATCATTTGAGGGAACAGATAGAGGAGATTGACTTCCTCCCGCATCTAGGCATCCTAGGGCATATGGGAAGGCTTGATCGTCTATTTTGGAAACTCGAACAGGAAGAGTTCCCAGTCCTAGATAACTACCGGATCGGGGCATTGATTAGTTCTTTGCCGAGACGTGCTGAAGTAGCTGCAAGAGGTATTTGGGGATGCTACGAAGGACGTATCTCATATACCCAGTTGTGCACAGAACTACTTCGCCAGAATTTTTCAGAAGAGGATCTGGAAGATTCTGAGGACGATCTAGAAGAGGATCTGGAAGATTCTGAGAACGATATGGAAGAGGATCTGGAAGATTCTGAGGACGATTTGGAAGAGGATCCTGAAGAATTTGAAGAGGATCCAGAGATGGATCTGATTGAAGAATTCCAAGGGGATCCTGAGAAAATCGAGTGGGATCCAATTGAAGATTCTGAGGAGGACCCAGAGGAAGATCCCGAAATGTTCGAGGACGATCCTGATATGTTCGAGGATGATCCCGAAATGTTCGAGGGAGATCCCGAAATGCTTGGGGAAAACCCTGAAATATTTGAGGAAGACCTTGATATTGAAATGATCGAGAAAGATCCTGAAATATTTGAGGAAGAACCGATAGAATCCATGGAAGATCCCGAGCCTGATCAGATTGGCCAATTAGAGATGAACGAGAGAGTGATAGCCACTGCCATAATATTTTTTATTATGGGAATGATGTCAACTTATCTAGTTCGTTGAATTCTCTTTGTTTGTACCTGCTCATTAAGCCTATTAAATAAAGTTATGTTATGTGTTAACTGACTTGTCAATGATTAGTTCATTATATGATTAGTTCATATTCAATGATTAGTTCATTTATATGATTAATTCATATTTAAGACAAATGATTAGTTCGTTTAATGGGATGTATGTAATATAATTGATCAATGTTAATTAAATTGGATTATGCGAATGATGAGTGGAAACGTAGTTATCACTTGATTTCGTAAATCCAAGTCAAGTTTACATTGAGTCAATCAAAAATTATGTGCATATGATATACACTGAATTAATGAATAATATGTTTATTTATGATAGATCATGACAACCAAGAACATCATAGCTGAACTGAACAAGGGAGAAAAATTGTATGGGGACAACTATAAGATATGACATCTCAAGATACAATATGTTCTTGAGGAACAAGAAGTTCTGGAGGCTGTAAATCATTTCATGGTTGAACCTGCTGTTGGTTCGACTGCACAGTACAGATTGGATCTTGATGCCTATAGGGCATGGAAGAAAAAGGACTCCACTGCAAAGGGGATATTGATTAGTTCAATGGTAGATGACCTGGTATTTGAGTATAAGCCACTACCATCAGCTCATACTGTCTGGGTTGCCCTGAAAGAGAGATACAGTGGAGTTAGTGTGAGCAAGCTTCGTCAACTGACAATCAAGTTTGACAGTTGTAAAAAGCGCCCGAATGTAACGATGACCCAACATCTGAGAGAAATGGGTAATATGATTCGGGAGCTTAAGACTGCTGGTCATGAGTTGACCGACGAACAACAGGTTCAAGCAGTTATTCGTTCCCTTCCTGATTCTTGGGAAACAATGAAGCAGAACCTTACTCACAGTGAGAGTATCAGGACTTTCATTGATGTCTCACGCCATATTGAACTGGAGGCGGAGAGAGTAGAATCCGCAAGGATTTCTGACCAAGCTTTTGTAGCTGAAGGTTCTGGGTCCAAGAATAAGAAAAAATGGTTTAAGAAAGGAAAGGGAAAGGGAAAAGAAGCTGGTGCTACTCCTGTGCAGGACCCAATCAAGAAGAAAGGAAAGAAGAATGGAAAGAAACCTAAGGACAAGCTTACTTGCTACAACTGTGGCAAGAAGGGCCATTTTGCTCGGGAGTGTACCGAGCCGAAAAAGGTAAATCCATGTTTGTCTTCTTTTCATGAGCTTTATGTTGCTAGTTCAGTGTTGTTAGCTGACTCTTATCCTTTATGGATTATAGATTCAGGAGCAACGAACCATGTAGCTCGTGATCAAGCTACGTACGTGGAGTACCGTCGCGTACCAGCTGGCAATAAATGGATATATGTGGGAAACAATGCAAGAATTGAAGTTAAAGGAATTAGCACTTGCAAACTCAACCTTCGTGGTGGGCGTACATTGTTTCTGCATGATGTCCTGTATGCTCCTGAGATTCGACGGAATTTGGTTTCTGTGAATTGTCTTCTTGAATTGGGTTATTGTATGAATTTTTACAGTCGTCGAGTAGAACTTAGAATTGACTCTGTGTTAATTGGATATGGTTTTATATCAAACGGTTTCATGGTTCTTGATGTAGAACCTGATGTTAATTGTGGAAATAATGGTTGTTTTTCAAACATTGCTCTTACTAGTGATGCTGATGTTAATGATGAAATTTGGCACGCTAGATTGGGGCATATAGGACAAGAAAGAATGAATAGATTAGCAAGAGAGGGTCTGCTCGGCACTCGTGCTAAAGTTGACTTGTCTATATGTGAGCACTGTCTTGCTGGAAAAGCAACTAGGAAACCGTTTGGTAAGGCTATTAGGGCTGATTCAACATTACAATTGATTCATTCGGATATTTGTGGTCCGATGAACGTGAAGGCTAGAAATGGTAGTTCATATTTCATTACATTTATTGATGATTTCACGCGTTTTGGTCATGTGTATTTGATTTCTCATAAATCTGAAGCATTAGATTGCTTTAATCGTTATTTGAACGAAGTTGAGAATCAATTGGAACGTAAGGTTAAAACCTTACGCACTGACCGTGGAGGTGAATACTTGTCTGATCAGTTCAAGACAATATGTAATGAGAAAGAGATTATTAGACAGTTAACTATCCCTGGAACTCCACAGCAAAATGGAGTTGCTGAAAGAAGAAATCGAACTCTTCTTGAAATGGTTAGGTCGATGATGGCTCAAGCTAATTTGCCTATTTCCTATTGGGGAGATGCATTATTAGCTGCAACCTACATACTTAACCGGGTGCCTTCTAAATCTGTTCCATCTACTCCATATGAACTTTGGACAGGCAGAAAACCAGATTTGAGTAATCTGAGACCATGGGGGTCAGCTGCTTATATTCATGATAAGACTCACAAATATGAAAAATTAGGACCCAGAGGTAAGAAGTGTATCTTTGTAAGATATTCTGATACTTCTAAGGGTTATGTTTTTATTGGTGAGCAGCAAGATGGAACCATCTCTGAAATTGAGTCAAGAGATGCTACTTTTCTCGAAACTGAGTTCCCAACAAGAGGTGAAGTTGATAAATCAACTCCTCTATTTGCAATAGAGGAGGAGGATACTGTTCCTCCATTAACAGATCAGGAATCTCAAGGAATGCCTGAATCTAGTCAACCTAGTGGGAGTGAATTGCCTATAAGTGAATTAGTTTCTCAACAGTCAAACCTGCGAAGAAGTAATCGTAAGATTATTCCTCGGAGAAGGTTTGACATTGAAAATGAGGCATTAATGATTCTCCCAGTTGACGATGAAGAACCTCGAACGGTTGAGGAAGCATTGAGATGCTCAGTTAAAGAAAAATGGAGAATTGCAATGGATGAAGAAATGGAGTCTATGAGAAAGAATCAGATTTGGGATTTAGTCGATCTTCCTCCAGGCCGAAGGGCTATTGGGAATAAATGGATTCTCAAAATCAAGAGGAAGGCAGATGGATCGATTAATAAATGCAAAGCTCGTCTGGTTGCAAAAGGATATACCCAAATGGAGGGTATTGATTTTGAAGAGACATTTTCCCCTGTTGTGAAGTTTGTGTCTATACGTGTCATTTTAGCTATAGTAGCACATTATGACTTGGAATTACATCATATGGATGTAAAAACGGCTTTCCTTAATGGTAATCTTGACGAGGAAATCTATATGATACAACCAGAAGGTTATATTGCTGATGGCCAAGAGGAAAAAGTATGTAGACTTAAAAAGTCTATATATGGGCTAAAGCAAGCGTCGAGACAATGGAACATAAGATTCAATGAAGTCATTTTATCTTATGGTTTCGAAATGATCAATGAGGATCATTGTGTTTACCTGAGAAAGAATAAAGGAAAGTTGGTCATTTTATCATTATATGTTGATGATATGCTGATAGCTGGAAATGACTTAAAAGTTGTGATTGAGGTCAAGTCTTGGCTTTCATCACAATTTGACATAATTGACATGGGAGAAGCTGAGTATATCTTAGGAGTACGGATCATTCGTGATCGATCAAAAAGACTTTTGGGTTTGTCCCAAGAAACTTATATTACTAAGATACTACAACACTTCAATATGTTTGATTGCAACGTTGAACAAACACCTACAGTGAAAGGTGTTGTTTTGAGCAAAAGTATGTCTCCCAAGACTCCTGAAGAGATAGCCGAGATGAAGAAAAGACCATATGCTAGTGCCATTGGTAGTTTGATGTACACTATGTTGTGTACTCGTCCTGATATAAGCTATGCTGTTGGCTTAGTTAGTCGTTTCCAGTCAAACCCAGGATCGAGACACTGGAAAGCGGTAAAAAGGATATTCAGATATCTCAAAGGAACGGCAGATTATTGTCTCTGCTTCCAAGGATCAAAATTGAGCTTGAAGGGCTACGCAGATGCAGATTGGGCAGGGGACCTTGACGACAGAAAATCCACATCTGGCTATATTTTTATGCTAAATGGAGGTGCCATTTCATGGAACAGCAAGAAACAGGCTTGTGTAGCACTATCGACAATGGAGGCTGAGTATGTGGCTTGTGCAGCGGCTGTACAAGAAGCTGTCTGGTTGAGAAGGTTCCTAAAGCATCTGAAGATTGTTGAGGACAGTGGGAGCCCTGTTACATTGTGTTATGACAATCAAGCTGCTATAGCTTTTTCCAAGGATCCTAAATATCACAGCAAAGGCAAGCATATAGAAATTAAATACAATTTTGTAAGGGATATTGTTGACAAGAAAAAGATAATTCTTGAGTACATCCCTACCCGAGCAATGCTTGCAGATCCTTTTACTAAGCCATTGACTAAAGAGTTATTTAATGAACATGTGAAGTCTTTGGGACTACGCAAGATGTAATACATTGTAAATGTATTTGTTACAAATGAAATGTCATGATCTATTCAGTGTGAATGTATTTGTTATATTTGAAAAAGTCTCGATGAGCATGTTGGCAGGCTGAGATTGGTCCACTCACATGGACAGTCCGTCTCTATTTGTTGAGTATAAATAGAGGTAAGACCATTACTTATGAGACAACTTATGTAGTTGTGAAGAGAAACATACTCATAAGTTGAGGTCGCCTTGAGGTTGTATCAAGATGAGATCATTTATGTAATGATCGAAGTAAATGCACCCACCATTTACTAAACCTGTTTAAAGCCAGATTGGAATTCATAAGTTGAATTCGGATTAGACGTTAGGTATGTCTAGATCGAAATCTGTACGATGTTAGATATTTGAGAAAAACATGCACTCTTTTTGGTAGAGAGAAAAACATCGTACCATATGATTCATACCACATGTGCTGTAGCGACAATAAGGGTAGTAGGAGAAAGGATCCCTGCTTCTCTACTATGTGAGACCCTTGAGATTATCAGTTAATCTCAATCTTACCCTAAGTGACTATTTAGCTGTCTACTTGAAGTTTTAATCAGTGTTTGCTACTTTAGTGTGTGTCCTATTGACTATGGATGATTCGGTCTATGGAGCATAACTAGGAAAGCAACTGATTAGAATGAATAGATTCTAGCTGAAAAGGAAGATTAAAATTGGTTTACATCTGTAATACTTATTCACTGGTCGACCAGTTACATTTTTTGTTAAGTACTTAAAAAAAATGTAATTGTGAATAAATGTATTGATTTGATATGTCGAACATGCTCTTGACATAGATGTCTTATGAGGGATTAGAGATGTTCATATTGATGTAAATATTTAATCTGGGGTAAAGGCAAGTTATTGATGTCTCTGATTCGTTCTATAGAGCAGCTAAGTTAAGTGTAACAACTTTTTTAGCATGAATTGCTCAGTGTGCTTGCTGTCGCACGAACCATTTTCCCTGAAGTATGAATTGAATGCTCTCATATGGTCTTTGTGACTTCCTTACATAGTCTTAGTGACTAGATGACCTACATTGATAGAATTGGACGAGTGGGAGATGTTAGCGTTACAAGCCGAGGTGTTACAAACCTTGATTGTGAACGTTGAAACGTTCACAATCAATGGCATTGAACACCTCCATTGATGGAGGTAGAGGTAACGTCCGATTCTTCCACTATAAAAAGCGTCCGGATTGCAATCCAAAGGCAACGACGAGAGCAGGAAAAGGGAGCTTCGAATCGTGAGGGATTTGGCTTGTGAAAGAGAGTGATTGGTCCGTGGGTGGTTGATCGCACGACAGCAAGACAAAGGAGAAGAAACCAAAGGAATAGGAAGATCAAATCACTGTAAGTTGTTGTATTATGAAATTTAGTAGAATGCAAATCGATTTCATGCTCAGAAACCATCAGTGTGGGCTCCTCATCATGGAACATAAACTTCTCAACCCCACCATGTCAGCTGTTGACCTTGAGTCGCCACCGTAGACCGGGGTCCACCTTTCCCCGGATCCTTACCCTTGCAATTATACTAGGAAGACAAACATGATTGAGTAGCTGCCCAGCTATCGTCAAGGTCATTCAGTTGGAGAAAGAGTAAGGAGTGATCAGAATGCAGCACATATAATTGGTGAAGTTCCTCGTGCAGATTCATTTGCCTAGAACCAATGTGTTTTCCAATATCTCAAGCTCATCCATCTCGATTCAACGAGACTTTGCTGTTATTAGCTAGGATTTCGGTAAGGAGCCATCGATATCTTACTATGATTATGAAGAAAATCAATTTGCCAGTTTATTCTTCTTTTCCCTTATCTTTCGTCCAAGATTGCTAAATGACGGTGTGAATGATAGTTAAGCAAGCAGACTAACCATTTCCATTTGAAAGTGTTTATCATGGACTTTAAGATCATCACCTCAGATTCTTCTGTCCAGTTTAGGCAAATGTCTTACTAATCGCACGATGCCGGGGAACAATTAGAGATTTGTAATAGAGTTGTCTCGTGGCTAATTACATGAATTAACAGATAAACAAGACAATGAACAGAACGACTGAAATAAATGTCATCGAGAAAAATGGATAACTAGAACAACTAGAACGAACGTCTGGAGATGGAGTAACAAAGAAATTACAAATGGAGGAACATGCTCTTGAACTTGAAAATAATTAACAAATGCGAGAAGGAAGGATATGGCCTGTTTCTAGCTTATACGGCAAACGATTATCAGGTACTTATTTAGAGGCAATATTTTCATTTTTCAGTTTGTAACGCTGTTGACTTCTTCCATCTCACGAGGGATTTGAGAAATTCTTGTACCTGCCGGAGATAAAAGAAGTTATGTCCGCGTCCAATACAACCTACAAAGCTCAACTGAAGCTAATAATTTTGAAACTCACTTCGGATGGGTCTCTCAGAGAGTAAAAAGCATTAGTAGTTTCTTTTGGCGCATTCGATACTAAGATGCCAAATCCACACTTACTCTCTCTCAAGACCTGAAAGTTTTCGAGTTAACGTCTTGGATATAGCAACATAACTTAAGTAGTTTTTTCATCAAAAAAATTTAGAGTTATACCTTGAATGCATCTTCATCAGTCCGATCATCACCAACATATATGGGGAGCACATCATCGCGTTGGCTAAGCCCCAGTGATTCAAGCAGAAATTCAACAGCTTTACCTTTGTTCCAGTCAATCACAGGACGGACCTCTAAAACCTGCACCGTGGAAAGAACATAAATGACGATCAGCATAAAAATATATCTATACCATTTGAATTACCTTCCGCCCGTAAGTGACGTGCAAACGTGAATAACCATTTATCAGCCCAAATACACGAACTCCAACTTCATCCCACATCTGAAAAACAAGTTGATTCAGTAATATTATATGCTAGAAAAATGTGATAAATTATATTCTTGTTACCTTATTATCAACATTGCGGTAATGTACAGAGACACAAAACTTGTTATTCTCGACTTTGACACCGATAATGTCGCTAGTGACCTCAATGAGGGATTTATAAACCTGTGATTATTTACACTCGGAATCAATTGAATGAAAGTGACAGAAGAGTTGAAGATGACATATAGAGGATGCTACCTCATTGATCATTGGTAGAAACTCATTGGCAGGTTGGAAAAGATGTACTTCTTTACCCTGTTACCATGGATGAATTAGCAACGTTTAGGCAACAACGACATAATATTTGGAACAAGATTGTTTTTCTTATCCTTGCTGTGGATAAATGTTAATTAACTATATTTGGGATAAATTACATGAATTGAATCTTATCCTATTGTTGCAGACCTTTAAATCAAAAGGATATAGAAAAAGGAATTACCCTGTACCTGACTATCAATTGTTTTGATGCAGTCTGGATGAACATCAATGGAGTTGGATACTCTGACTGGGCCCATTATGTCCATACCATGACTACCAGCATAATACAACTCGGATAGCCTGACAAATCCGTGTACCTAAAGGGAACATGTTTTTAATTCCATCAATCAACACTATAACGTTATTCAAGGATATTCATGTACCATTATCATTCCTGAACATTCAGGGTAATGCAAGTTAACATAAAGCTATACCTTATCACGAGACCTTCCACTAATAATTGCAGTTGGGAAATAAATGGAAGCTTCTTTTACAGCAGCACGCATCTGAAATCAATCAAATAACCACAAAGAAAATAAGATTCCCAAACAGCTGAGATGAACTCAAATGATATTTGTAGCACTAATGCTAAACTGAAAAGAATCATCAAACTAGGGACCAACTTACAGCACTTGACATAAATGCATGATCAGGATTTTCCACAATTGGTGAAAGAGTTCCATCATAGTCCAAAAACAAAGCTACTGTCTTGCATTTAGCAGAACTTGTAATTAGGTGAAAGGAATTTAAAGCAGATGGATAACTTATCTGAAAGAGTTCAAACAAAGAAGTTAGACAATATATTTTCTAGAAAAATAATTTGAATTCAGGTATTTAATATTTATAATGAACATGTGTGACAAAAACACACCATCCAGGTTTGATAAGCAGCATCGTGGTCATCAGTTTGAGATTCATAGATTATATCCTTGCTTAACTTTTTGCGAGGAGGCGACGATGCTATCATGGCATCTAGCCAACCGTTAACTCGGACATCTTCAAGTTTACCATTTATTATTCTGGGAATTGTTAGATACAAACCAGAAGATGAGTATGGTGATGCTGCTGGAGAATATGGCGACATGTTAGAGGGAAATCCCAATCTCAACTTGCTCAAAGGTGCAGGATCTGTAAGAACAGGTGAACTATGGTTTGATTTCAAATCCATTGATATACTGACAAAAATACGCTTAGTAGTACAAATCTGACAACCAACCAAAAAGTTTAAGTTGACTCAAATCTTCTTTTCCCTTGAATATTATCCAACCCTTTTATCAATGAAGAACCACTTCTTCAGTGCTTTTTTGTCAGTTGAAGTGTGCATGCAGTCCATCAAACAAAATTCACCTGACACGTAAGATACAAATAGTTACAAGGAGAAAAACATAGATTCTACAAAACAATGCAAAATTCTCAAATTACGCATCAAAAGTTGGAATTGACCAAATGGATGCACCTGGTTACGTAAACGCCCAACAATCTAACATCCCTAAAGTAAAAAGCCCAAAATACCATCTCTCATTTCCCTAGTCATATCTTATCACATGTTAAGTACAATCTAGTCAACAAAATAAATCCACTAGTGAAAGAGCATGGATGAGTTCTTGGGAGACTCAAGAACATAATAGTGATGTCGAAGTTGCATTTTGACATGTGTATGTTTATCGAGGTGAAGCGGACACTTTATCCTAATGAATTTAGAGCGGTCTAAATATAAATGGGAGGGCATGTATAAATTCCTCAGGCCTCCAAAGCGCACCGTTGGTCTCGCATTTGCATTTTAAGCAATACTGATCAATCAAGGTGAAATGATCATATCACCCTAATGAACTATTTCACCATGATGGGCATTCACAAATCAAAATGTAATTGTGAGACCACCAGTGTCTCGTAGAGGCCCCAAAATCTCTCGTGCATGTTTTGCCACTTGCATTTGAGCAGTGTGAGTCCATTAAGGCGAAATAACGTTTTTACCTTAATGAACATCCAAAATGTCAAAAATGCATGTGTGCATGTGTCAGAAACCAATGTGCTCCTGAATATCCCAGGAACTAATTTTTGCCCCCGAACTTTTCATTTTAAGCAATATAGATCCATTAAGATGAAATAATCATTTCATTTTGATGAACCTCCATTGGTCAAAATGCTAATGTGAAAACAATACTCTCAACCAAGTCATTTATGCTTTCATATCTAAATTTGAACCTGTGTAGATCCATTTAAGTGAAAACAATTATTTTACATTATAAAATAGCAATGTTGCCGTGTGAAGGGGAGCCTTAGTACAATAGTAGAATTGTTGCCGTGTGACCTGAAGGTCACATATTCAAGTCTAGGAAACAGTCTCTTGCAAAATATGATAAGATTGCATACAATATACTCTTCCACGAGACCCCGCATTGGTGGAAGCTACATGCACCGGGCTGCATTTTTTTTTATAAAATAGCAATGTTAACTTGGTTTGCTTGGCAGATAGATTTATTCAGACGACTAGACCGTACCTAACAAGTATTCAGATGATCAATGAAAATAAAGGCAGTATTTCCAGTTTTTAAAGGTATTTCCATTGGCCATTTACAAAGCTAGATGTCCCTAGTGGTCAATTTCCCAACTTTCAATGCCCTATGTAGGAATTTTTCTGCAAAACAATCTTTAGATGCTAATCTACCTTCTCATTAGATACTAAGCTACTAGGTAGTCAATCATTTGAGCGTGTCCATAAATTAGAAGAATCAAGTCTGTATCACTTCAATGTGCTGAACGTGACTGTAAAAGTAGAAATCAGGTTAAGCAATGACTGTAATAATGTTAGCATAACAAAAATAAGTTCACAGTTCTGGAGACGGAGTGGAAAAGCAAAAGAGAATTCAAACTCCGAAAAATGAACATGATGAAAACTCAATGATGCAAAGCAAAAAAAGGTTTTAAAAATTATGAAAAACACAAATTCCACTGGAGAAGTGAATCTATGAAGGGTGAAGCAGATCACTTTCATACAATGCTACTGCAGGTAAACATAAGAGTGCAAAATGCAGCACTTAAGCTGTACTCGCGAAAGCTCGTATACAAAGCCAGGAAATTCTTGTCCGTTTTCAGTTGCATATAATTAGATAAATCTTCATGAATATGTACAGCGCTTCATCAACGTACAGCTGATGGCTAAAAGTTTCAAGGATTTTGGGCATACTTTTAAAGAATTGCTACCGTGCTGTCTCCTGTAGGCGGTCAGATTCAGAGCGTTGTTAAAGTGGGGTTAAGTTTGACCAGCAGAACCCTAGGAAAGTGTTTGCATTGGGAATTTGGAACCTACAACCAGAACTGGTCCCGGGCTTTCGAAGAAGTTTGATGGTCTTTAAGGCGGTGGCAGAAAGCTTGTGAAAAGCAGTTTTTGGATTTACTAATCACTTTTACGATGAGGAAGCAACACGGCAAAAAGCAAATGGGGTCCCCCTTTCCTACCAAAGGACAGACTAAGAAACAATGGTTAGACTCACAAACAAAGTCGGAGGAAAACGACGGAAGGGCACACCATCAACCTAAACTGATGGTTACATCGAGAACGCCATCTCCACCCGCTGCGCCCCTTCATTCATTAACCGAGATATCATTCTGGCATAAAACGACAGAAGCCACGCCATCAACCTAAATGATGGGTCACAAGGAAGGCCCATACTCATCAATACTCATCAGGTAACTATTGTTCATTAAAAACCTTCCAAAAAAACAAATCAAAGAACAACAAGGTAAGAAAGAAAAACGCCGAAACATAAGAAGGAGAAGAAGAAACGAATATCCCAAAAATGATCGTCCTTTTCAGAGGGATAGCTAGACGAAAAAACAATTTTTCATCAATTTTCAATCCTCCGCATACAGAAATGCCGATAAAACAAAACAAAATAAGCTACAACCCATCATAGATTATAGAAACCAACAACTTCAGGATCTAATCGTGTACAGCGTCGAGTGAACTGAGGAAGCAAAATCCATCTATCAACAAAGACGAAACGAAAAAAGAAAAACAACTTACACTGGATTGAAGGAAGAGAAGATCCAATTGAGGCACAAACGGGAAAAACGAAGATCATTGAACTTACCTCTAACGTGCTAGAAAAGACCACCGGGGCCCCGGGCCGAGGAGATCTCGCCGGCAAAAACGCAACTGCAACCCTAATAGCCACCCGAAGGGGATCGATCGATCGCAAATAACCGACAGAATTGACGGCGATTGCGACAAAATTAAATTAATCCATAGTCACTCGCCTTAATTCTATGTCTACCCTAACCAATAGAATTCGATCCGGAAGAGAGAAGAGAGAGAGAGAGATTCAAACCCACAGGAGGAGCGGTATTTATAGTCCAACGGTCCACCGAAAAGAGTCGTAATGCAACTTCATCCCGCTCCTCTAGTTACGCGTCCCGAAGTAAAGAAAACCCGCCGCCGCACCACGCTTTTATCATCCTTCTTGAGCTGAGACTCGCTGTCGCCGCAAGTCAGCAACCACCGTATTGGACCATTAGTCGTCGTTCACTGGTGGGGATAAGTGATTATTGAGTGGAGAGCAGGCCAGCCGATCCGAGAGATGGAATGGGTGGTCCTAAGGCGAAGGGTGCGAGAGCGGGTCGAGCAGTTGGACCTACCTGGTTGGCTAGCGGTACTTCCGTTGGCCGTAACCGCCGCCCCCGTCGGCGCGCTCGCTGACCCTACGTGGCTGCGTGGCCGCCAGCTAAAGCAGGAAGGCAACAATAAAAATGTTTAAAATATGATTAAAAATTAATAATTAACGTGAGATAGAAAGTTCAAGATTATAATTATTATTTAAGTACCGTCAAATTATTGTCAGAAACCTTATTTTATACGGCAGCAGACGACGACCACCGGACGACGGGACTCCACAGCGGATCCGCCTCAGACACAGGTGGATGGCTCTCGCGTCACGACAACGGCAGGGCGGGCCCACGTGGCCCTCCTCGTGACGTCGCCGACGGCGCTGCGGGATGGCTGGCGACGCGGCGGTGACGCCGCTCGTCGGCGGAGTCGCATGCCGACTGTGACTTAACACCCTGTTGAGCTCAACTCACGTAAATATTGGTCTCTAATTTCTAATTTCAGAAATTGATTAAAAATCATTTATAAAACTAAATATATTTTTGATCTATTTATAAATTCTGAATTTATAAATTTATAACTAAATTTATATGTAATCCATTTTCTCATCTATATATTACTTTGAAAGAAATAATAAGACATTTTAAATAGATTAAAAATATTGAAAATAATTAATTTCTCAATCCAAAAAGAATATTATACAATTAATATTAATATAAATAAATATTGATATCATCAGATAAATTTAATCATTTTAAACACTAAGTAACTAAATAAATTTTTAACCCTGTGAGAAATCTAATTTTTATATCATTTATCATATGCTCACAAGGTATATCACAGGTGATGGACATACGATATTTTTAGCATAACAGCCAGTGAGCTACAAGTCGATTCTAAAAAATTAATGATCTGATTTCACCTCACCTTGCACCTAACACCTATGTATCTGAATTAACCTTCCTTCATATCCGTAGGGTCAACTCTATGGATCGTTGAGGTAGCAGACCTACCATTTTATATCATTTATCATAACACTCGCGAGAATCAAATCCTCTTGTATTCTAGATGTTGGTGCGTCGAATCATAATTTAGACATCGTATGATTCGGGTGAATGATTTATTAGAAGGATTAGGGGCTCGGTCGGGTTCGATTACCACTCTGGACCCGTAGTAAATAGGCCGGGTCGAAGGTCGCCCAAGGTCAGATACTCGAGGTCGGGACACTCGGGGTCGGTTCCCCGAGGTCGGGATACTCGGGGTCGGATACTCGAGGTCGGGACACTCGAGGTCGGCTCCCCGAGGTCAGGACACTCGGGGTCGGATACTCGAGGTCGGGACACTCGAGGTCGGGACACTCGAGGTCGACTCCCCGAGGTCAGGACACTCGGGGTCGGTTCCTTGAGGTCGGGATACTCGGGGTCGGATACTCGAGGTCGGGACGCTCGGGGTCGGCTCCCCGAGGTCAGGACACTCGGGGTCGGTTCCTTGAGGACGGGATACTTGGGGTCGGCCCTCCGAGGTCAGGACACTCGGGGTCGGACACTCGGGATCGATCCTCGGAGTCAGGCACTCGCAATCACGCTAGGAGGGCCGAACAACTATAGGCTGTTTCTATCAAATAATCAGAGAACAACCCTCCTGGCATAATCGTTGTCTGACAGATCCGCCAAGAGTCAATGGGGGACAGAAGAGACAGATTAGGCAGAGTGTCAGGCGGTTGTGGCAGTCTCACAGCATTAATACGGCTGTCACTATCACAATCTGTCATTGATCCTCTCTTAATGAGATTTGCTAGCCCTGACACAGCAGAGAGTTACCTCTCCCCTATATAAACCCCCCATCTGGTTCTGTAGAGGGGATTGCTGCCCTTTTGGAACCACCCCACCATATTGTGAGCCTTATTTCGGTCCGAGCCGAGTGATTTGAGCTTTGGTCTTATTTGAGCCCGACCCCGATCCCCGGGTTACAGCAGACTGGGTCGTCTTGGTCAGACTGAGTCATCCGAGCGAGAACCGGTCTTCGCTTGTCGACAGGATCAAATTTGGCGCCGTCTGTGGGAATCTTGCCTGATCGAAAGACGAAGATGAGCGACTCCAATCGAGTGACCGTTACTCTTTCACAAGAAGACTTGGATCTGCTAATAGAAGCCAGAGCCAGAAAGCTAGCAGCCGCGCAACAAACAGCCGCCCCCACCCACCCAGGCGGGACCGACCGAGCCCATGACCCAAGGGGGCAACGAAGGAGGGACTCGTCTGGACCCCAGCCCGCATTTCCACCCGGCCTTATTCGGCCCAACTGAGGGGGCCGGGCAATCCGATCCTCACGAGGCCTCTTCCAGTCGGGCCAGAGCTGACAAAGGGAAGACTCCCCTTGTGCCGACCCCGGGGGAGCATACTGGGTTCCCCTTTTCTAGCCAGATTCTACAGGAGCCGCTTCCTAAACGCTTTCGACTCCTGTCTATCCCCGAGTATGGAGGGGCTACGGACCCGGAAGAGCATTTAAAGAAATTTGAGAACGCTTCGATGCTACATCAGTACCCGAATGGAGTTAAGTGCAGGGCCTTCCTGACCACCTTGGCCGGGCCAGCCCAGCGGTGGTTTGACAGACTCCCAGAAGGATCGATCAAGGACTTCTCTGATTTCAAAAGGTTGTTCCTGCCGCATTTTGCCAGTAGCAAGAGACATCACAAAACCAGCTTAAACCTGTTCACCATGAAGCAGGGCTCCAAGGAGCCCTTAAAAGCCTACATCAAGAGGTTTAATCAGGTTGCGCTGGACATTCCCACCACTACGTCCGAGGTGTTGGTCAGTGCCTTCGCCCAGGGCTTACAAGAGGGCGAGTTCTTCAGATCCTTGATCCGGAAACCTCCGAAAGACTTTGAAAGCCTTTTGGGTAAGGCCAACAAATACGTGGATGTGGAAGAGGCACAGGCTGCCAGAAGGCCGGAGGTCAAGCCTGCGCCCGAGAATCCTCAGCAACATCAGAGAAATGTACCCCCTGGAGAACCTCTCAGAAGCCCCAGAGCTATGGGACACCGACAAGTAGCTGAACGGGGAATAGTTCAACAGGTGGGCCAAGGTTGCCTCCCCTCCAGGTGGCAACCCTACTGCTCTTTTCATAACAGTCATACCCACGACCTTCAAGACTGCTGGCAAGCTGGTCGAGGTTGGGGTCGCATTGGTAGAGGAAGTCCAAGGGGAGCTCATCCGGGTGGTGGTTGTGGCCGGGGAAGAGCGGCACCGAGCCAATCCGAGTCTCCCGCTCGACCGACCGCCCCTGCTGCCAGACAACTGTTCCCGACCCCCGGTTCCGCCGAGCCTGGGAATGCCAGCGAAGAGCAAGCTAATCAGCAGAATGCTGTACATGGGTCTATCAACGTGATCTCAGGCGGACCCACCTATGGAGACTCCAATCGAGCGCGGAAATCACAAGTCCGGCGCCTCGATATCTATCAAGTGGGCTGCAGTTCGGCCCAAGCTCAGGGGCCACAGATCAGTTTCGGCCCCTCGGATCTACAGGGAGTGGAAGTGCCTCACGAAGATGCTTTGGTCATCACTGCGATCATAGCTAATTATCAGGTCCACCGGACCATTGTAGATTCGGGGAGCTCCGTGAATATCTTATATTTGAAGGCGTTTGAGCAATTCCAGATTGAGATGACTGAGCTGCAGCCCGTGGCCACGCCCTTATTCGGATTCACGGGAAATGAGGTCCAACCGCTGGGTCAGATTAAGCTAGCCATATCACTCGGCGAGGAACCCTTGAGAAGGACTAGGTGGTCTACTTTCCTGATAGTGGACGCCCCCTCAGCTTACAATGCCATCCTGGGCCGACCGACGCTGAATGAATTCCGAGCCGTAGTGTCCATTTTCTACTTAAAAGTCAAGTTCCCAGTTGGTGATCAAGTTGGGGAAGCTAAAGGAGATCAGAAGGTCGCTCACCGGTGTTACGTAGATGACGTCCGAGTGGAAGTAAGCAAGGCCTTCCGAGCTGCGCCGGCTAGTTGTAATATGGTGCAGTCCTCTCAGTCCTCCCCCTGGGCTGAGCTACGGGAAGAAAAGGAAGAGGTCCAATTGTCACCCGACCGAGAGGGGAGCAAGGTAAGAATAGCTCCGGGGCTGCCATCCGACCTCCGGCAACGACTGATAGAATGCCTGGCTCAGAATCAAGATGTATTCGCCTGGTCTCAGCAAGATCTGAAAGGGGTCAGGCCCGAGGTCATGGAGCACAAGCTGCATGTCTACCCGGACGCCCGACCTGTGAAGCAAAGAAAGAGAGACTTCAGCCCCGAGCAGAACAAGATTATTCAGGCTGAGGTGGAGAGGTTGTTAACAGCCGGACACATACGAGAAGTGCAATTCCGGTCCTGGCTAGCCAACGTGGTGTTGGTCTCCAAGCCGGGTGACAAGTGGAGGGTCTGTATTGATTTCAGGGATCTCAACAAAGCCTGTCCCAAGGACTGCTACCCTCTCCCTCGGATAGACCAGATGGTGGACTCTACCGCGGGGAGTGAGCTCATCTGTATATTGGACGCCTACCAGGGATACCACCAAGTACCCTTGTCTCGGGATGATCAAGAGAAGGTCAGTTTTGTCACGGCGGAGGGTACTTATTGCTACACTGTTATGCCCTTCGGACTCAAGAATGCTGGGGCGACCTATCAAAGGCTGATGAACAAGGTCTTCAAGGAGCAGCTCGGGAGGAATGTCGAAGTGTACGTGGATGACATCCTCATCAAGTCCCTCCGAGCCACCGACCTGATAGCAGATGTGCAAGAGACCTACTCACTCTCAGGAAGTATGGCCTCAAGCTTAACCGAGCCAAATGCCTGTTCGGAGCTAAGAGTGGTAAATTCCTCGGGTACATCCTGACCGAACGGGGGATAGAGGCTAATCCAGGCAAAGTGAAAGCTCTGCTGGACATGCCTCCTCCTAGAAGCCTAAAGGAGGTCCAGCGCTTGACGGGAAGAATCACTGCCTTATCCCGATTCATCTCCCGGTCGGCTGATAGAAGTCTGCCATTCTTCAAAATTCTGCGTAAGGCCACCAAGTTCCAATGGGATGCTGAATGTGACCAGGCCTTTGAAGAGTTGAAGACTTACTTGATCAGTCTGCCGGTATTAGCTAAGCCTGAGGAAGGGGAACCATTGTATGTTTATTTATCTACCACTGAGGGAGCTGTGAGTGATGTGCTTGTAACCCAAAAGGAGACCAAGCAGCAACCGGTCTATTTCTTCGGGCATTTGCTTAAGGAGGCCGAGTGCAGGTATACTACACTCGAAAAATTAGCCTATGTCCTTGTGTTGATGGCTCGGCGACTGCGACCGTACTTCTTAGCTCATCCCATCCGAGTGCTGACCAACAGCACACTCGGGAGGGTGTTAGTTAACCCTGAGATATCAGGTCGGATGGTTAAATGGACGACCGAACTGAGTGAGTACGATATCCAATACCAACCTCGGACTGCAATTAAAGCTCAGGCCTTGGCTGACTTCCTGAGTGAGCTGCATACCGAAGAAGAAGAAGGAATATGGAAGGTATACGTGGATGGGTCAGCCACTCGGACAGGGAGTGGCGTAGGCGTTTTATTGATCTCTCCTAAAGGAGACCCCCTTCATCTGGTCGTGCGCCTGGAATACCAGGCTACCAACAACCAAGCAGAGTATGAAGCTCTCCTGGCAGGTCTGCAAGCAGCCAAGCATGGGGGGGCTACTCGGGTTATCCTGTACTCCGACTCCCAGTTGGTAACTCGGCAGGTGGTCGGGCAGTTCGAGGTCAATGATGAAAAGTTACAAGCTTATGTAGAGGCATACAAGCAATTGCGAGCAGTGTTCCAAGAAGTTCAAATTTTACAGATCCCTCGGGGAGATAATGCCAAAGATGATGAACTGGCCAGGTTAGCCAGCTCGGTCCATCCCTGGGTCTTCTGCAGACCATCACCTCAAGTCATGCTGGTAGCCCAGGTCGAGAGGGAAGCAGAGATGGAAATACAAGGAGACTGGCGAGCCCCATTCATAACTTATTTGAAGGAAGGGACTCTTCCGGTCAGCCCGGAGCAAGCTCGGACATTCAAGATAAGGGCGGCCAGGTTTACTCTGGTAGGACATGCGCTGTACAAACGAGCCTTCTCCCAACCACTGCTCAAAGCCTGGGAGAAGAAGATGCAGATTATGTGCTACGAGAAGTACACCTGGGGTCCTGCGGAAACCACTCAGGAGGTCGGTCCATGGCTCGGAAGGTTTTATTAGTAGGTTACTTTTGGCCGACCCTCCAGAAGGATGCTGAGAGACTGGCCCTTTCCTGCCTTTCTTGTCAGAAGCACCAGAACCTGTCGCACCGACCTGTCGAGATGCTGAGAGCTTCCACTGTGTCCTGTCCTTTCGATCAGTGGGGCATGGATATAGTAGGCCCGTTCCCCAGGGCAGCCGGTCAGAAGAAGTTCTTGCTAGTGGCAATGGATTATTTCTCTAAGTGGATTGAGGTAGAGGCTTTAGCTCGGATTACTGAGCAAGCAGTGAAGAAGTTCCTGTGGCAGAATATCTTATGTCGATATGGCATACCGCACAAGCTGGTGTCAGATAATGGTCGGCAGTTTCAAGGTTGGGTTATCAGAGATTGGTGCAAGGAATTTGGAATCAAACAGGCCTTCACTTCGGTGGCATACCCCCAGAGCAATGGCCAGACCGAAGTAGCTAACAGAGAGATTCTGAAAGGGCTCAGGGCCAAGTTAGATCAGGTCGGCGGGTCTTGGGTGGATGAGCTGCCTGGTGTTTTGTGGGCTCTTCGGACCACCCCCAAAAAAGGATCAGGATGTACTCCCTTCCAGCTAGTATATGGTAGTGAAGCTGTAGTTCCCATGGAGGTCGGCTGTGAGTCAGATCGGAGGCATCTATACGGGGAAGACAATGCGGAGAAAAGGCGGGCGGAGCTAGATCTGATCGAGGAGGTCCGGGCCAAGGCTGCGGTTCGCATGACCGCTTACCAACAAAGGATGCGGCGCCAGTACAATCAGAAGGTTATACCCCGGCATTTCCAAGTAGGGGACAAGGTATGGAAAAGAATCAAGCCAGTTGGAGAAGTAGGCAAGTTGGAGCCTCAGTGGAGTGGCCCTTTCCTGGTGGTCGAAGCGCTGGGATCGGGAGCTTACTATCTACAAGACGCTCAAGGAAAACGACTTGGAAGACCCTGGAGTGCAGTGCATCTGAGATTGTACCGTGAGGAGAGTGGAGAGAAATAATTCTTATAATTGTACTCAGAAAAAACGATAACGAAAACTCTGACTCTCCGAAAGACAACTAAGGCAAGTTATAAGTGGGCTTGCTCTCACGCACCCACCGGACTCGGCGCCGATCGGGCGTGGCGTTCCACGTTCGGTCAGGCCCGGTCGGGCGTGGCGATCCATGCTCGGTCAGGGTAAGTCGGATGGTGTCCAGACTCTTGCTAAGGCAAGTTATAAGTGGGCTTGCTCTCACGCACCCACCGGACTCGGTGCCGATCGGGCGTGGCGTTCCACGTTCGGTTGGGCCGGTCGGGCGTGGCGATCCACGCTCGGTCAGGGTAAGTCGGACGGTGTCCAGACTCTTGCTAAAGCAAGTTATAAGTGGGCTTGCTCTCACGCACCCACCGGACTCGGCACCGATCGGGCGTGGCGTTCCACGTTCGGTCGGGCCCGGTCGGGCGTGGCGATCCACGCTCGGTCAGGGTAAGTCGGACGGTGTCCAGACTCTTGCTAAGGCAAGTTATAAGTGAGCTTGCTCTCACGCATCCATCGGACTCGGCGCCGATCGGGCGTGGCGTTCCACGTTCGGTCGGGCCCGGTCGGGCGTGGCGATCCACGCTCGGTCAGGGTAAGTCGGACGGTGTCCAGACTCTTGCTAAGGCAAGTTATAAGTGGGCTTGCTCTCACGTACCCACCGGACTCGAAGCCGATCGGGCGTGGCATTCCACGTTCGGTCGGGCCCGGTCGGACGTGGCGATCCGCGTTCGGTCAGGGTAAGTTGGACGGTGTTCAGACTCTTGCTTGAGGGAAATATGAATTAACACATTTCTATGATCTTCACTGTCATGGCGTGGCTCCCCACGCTCTGAGAGACAAAAGGAATAGTAGGCCGGCTTAGCAAGGCCGAACTGGTTGAACCAGAATAGTAGGCCGGCTTAGCAAGGCCGAACTGGTTGAACCAAAGCACACAAGCTAACTCGGCTTCGCCGATAAGGCTAGCTCGCCAGAAACAAGATAAAACGCTCAGTCAAGGTGTCTACCCGATCGAACAATATGCCCGAACCCGGGTAGTGGCCTGACTGAATGACTAAGAGCTCAAATACACTGAGCGTTCGACACTTAGAAAAATTTGACGCTTGGCTCACAAAATCGAGCTAAAGGGAGCGGTATGAACGGCCTGAGCGGTCAACGCTTTGTGAAAATTCGTGATATACCCAAGCGCCGGCCCTCGTAGAGCCGGTCGGGCATTCCAAGCCGACAACACTTAACAAAAACCTTAAGCATCGCGAGCAAACAAATACGGTATCCAGGCTATTGAAATAAAACCATAACAAGCTAAGGGAATCAAAGAAGGGCTCATGGCCCCTACAAAATTGAGCCCCGAGGGCTGAGTCAACTCAAAACATGGCAAACTTTTTAAGGCCTGAGGGCCGAGTCATCATGAAACAAAGGAAAGTAAAAATTCAACCTAAGTAAACGGGGGGAAGGCATCTTCAGGAATCGACGTCTTGATCCGCCTCAGCTTCACTGCGTTGGGGGGAAGGTCCTCGGGAAGGTGGCCGGCCTCAGTCAGCTGCTGGATAGCACCCTTCACGCCGTACACGATCATGCCACCAGTGCGCTCTGATACCAGGTTCAAAAAAGAGTCCGACTGAATGTAGGCTAGACGTGCTGCTTCAATCCGGGCGGGCTCGCCCGACTTATAATCCTCCAACTCCTTCTTGAGCCGAGCAAGCTCAGTATTCTTCTGGGCAAGCTCGGTGTCCTTTCCCTGGATGGTGGCCTCCCGAGCTGCCAATTGTTTCTCCTTGCCGACCAGCTGGGCTTCCAGACCTTGGAAAGCCTCTTGTTGGGCAGTCAGCTTCCGTCTCTTTGTTCTTCAGGGCGAGTTGGGTCTGGTGATGAGCAGCATCTGACTCCTTCAATTTTTGTTGAAAGCCTTTGGCATCTGCTGTTTTCTTGTCCAGGTCAGAATGGGCTCGGGTGTTCCGGGCCTTAAGGACCTTATTCTCGCCCTCCAAATGAGCCACCCGATTAGATAGGTGCTCCGACTCCACAGCAAACTGGTCCAACATCCGTTGCTCTTCTTCCGAGCCAACCTCCAACTCTGATATACGCAACCTCAGCGCAGTTATTTCTGAACGAAGTTGGTCTAGCCCCTCGTCGCCCGGAGGAAGGGTGCACTGCGCCACTTTGGCTTCCAAATCTCTTACTTTTCTTTCGGCCGCTCGGCGCTCCCTAGTGTTGGTGACCAGCGCTTGGCTAACGGCATGACTCAATGCCCATTGCTGCAAAATGACATGAAAAGCATAAGGACAAATATAGATAGCCGAACGATGGTAGAAGGTACCTGAGTCAGGCCCACGAAGAAGTGGTCGGCCAAGCTGACGGGATCCATCGCGAAAGACGCCGTCCATCCTTCCTCCCAGCCCGAGACTAGCATGCCATGCAGATTAAGTGGCTGGGGCTGGACTGTTGGAGTTAGCATAGTCGCTGAAGGCACCTGAACGTCCACAGCCGACCTCGGAGGGGAACGCATGGACAGGAGAGCTTCTACGGCGTCAACGTTTGCGGTGCTCGTTTGAGGGGCCTGAAGACGAGGCGCGGTCCCCGAGATGGACGCACCGGGGGGCGCTGCTATGGGGGTAGGAGTTCGGGCTCCCGAGCGGGGTGCTGGCTGGGGTGGACCCCGGGTGTCAGGTAGGGGAATAGCTAAAGCAGGAGTTGAGCTCGGGGCCGGGACCCGAGGGCTGGGCCTAGCTTGGTCGGATCGAGAGGGCACTGCGACCGGACCCCCCGAGGTCGGTACTGGAGGGGAAGGCGTACCCAAGCGAAGGACCAGCCGGTGGCGCTTCCGGGCCAAGCTAGTGGAAGTCGTCGGGTCTGTCTCCTCTTCTTCTTCCTCTGCCTAGGTGGATGGCCCCTCGCCAGCTACCCGGGTCGTTGCTCCCGAGTCCCCGGTCGGGAGGCTCTCGCCTGGGTCGTTTGCTGCGGTTTCAGGCGGCTCGGGATCTGAGACAATGTTTACCGGCGGTACCGCCCGAGCAGCCGCTAGCTGGGCGGCTAGAGCCTCCATGGCTTCGTCCTCCCGCTCCAACACGGCATCAACCCTAGCGCCATACATGACTTCGGCTGCACAAAGGAAAAAGTTTTAGTTAGCATTAACAAACTTGCAAATCGAATAGAGACGTACCGAGGGTGCTGGGTAGCTCCGCCGGGACTTGGCTCAGCCGGAAGAGATACAGCATACCCTCGATCAGTAGTTTGCCCGCGTGGTACCGGGCTCCCCCGAGCTTGGAGAAGGCAGACCGGTAGCCCGGATCCGAGCGAAGATTTTTGGGCAGTTGAGGGTGATCGGGCAGGTTCTCTACCCACGCGGTGGGCCAATTGGCAGTAGGGTTGGATCGGATGTAGAAGAAATGGGACTTCCAACCCTTATTAGACGAAGGGACCTTCTCCAAGAAGGCTGAGTTAATGCGAGCCTGGAAATAGAAATTCCCGGGCTCCTGCTTCTTAAGATAATAGAAACAGTGAAATACCCGGGGGTCTAGAGGGATCTTGTGGGTGGTGAAAATAATTATAGCGCCGTATAAGATTCTGATTGAGTTCGGGGCCAATTGAGACAGTGACACTTGAAAATACCGGCAGACGGCGCGGAAGAAAGGATGGAGGGGGAATCGCAAGCCGGCTAACAATTGATCAGAGAAGACGGTGAAGTAACTCAAGGGAGGCTCGTGAGCCCGACCCCGACGGTCGGGAAGGGTCATTGGGTGATCTTCGGGGATTAGGTAATCTATGCGCAAAGTTTCTAATTGACCTAAGGTCAGCGAGGAACGGGTAGTTAAATACCATGGCTCGGGAGGCGCAGATGATTCGGCCATCAAAACAAAGTCGGGAAAGGCACAACAAGGGCTCGGCAAAGGAAAAGGAGTACCTAAAATCAAAGTTCGCCGGAAACACTGTTCGCCGAATTTGCAAAGGTCGGGTGGCAGAGATCGGACAGGAGTCGGAGAGAAAGCGAAGGTCGGGATAGAAAGGGGTAAAATGAGGAGTTAAGCCTATTTATACCGCTGGTAAAACCAGGAGGACCGTCCGATGGAGAAAAAGAAAATGGCGGGGCAGACTCCTCGCCGTCCGATCTCTGCCATTTCCCAGACCTCGAAGCTTCACTCGCACGTCGCACGAGCCACGCCGGTGACGTTTCGTTGCCAAAGACCTCCAGTCGGGAAATGACACATGGCCTCGCATTGATGGGGATTTGATTGAGGATACGACATTTAAAGAAAAAGATTAACCGTACGATGTGACGCACGGGAAGACGAGAAGGAGGTGAGCCGACCGAGCAGGGTGCCTAGTCAGTCGGACTGAACTCCTCCTTCGACTAGACTTGAGAGGAAGGCTTGTGATCCGGGTGAATGATTTATTAGAAGGATTAGGGGCTCGGTCGGGTTCGATTACCACTCTGGACCCGTAGTAAATAGGCCGGGTCGAAGGTCGCCCAAGGTCGGATACTCGAGGTCGGGACACTCGGGGTCGGTTCCCCGAGGTCGGGATACTCGGGGTCGGATACTCGAGGTCGGGACACTCGAGGTCGGCTCCCCGAGGTCAGGACACTCGGGGTCGGTTCCTTGAGGTCGGGATACTCGGGGTCGGATACTCGAGGTCGGGACGCTCGGGGTCGGCTCCCCGAGGTCAGGACACTCGGGGTCGGTTCCTTGAGGACGGGATACTCGGGGTCGGCCCTCCGAGGTCAGGACACTCGGGGTCGGACACTCGGGATCGATCCTCGGAGTCAGGCACTCGCGATCACGCTAGGAGGGCCGAACAACTATAGGTCGTTTCTATCAAATAATCAGAGAACAACCCTCCTGGCATAATCATTGTCTGACAGATCCGCCAAGAGTCAATGGGGGACAGAAGAGACAGATTAGGCAGAGTGTCAGGCGGCTGTGACAGTCTCACAGCATTAATACGGCTGTCACTATCACAATCTGTCATTGATCCTCTCTTAATGAGATTTGTCAGCCCTGACACAGCAGAGAGTTACCTCTCCCCTATATAAACCCCCCATCTGGTTCTGTAGAGGGGATTGCTGCCCTTTTGGAACCACCCCACCATATTGTGAGCCTCATTTCGGGCCGAGCCGAGTGATTTAAGCTTTGGTCTTATTTGAGCCCGACCCCGATCCCCGGGTTACAGCTGACCGGGTCGTCTTGGTCAGACCGAGTCATCCGAGCGAGAACCGGTCTTCGCTTATCGACAGGATCATCGTATTTCCACACCCCCTTTAACTCTAGGAGACCATTGAGGTAACAGACCTACCTTTTTTATCATTTATTATAACACTCGCAAAAATCAAATCCTCTTGTATTCTAGATGTTGGTGTGCCGAATAATTAGGATATCATGTTTCTACACCATTTGAGCAGTGAAAAATTAAAATTTATTTTCTGATTTAATAATTAAATCAAAAGAGTGTTCATATAAATATTTGAAAATAAACATAAGCATGATTTTTAATCTAAGCATGTATTACAATCTAACCGTTCAAGCAAGATCCTAAAAGCATAACAAAAATAAACTATCGTGCTATTCTTTCATCTAATATTATTTAATCTTTTTATTTAGACATGCAAAATTATTTAATTTAAGCATACTAGATCATTTGAACATAATCTAAATAGAACTATTAACACACGTTTCAATATATAAATGAATCAAAACATAATCGAGGTACGCCTCCTCTTTATATAGTCTCTAAGAAATATGAAGAGGCGTGTCTCTTCTTTTTCAAAGAATATGAAGAGATGTATCTTTTTGTTTCCAAAAAATACGAAGAAATTCGCATCTATTGAAAATAAATTGAACCTAGCTATTTTTTTCTTCCATTTGAACTCATTGAATATTAGAACTTTTCTAAAAACTCAATAATATAAATCCATCATAATCATCTTAATGATTCATCATAATCATGTTAGTCATCTTTTATCACATATAATAATGTTGGAAGCAAAGTAGTAGCTACACATTATAACAACTATAACAATATTAGAAGTAAGGTATTGTTGGAAATTTATTCCTTCAATAATTCCGAATATATCTCCTCGGTATTTGACTTAGTCGATTCGTGACCGTCGGAACTTCCGGGAGGTTGCTTTCGGAGGAGGCAAACTGATTGGTATTTCACGTCGAGGCTAGTGTTGACACTATCTCCGTAAAACGATATTACTCCGCTACTGATGCTCACGGATAGCAGCAATTCGTTTCCAAGATACAACGACGTCGTCTCGGAATAGTAGCACTTCAAATTCCGAGACCGGCAAACCTTTTCGCAAGCTTTTTGGACTCTCGATGCAGAAGATGGATGAGTGCAAATGCTTTAGATTGCAATGCTTGAATGAATGAAATGATCTAGTGGAGGGATCTATTTATATTGAGTGAAGAGGTAAGTACCTTTTGGTTCCGACAGATCTGGACCATTCACCCTTTAAAGGTTATTTAATCTCGTCCATTGATCTGAAGAGTTATAACTCTTCAGATCCATCTTGATCTCAGCCGTCAGATTAGAACATTTAATCCGACGCCTCAGATCCATTCTCCATCTTCACATTCAGATCTTTGATCCGACGCTCCAGATCGCACCTTCTTGCGATCTGTCCAGATCTTTGATCCGATGACCACCATTGAGCGTATCTTGAACAATTAATTTCTCATTCACCCTTAATCGGTTTTGAGCAAATAAATAGTCCAGATTTATCTACGGGAAACGTAGATTTCGATTTTGAAGTCAAACTTGACTTTCAACGATCGATGGCATCAAACTCGTATCCAACAATCCCCCACATGAATGGAAATTAATGCATGTATTGCATGTATGCATGCTGACACTTTACAAGAGTCCAATCGATAAGTCAATGCATCGAGAAAGGTAGCTTGTGACTTTGAACCTTCCGTAGTGGAATACTATCGAGCATACTAGGCTGCGTAGTGAACGTGATGTCTTGAACTGCTCAGCTGTTGGTGTATACTAAGACAATAACACCCACACAGAGACTTATCTCACCCACTTTTGGTTCTCATGGTTGGTTTCGTTTCGGCCATGGACACCATCTTGGATTCATGAGTGTTTCATTGAAGCGGTCTGTCTTCACACTCACATAGGTGACACTTCTATCAAGAGTATCCTACCATACTCCACCTTAAAGGTATAGAAGTCATTAAAAACATAAGCTTATCCTCACTACATGTGGTAGGACAGCACCAAATCATCCTAGGATTGGGATAGTAGAGATAATTATTTCTCTTGTGTTGTTACACAACTTCTGTAACTTCGTTGTCCCATTGAACCAAGATCTTGGGATCTCCAGTCAACAAGGTTGGGTTACCGTACAGTCGTTTTTAGTTGTAGATTTTCAATCTCATTCCTCTTGATGAGCAGTATACTTGATCTTAATTTAGCCCCTTCGTTAGGGGATCTGCCAAATTATCCTTAAATTTGACATAATCAATTGCAATCACTCCGTTCGAGATCAACTGCCTAATGGTATTATGTCGACGACGTATATGTCGTGACTTACCATTATACATACTACTCTGTGCCCTTCTAATTGCCGATTGACTATCACAGTGGATAAGTACGGCGGGCACAGGTTTGGTCCAGCTCGGAATATCTTCCAAGAAATTCCACAACCATTCAGCTTCTTCAGCTGCTTTATCAAGTGCTATAAACTCGGATTTCATTGTTAACCGAGATATGCATGTTTGCTTAATGGATTTCCAAGATACTGCTCCTCCACCGATCGTGAATACATATCCATTAGTGGATTTGGAGTCTTTTGTATCGGAGATCCAATTAGCATCATAATATCCTCCAAAACTGCGGGATACCTTCCGTAATGTAATCCATAGTTCATAGTATATTTTAAATATCTAAGAACTCGCATCAGTGCTTTCCAATAGGTGTCGTTTGGATTGCTCGTAAAACGACTAAGTTTGTTGACCACACAGACAATATCCGGACGAGTACAATTTGTGAGATACATCAAACTGCCAATTATCCGGGAATATTCCAATTACGATATGGGTTCACCATGGTTTTTCACTAAGTGTTGACTTAGATCCATAGGTGTTTTTACAGTAGAGAGATCGTATGCATTGAATCTTTTCAATACTGACTCTACATAATGGGATTGTGTTAAAACTATCCCATCGGACGTCCTGAGAATTTTAACTTCCCAATATGACATTTGCTAGACCCATATCTTTCATGTCGAAACTATTGGTCAACATTTTCTTAGTACTCATGATGATATCATGATTACTTCCCATTATGAGCATGTCGTCTACGTATAGACAGACGATTACATAACTCTCAGGTGTCCTTTTGACATAAATGCATTTGTCACATTCATTTATTCTGAATTTGTTTGACAGCATTATTTTGTCAAATTTTTCGTGCCATTACTTTGGTGCTTGTTTAAGTCCATACAACGACTTAACAAGTCGACACACCTTTCCCTCAGTTCCAGGAGCTATGAACCTCTCGGGTTGTCCATGTAGATTTCTTCTTCCAACTCACCATTTAAGAATGCAGTCTTAACATCCATTTGGTATATTTCAAGGTCGTACAATGCTGTAATGGCTATCAGCACTCGCATGAACGTAATCCTTGTCACCGGTGAGTAGGTATCGAAGTAATCAAGGCCTTCCTGTTGCTTGTACCCTTTAGCTACAAGTTGGTCTTATACTTGTCAATCGATCCATCAGCTTTATACTTGCGTTTTAGTATCCACTTACAACCTAATGGTTTAGTACCAGAAGGAAGGTCTTCCCAAGTATGGTTATTCATGATGGACTCGATTTCACTATTGACAGCTTCTTTCCACAATGGGCCGTCGGGACCAGAGAGAGCTTCGCTTAGTGTTCTTGGGTCCATTTCTGACATGAATGTCATGAAATCCGGCCCGAACGATTTCTCAACTCTAGCACGTTTGCTCCGACGTGGCTCTTCGCTTTGATTGTCAATAGCCCTTTTATGACAACTAAGTTCTGGAACATTATCTTTGTTAGAACTTCCGTTGTCATTATTTTGAACGTTTTCTTTCTTATTTGGAAACACGTCTTCAAAAAATTTGCATTCCGAGATTCTATGATTGTACCCACGTGAATATCAGGAATGTCTGACTTATGAACTATGAAGCGATATGCACTACTGTTTTGGGCATATTCGACAAATATTGCATCGAACGTTTTAGGTCCGATCTTAACTTGCTTTGGCTTAGGTACTTCGACCTTTGCTAAGCACCCCCACACTTTCAAGTATTTGTACGATGGCTCGAGGCCTTTCCATAGTTCATATGGTGTTTTATCATTTTTGTTGTGAGGGATTTTGTTGAGAATGTGGTTTGCTGATAATATGGCTTCCCCCCACAAATTCTGGGGTAAGCCTGAATTTATCAATAAAGCATTCATCATTTCCTTTAGTGTCCGATTTTTAAGTTCGGCAACATCATTTGATTAAGGTGAGTAAGGTGTCGTTGTCTGATGGATAATTCCAGATTCTGAACAGAATTCAGCAAACGGTGCACCATATTCTCCACCTCTATCGCTACGAATTATTTTAATTCGTTTTTCAAGTTGATTTTCAACTTCCGTTTTATAGGTTCTGAAAGCTTCCAGGGCTTCGTCTTTACTTCTTAAAAGAAAGACATAACAGAACCTCGTGCAGTCATCGATAAAAGTAATGAGGTACTTTTTACCTCCTCTAGTTTGCACGAATTTCAAGTCACATAGATCACTATGTATTAATTCTAGAGGAGTCGTTGACCTTTCTACCGAATGAAAAGGTAGTCTCGTCATTTTCGCTTCCACGCACACTTCACATTTGTGTGTTTCGTCAACATCGATGTTAGGTAATAAATTTAGCTTGACGAGACATTTCATAGTATTATTATTGACATGCCCAAGCCGATCATGCCATAAATTAAAACACTCAACAACATAGCTGGAAGCTTTTAATTTATTACCATCAAAATTACGGTGTACAGTCATTACAACCATCTTGAACAAATTTTGTTCTAAATACCCTTTTCCTACGAAGACACCGTTCTTCGTAAGCACAAAGTTTTTGGATTGGAACACTAGTTTGAATCCGGCTTTAACAAGTGCCGATCCTGAAACTAAGTTATTCCTGATGTCGGGAACATGGAGCACATCAATGAGAGTTAGCTCCTTCCCAGACGTCATTTTTAGAACAACTGTCCCGAGTCCAACGATTGAGGACGTCGTGGAATTGTCCATATAGAGCTTTCTTCCACTTATCGGGGTGTACTTGGAGAACATCGCCTTGTCTGAACAGACATGGCGGGTTGCTTCAGTATCGATTCACCACTGCCTCGGGTTGTCCACCAAATTGGCTTCGAACACGACCGCAGTGAGATCCAGAGTGCTGAGATCTATGTCAGCGGAGGTTGCGACTTAGTTCGCAATATTCTTCTGGCTCTTGGTTGTCTTCTTCGGGCGTCTGCAGTATTTGGACATGTGTCCTGACTTTCCGTAATTGTAGCACGTGCCCTTGAACTTTTTGCCTTGAGCCTTCTGGTTCGGTTGCTTCGGCTTCTTCGCTTTTGGTTCCGTCAGGTTGGACATCTCGTCGACTGTCCACTTTGTTCCTCTAGAGTCGGATAATTTTCGATTATCCTCCTCTATTCGCAGCCGCAGGATGAGGTCTTCAAGTCCCATCTCCTTCTGCTTGTGCTTTAGGTAATTTTTGAAATCCTTCCATGACGGAGGGAGTTTGTCGATTACCGCAACAACTTTGAATGACTCGTTCAGCGTCATTCCTTCGACGTCCAAATTATGCATTATCAGTTGCATGTCTTGGACCTGAGACGTGACGCTCTTGGAATCCACCATTTTGAAATCCAAAAACCGGCCGACGATGAATTTCTTCAGTCCGGCATTTTCGGTTTTGTATTTCTTCTCCAGCGATTCCCACAGTGACTTAGCCGTCTCCATTATGCAATATACGTTATATAGCGCATTGTCCAACGCATTAAGAACGTAATTGCGGCACAGGAAGTCTCCGTGTGACCACGCATCACGAGCAGCCTGGCTCCCGGAATTATTTTCCGTAGCGGCTGGCGGGTCTTCACGCAGGAACCGTACAAGGTTCAGCGTGGTTAAGTAGAACAACATATTTTGCTGCCATCTTTTGAAGTCATCTCCGTTGAATTTCTCCGGCTTCTCGGCGTGAGGGACGGCGGTGGGTATATCGTTGATTTTGAAGTCGGCTCCATTCGACTTCTCGGCGTGAGGTACGACGGCGGTTAGTACATGGTTGACTCTGGCCATATCAATTTGTCGAATAACTTTATTGTAGAGCAGATTCTCTTAACTTAGTGTGGTGGTGCAGTTGGTTACCATCTCAAATTAACATACAAGAGGTCTCCATTTCGAGTCCTCTTGACGTCAATTATTTTATAATAATTACACCAATATCGTTTTACGATCTTGGAAATTTATTCCTTCAATAATTCCGAATATATCTCCTCGGTATTTGACTTAGTCGATTCACGACCGTCGGAACTTCCGGGAGGTTGCTTTCGTAGTGTGCAGGTTTGCAGGATACACATGGACTTAGATGGACGGCTTCGGGTACGGTGAAGGATGGCATGGAGGCAAGCCATGGGCTTGTGTGCGCATTCGAGGGACCATGGATATAGCAAGGACGATGAGTGATGTGTGAAACTCATGTATAGTTTTGGGGCATGAAATATATATGCATTTCATCTTGTTTTTATCTTATTAGAGGCATATTTGATAGTTTTTACTTGGTTTAACATATTTTGGGCGAGGATACTGCTGTGTGTTGGATTTTGATGACAGGATGCACAAAATCAGTCGAACCACTCAGCACGTGAAGACACGCCCGTGTCTTGGCTAAGCACGGCCGTGGCACATGAAGAGCACGCCCGTGCCAGTTAAGCACGGGCAAGGCATGCTATTGAAGAACGAGAAGTCGCAGAGAACACGTCCAGGCCGTGTCGATCAGCACGGGCGTGCCGCTGAGATTCTATAAAAGGGGAGAAGACCTAACACGAGAGGGGGGCGGCGGAAATCAGGGAAAAGCTTTCTTTTGTCGAGACTCGGAGGGGGAAACACCATCAAGGAGGATTTGTAATGTCTATTTCCTATCTATTTGTCAAATTCTCCGGATTTATGGAGTAGTCGTGTAAATCTTAGGAAGAGGGAGTAGCCCTAACTATTTTCATGATTTGTTATTAACTCTGTTTGTTCGATTACGCAAATCCTTGTTGGTTGTATCGATTGTTGAATGATGCTTTGATTTGTTTCTACGAAAATGGTAATTGTTTAGATAGGCTTTGCAGGATTCATGTGACAGGATCCAAAGTAGTTAAGAGTCATCTACGTACGTATGCCATAGGACTAGAGATGAATTAAAGTAGATACATTGGCGTGATCTTCAAAAGAGGCCGTCGATAAATTAGGAATCAGCTTACGAATCTGGTAGACGTTTAGACAGGTCTGCGGGAATCTAGTGACAGGATTTCAAAGCATGAAAAGATCGTCTATTTCGGAAACCTTGATAGGTAAAGTTGCATTCGAATAAAAGAAACCGACCTGGGTATAAGTAGTCGTCAACGGAGAACTGTCATGATAATAGTTAGCGTGGTGAAACCGTAATCCTAAGATTGTCTTTTATCCCTCAATACTTTCGCTGATTTTCGATCGCTTGAATTGTTTGATTTAGAGCAAATTTATCATTAGAACATTCATCTGGATAATTAAAACTCGTAAGATTCTAGTACTTGTCCCAGTCCCTGTGGGATCGATATTTTATTACTTGACGACAAACCGTGCACTTGCGGAAATAACCAATCAAGTTTTTGGCGCCGTTGCCGGGGACTGCGTCAATATTGGAATATTGCAGTTTGATTAATCCAGATTTCTGCGTAGTTGTCCTGTTTCCTTTTTGCAATTTTGCTCTCTAATTTGCATTGGAAGTATACCTTTCTCGTTGAATGCTTAGGTCAGATCGGGAGGGAGTCCTTCTTGAAGCTGATCCTGAAATAGAACGAACCTTTCACACTCTGAGACGACTTCAACAACAACGAGAAATGGCTGATCAAGAAGAGAACAATCAGGTAGAGAACAAGCCATTGAGAGACTATGCTGCGCCAAGTGCTAGAGGCCTGAGATCTAGCATTAGAAGGCCTCCAATTGAAGCAAACAATTTTGAACTGAAGCCTGCTTTACTGTCTATGATCCAACAACATCAGTTCGGAGGAGCGCCTACGGAGGATCCAAATCTTCATCTGGAAGTGTTCCTGGAATTCTGTGAAACTCTCAAATTTAATGGAGCCTCTGCAGATGCGATAAGATTGCGACTCTTTCCTTTTTCCTTAAGAGACAGAGCAAGAGCTTGGTTACATTCGCTTCCATCGAACTGTATCACAACATGGGAGCAACTCGAGCAGAGATTTTTAGACAAGTACTTTCCACCAAGCAAGACCGCTTCACTCCGTAGCCAAATCACAAATTTTGTGCAAAAAGATGGAGAATCTCTTTTTGAAGCTTGGGATCGATTTAAGGGATTACTGCAGCAATGCCCACATCACGGACTGGAGAAATGGCTCGTAATCCATACCTTCTATAACGGAATTTCCTACTCTACTAAAGTTTCTTTAGACTCTGCTGCAGGTGGTGCGCTCATGAACAAAACCTTAGAGGAGGCATTCGATATTATCGAAAGCGTGGCATTGAATCATCACCAATGGGCGCGAGAGAGAGAGAATCCCGTTCGATCGGCAGGTAAGTATGAGGTGAGCGCTTTAGACAGCCTTGCTGCAAAGGTTGATGCATTAACCTATAAATTTGAAAATTTTAATGTTAACGCTGTTTCTAGTGTCATCTGTGAGATTTGTGGAGTAACAGGACATTCGGCCATGAATTGCCAAGTAGGGGTCACGCAACCTACTGGAGCGCAGGTGGAACAAGTTGAAGCGATCAATAATTTTGCTCAAAGGCCAAACAACAACCCGTATTCAAACACCTACAATCCAGGATGGAGGAACCACCCAAATTTTTCTTACAGAAACAATCAAAATCAATCCGGGCAGAATAATTATGGAGCATCTGGAGGATTTCAGCAAGAAAAGAAGTCTAACCTGGAAATTATGATGGAAAATTTCATTGCTAGCCAAACGAAACAAAATGATGACTTTCGACAACACATGGTGGAATCTAATCGGAAGCATTCCGAGACATCCGAAGGAATCTCCCTATTATCAGGTAAGATAGATAATTTGGCAAATCATACTAAAATGTTGGAAAATCAACTTGCGCAGGTCGCCGATTCGTCTTCAAGAACACCGGGGAGATTTTCGGGGAGACCAGAAACAAATCCTGTGGAGCATTGTAACGCGATTACCTTGAGAAGTGGGAGGAGAGTAAATGAGCCTAAGGAGGACCCAAAGCTATTTCCTGCCAGCGAACAACACGCCCAGGACGTGTTGCCTGACACGCCCGTGCCAGTCACCGAGATGTCTTCCAGCGAACAACACGCCCAGGACGTGCTTCTTGACACACCCGTGCCCAAGTCATCCTCTGCTACTGAAGGGAAAAAGATGCCTGAAAGCCAAAAAATTCATGCACGCGTGGAAAAATACGAACCCCCAATTCCATTTCCCCAGAGGATAATTAAGGCCAAACTTGATGAACAATTTGGTAAGTTTCTTGATGTCCTAAGGAAGTTGTATATTAACATTCCATTCACGGAAGCCTTGCAGCAAATGCCCACGTACTCAAAATTTCTGAAAGACATATTGACAAACAAAAGAAAAATTGAGGAGTGTGTAACGGTGGCATTGACGGAGGAATGTAGTGCTCTAATTCAAAACAGGTTACCACCTAAACTCAAAGATCCAGGTAGTTTTTCAGTCCCATGCATGATTAGGAATCATAACTTTGATAAAGCTTTTTGTGATTTGGGAGCTAGTGTAAATCTTATGCCATTTTCATTGTGTAAGAAATTAAACTTGGGTGAATTGAAAATTACAACACTAGCTTTGCAACTTGCTGATCGCTCTGTGAAGTATCCTTTAGGTGTATTGGAAAATGTACCTGTTACGGTTGGGAAATTTGTTGTTCCTGCAGACTTTGTTGTCCTAGAAATAGATGAAGATCCATACATTCCTATTATACTGGGAAGACCTTTCTTGGCCACTGCAGGAGCAGTTATCGATGTTAAAAATCATAAGTTGTCGTTAGCCGTGGGTGGCGAAAAAATTGAGTTTGATTTGTCTAAAGCTATTAAACAACCCTTCCTGGAGAATGTGTGTTGCAGGATTGATGAGGTGCAGATGGTTGAGGAAGAAGAAGAACCGTTTCTCAAATTCAGTGATACACTGGACATATACTCGGATGAAGAAGACGTTGAAAAGAGCAGGGATGATGGTGGACACGTAAACCTTGCGCGACATATGACTGAAGAAGCGATGTTAGAACAAAAATACTGAAGTGAACATGAACCAGAGATGCGAAGAGACAAATTTGGTGTTAAACTGGGAAAAATGTCATTTTATGGTGAGAGAAGGCATTGTGTTAGGACATTTGGTTTCAGAGCGAGGAATTGAAGTAGATACGGCAAAGGTGGAAGTGATTGAAAATCTACCTCCACCGACAAACGTTAAGGGAGTGCGAAGCTTTTTAGGACATGCTGGATTCTACCGACGTTTTATCAAAGACTTTTCAAAAATTTCTAAACCTTTGACAAATTTGTTAGTTAAGGATGTTGAATTTGTTTTTGATGAAAATTGTTTGGACGCTTTTTCCAGGTTGAAGAAAGCTTTGATCTCAGCTCCGATAATGCAAGCTCCCGATTGGACCTTACCCTTTGAAATTATGTGTGATGCAAGTGACTATGCAGTAGGAGCAGTTTTGGGACAAAGAACGGACCGGAAGGTACATGCCATCTATTATGCTAGCCGAACTTTGGATGATGCTCAGATGAACTACGCAACTACGGAGAAGGAACTCTTGGCGATTGTATTTGCTTTGGAAAAATTCAGATCATATCTCGTTGGCTCTAAGGTTATTGTTTACACAGATCACGCAGCTATAAGGTATTTATTGAGAAAAAAAGATGCTAAACCAAGGCTCATCAGATGGATCCTTCTTCTACAAGAATTTGATTTAGAAATAAAGGATAAGCAGGGGACTGAGAATGTGGTAGCAGATCACTTATCAAGACTATATCAGGGACAGAATTAGATCAAGGAGGGAGACCTTCCAATTGATGACTCTTTTATTGATGAACATCTCCTTGCTATAAAAAGAATTGACTCTCCCTGGTACGCAGACTACGCAAATTTTCTTGCTTGTGGGATTTTACCTCATCAGATGAGTTACCAACAGAGAAAGAAGTTTTTCGCCGATATCAAGAGTTATGTATGGGATGATCCACTGCTTTTCAAGAAGTGTGCGGATACTATTTATAGGAGATGTGTACCGGAGGATGAAATAAAAGATATACTCTATCATTGTCATTCTTCATCTTATGGCGGTCATGCTAGTACTTCAAAGACAGCTGCTAAAGTTTTACATGCAGGATTTTATTGGCCACATATTTTCAGAGATGCTCGTGATTATGTTTTGACTTGTGATAGATGTCAAAGGACGGGAAACATCTCAAAGAGACATGAGATGCCACTGAATTCAATTCTGGAAGTTGAACTTTTTGATGTTTGGGGAATTGATTACATGGGACCATTTCCCCCGTCTCATAACAATGTCTACATTCTGGTGGCAGTGGACTACGTGTCTAAGTGGGTTGAAGCTATACCATCTCCAACGAATGACGCGAAGACTGTGATAAAACTTTTTAAGGGAATCATATTTCCTAGATTTGGAGTTCCTCGAGCAGTGATTAGCGATGGAGGTTCACACTTTATTGAAAGACAATTCGAAAATCTTCTCAAAAAGTATGGAGTAACTCATAAGATTGCCTCTCCGTATCACCCTCAAACCAGTGGGCAAGTGGAAGTATCGAATAGGGAAATTAAAAGCATTTTAGAGAAAACTGTGACACATTCACGAAAGGATTGGTCAGCAAAATTGGATGACGCTCTGTGGGCATATCGGACAGCTTACAAGACTCCTATTGGTATGACGCCGTTTCGCTTGGTGTATGGGAAATCCTGTCATCTTCCTATAGAGTTGGAACACAAGGCTTTCTGGGCAATCCAATTATTGAACTTCAATCTAAAGAATGCTGGAGAGAAAAGAAAACTTCAACTTGATGAGCTAGAAGAACTCCGACTTGACGCTTATGAGCATGCAAAATCCTATAAAGAAAGGACTAAGCGTTGGCATGATCAACACATTATGCGTAGGGAATTCCAAGAGGGAGATCTGGTATTATTGTTCAATTCTCGATTGAAACTTTTCCCAGGAAAGCTTAAATCCAGATGGACAGGTCCTTTTGAAGTGAAGAAAGTTTATCCTTTTGGAGCTGTAGATATATCGAATGAAACCTCCGGAGTTTTCAAAGTGAATGGGCAGAGGCTAAAAAAATATCTAAGCGAACCAATTCCTAAGGGAGGAGAACAGAACCTCCTCGAGACAACTTGAATTACATCATTTTGGTCAAGCTAATGACCGTAAACAAGCGCTATTTGGGAGGCAACCCAAATTCTCACCTTTTATTTTCATCTTTTACTTTATTTTTCATTTTATTTTTCATTTCATTTTATTTTTATTTGCAGAATAAACGTCCAGGGAACAAAGGAGAACACGGCCGTGGCGATTTCAAACACGCCCGTGTCGGGTTTCCAGCAGAGAACACGCCTGGGCCGTGTTGCGAGACACGGGTGTGCCGCAGGGTTTTAAGTCACGTGAGATGGGTTTTAGGTCAAAACACGCCCGTGACAGCTCTTTTTCTTCCGCCGATCATTTCCGTTCCAGAGCTGCGTCCGATCATCTCCATTCTTCCCATTCATCTCCAAGACCTGCTCCGGTGAAGATCTTCCTCCGACAAAGATGAGCAAGCGTGTGAAAACGGGGAAAGCACCCTCTTCTTCAAAGGACAAAGGAAAACGGAAAGCAAGAGACCAAGGTGATCGTCTTGATAACCCTTTTGGTTTGATCTTTCGCGATAATATCCATAAATCTCGTTTTGACAAGCTAGAAAAACGGAAAATAGTCTCCACTAGATATATGGATTCTTATACATTGGCTGCGTTAGGTATCAAGGAAGATATATATTGGATGGCTGATAGGATGGGATGGGGACAATTTTTGACTAGCCATTACCCTACCTACCCTAGTATAACTTTAGAATTCCTTAGTTCCTTGTCGGCCGAAATAATTCAAGGAAGAAATTGTGAGGAAGGATTGATTGAATTTCGGTTGAGGAATATCGATTATAGGATGAATTTGAAGGAGTTTAATGAAATTTTTGATTTTCCTATTGGAGGGGAAAGGCAAATACATCGAAATTTTTGTGAGAGTACATTTTGGAAAGAAATTGCCTTAGACCCCTTGCCCTATGATGCCTCTAGGTCCAAATCATCTAATATCCCTAATCCAATTTTTCGCTATCTTCATAGATTCATGGCGAATACTATTTTTGGGAGATGGGACAGTGTTGGGGTAGCTAGGCTAAGTGAATTGCAATTTTTATGGGCCATGATTAATGGTGTTAAAATTGATTCTGGAGCCCACCTAATTAGACATCTTGTGAAAATTGGGAATAGCTCGACTGGAGTAATTGTTATTGGAGGACTTTTGACTAAGATTGCATTAGCTTTAGGGTGTGAGTTGGATGGATTGGAGATTTGTCCGGCTAGTCCGCGGTTGGATTTGGATGCATGTTTGAACATGAAGATGATTGGGAGATTAAAGGGGGATATTGTTTGATGTTACCAAATGATATTAAAGTCCCCCTTCCAAACAGTAATCTTACAACCATTCGCAATACACGTAATTGGCTTTTTAGGGATGTGAGGACACAAGATCTACCCATGGTAGGAGAGCCATCTAGTCCACCCCATGTACCGGAACCCCCTAGGACTGTTACTGATGATGTTTCTGCAGGACCTTCTGTTTTTGATTTTTCAGGATTCCGTACATCATTCGAGGACTTCAGCAAGGGGTATACTGCGGATCGAAACATGTGGGAGCAGTTCGCTAACACTTCAAAGGAGCATTATCAGCGAGTTGACGGGTATATGGAAGGGGCTAACCGTTTTTTTTCTACTGCTGAGGAATATTTTGTAGTTGAGGCCGCTAGAAGAGAACGCGAGGAAAAATTTTGGCAAGAAGAAAGGGAGTTTCATGCAGAGCAAAGGAGAAGATGGCAAGAGGAAGATGATCGCAGATCTTAGACCTTACCTTGCCATAACTATTAGGTAACCTTTTCTTCTTGTTGTTTCTCTTTATTTTTGGTTGTTTTTGCATTCCTATTTTAGATTTGGTTTTAGTTTTAATTTTCTGGGATATAATTTGTGGTACGTAGGATAGTTTCATGCATGACATTTTGATGATGACATATCTCTTTCCTTAATTAAAATAGACACTATGTGTTTAAGAGTCTTTTATACTTTGTTGCTCTCTCATCCCTTGTAGTATAACCTGACTCTTAATTGGATCTATGAAATTCTCTTTGGCTTATTCATTAAGAACCCTGTTTCACTTTCACACAACCCTTAAGGTGAAGGCATCTGAAAAGGATTTAAATTTCTTTACCGGATTAGTACTCAATTTTCTATGGTGATCTTCATGAGCATTTTGGTTACTGGATAAACACTTATCCTAGGAGTTTTCGGAAAAAAAAACAAAAAAAAAATGGTAGAGAGTCGAAAAAAAAGGGAGATGGAATTTCTTTTGGAGCACCCCTTTGAGACTAGGTAGCTACTAGGGAAACACCTAAAAGAGGTGCCCTTTTGAGGTCAACTAGTTACTGGGGAAATGACCACCGTTAATTCCTTCTTTCTTTTCTTCTCGGAAAGTGGTCCTTTGAGACCTTGTGTGATATTGAGGGGACGAACCACGTGTTAGGGCAGGTAAGTGCCTCTACACTAGAAAAGAGAGGAACACGGTAACAGGGATGATGAATCTAGATTGGTATCCAAAACCTTGGGGGTTGATTTTTTTTCACATGCACTACACAGGGATCTTTTGAGCTAAGCTTCAGGGAATGACTTCAGAAAATTATGACCAATTTTATATCTTGGGATGAATTGCTAACAACTGTTTTCATGACTTCCACACATAAGTTGTCTTTATTTTTCTTTGCTCGAGGACAAGCAAAAGTTCAAGTGTGGGGGCTTTGATGTGTGAAACTCATGTATAGTTTTGGGGCATGAAATATATATGCATTTCATCTTGTTTTTATCTTATTAGAGGCATATTTGATAGTTTTTACTTGGTTTAACATATTTTGGGCGAGGATACTGCTGTGTGTTGGATTTTGATGACAGGATGCACAAAATCAGTCGAACCACTCAGCACGTGAAGACACGCCCGTGTCTTGGCTAAGCACGGCCGTGGCACATGAAGAGCACGCCCGTGCCAGTTAAGCACGGGCAAGGCATGCTATTGAAGAACGAGAAGTCGCAGAGAACACGTCCAGGCCGTGTCGATCAGCACGGGCGTGCCGCTGAGATTCTATAAAAGGGGAGAAGACCTAACACGAGAGGGGGGCGGCGGAAATCAGGGAAAAGCTTTCTTTTGTCGAGACTTGGAGGGGGAAACACCATCAAGGAGGATTTGTAATGTCTATTTCCTATCTATTTGTCAAATTCTCCGGATTTATGGAGTAGTCGTGTAAATCTTAGGAAGAGGGAGTAGCCCTAACTATTTTCATGATTTGTTATTAACTCTGTTTGTTCGATTACGCATATCCTTGTTGGTTGTATCGATTGTTGAATGATGCTTTGATTTGTTTCTACGAAAATGGTAATTGTTTAGATAGGCTTTGCAGGATTCATGTGACAGGATCCAAAGCAGTTAAGAGTCATCTACGTACGTATGCCATAGGACTAGAGATGAATTAAAGTAGATACATTGGCGTGATCTTCAAAAGAGGCCGTCGATAAATTAGGAATCAGCTTACGAATCTGGTAGACGTTTAGATAGGTCTGCGGGAATCTAGTGACAGGATTCCAAAGCATGAAAAGATCGTCTATTTCGGAAACCTTGATAGGTAAAGTTGCATTCGAATAAAAGAAACCGACCTGGGTATAAGTAGTCGTCAACGGAGAACTGTCATGATAATAGTTAGCATGGTGAAACCGTAATCCTAAGATTGTCTTTTATCCCTCAATACTTTCGCTGATTTCGATCGCTTGAATTGTTTGATTTAGAGCAAATTTATCATTAGAACATTCATCTGGATAATTAAAACTCGTAAGATTCTAGTACTTGTCCCAGTCCCTGTGGGATCGATATTTTATTACTTGACGACAAACCGTGCACTTGCGNATTCTGGAGCCCACCTAATTAGACATCTTGTGAAAATTGGGAATAGCTCGACTGGGGGTATTGTTATTGGAGGACTTTTGACTAAGATTGCATTAGCTTTAGGGTGTGAGTTGGATGGATTGGAGATTTGTCCGGCTAGTCCGCGGTTGGATTTGGATGCATGTTTGAATATGAAGATGATTGGGAGATTAAAGGGGGGATATTGTTTGATGTTACCAATGATATAAAGTCCCCCTTCCAAACAGTAGTCTTACAACCATTCGCAATACACGTAATTGGCTTTTTAGGGATGTGAGGACACAAGATCTACCCATGGTAGGAGAGCCATCTAGTCCACCCCATGTACCGGAACCCTAGGACTGTTACTGATGATGTTTCTGCGGACCTTCTGTTTTTGATTTTTCAGGATTCCGTACATCATTCGAGGACTTCAGCAAGGAGTATACTGCGGATCGAAACATGTGGGAGCAGTTCGCTAATACTTCAAAGGAGCATTATCAGCGAGTTGACGGGTATATGGAAGGGGCTAACCGTTTTTTTTCTACTGCTGAGGAATATTTTGTAGTTGAGGCCGCTAGAAGAGAGCATGAGGAAAAATTTTGGCAAGAAGAAAGGGAGTTTCATGCAGAGCAAAGGAGAAGATGGCAAGAGGAAGATGATCGCAGATCTTAGACCTTACCTTGCCATAACTATTAGGTAACCTTTTCTTCTTGTTATTTCTCTTGATTTTTGGTTGTTTTTGCATTCCTATTTTAGATTTGGTTTTAGTTTTAATTTTCTGAGATATAATTTGTGGTATGTAGGATAGTTTCATGCATGACATTTTGATGATGGCATATCTCTTTCTTTAATTGAAATAGACACTATGTGTTTAAGAGTCTTTTATACTTTGTTGCTCTCTCATCCCTTGTAGTATAACTTGACTCTTAATTGGATCTATGAAATTCTCTTTAGCTTATTCATTAAGAATCCTGTTTCACTTTCACACAACCCTTAAGGTGTAGGCATCTGAAAAGGATTTAAATTTCTTTACCGGATTAGTACTCAATTTTCTATGGTGACCTTCATGAGCATTTTGGTTACTGGATAAACACTTATCCTAGGAGTTTTCGAAAAAAAAACAAAAAAAAAAACAAAAAAACAAAAATGGTAGAGATTCGAAAAAAAAGGGAGATGGAATTTCTTTTGGAGCACCCCTTTGAGACTAGGTAGCTACTAGGGAAACACCTAAAAGAGGTGCCCTTTTGAGGTCAACTAGTTACTGGGGAAATGACCACCGTTAATTCCTTCTTTCTTTTCTTCTCGGAAAGTGGTCCTTTGAGACCTTGTGTGATATTGAGGGGACGAACCACGTGTTAGGGCAGGTAAGTGCCTCTACACTAGAAAAGAGAGGAACACGGTAACAGGGATGATGAATCTAGATTGGTATCCAAAACCTTGGGGGTTGATTTTTCACATGCACTACACAGGGATCTTTTGAGCTAAGCTTCAGGGAATGACTTCAGAAAATTATGACCAATTTTATATCTTGGGATGAATTGCTAACAATTGTTTTCATGACTTCCACACATAGGTTGTCTTTATTTTTCTTTGCTCGCGGACAAGCAAAAGTTCAAGTGTGGGGGCTTTGATGTGTGAAACTCATGTATAGTTTTGGGGCATGAAATATATATGCATTTCATCTTGTTTTTATCTTATTAGAGGCATATTTGATAGTTTTTACTTGGTTTAACATATTTTGGGCGAGGATACTGCTGTGTGTTGGATTTTGATGACAGGATGCACAAAACTAGTCGAACCACTCAGCACGTGAAGACACGCCCGTGTCTTGGCTAAGCACGGCCGTGGTGTTTCTTGAAAATTTCGTGCAGAGTCCAGCGACCAACACGCTCAAGGCGTGTTGGTTAAGCACGGCCGTGGCACATGAAGAGCACGCCCGTGCCAGTTAAGCACGGGCAAGGCATGCTACTGAAGAACGAGAAGTCGCAGAGAACACGTCCGGGCCGTGTCGATCAGCACGGGCGTGCCGCTGAGATTCTATAAAAGGGGAGAAGACCTAACACCAGGGGGGGCGGCGGAAATCAGGGAAAAGGAGGCTTTTGTCGAGACTTGGAGGGGGAAACACCATCAAGGAGGATTTGTAATGTCTATTTCCTATCTATTTGTCAAATTCTCCGGATTTATGGAGTAGTCGTGTAAATCTTAGGAAGAGGGAGTAGCCCTAACTATTTTCATGATTTGTTATTAACTCTGTTTGTTCGATTTCGCATATCCTTGTTGGTTGTATCGATTGTTGAATGATGCTTTGATTGGTTTCTACGAAAAATGGTAATTGTTTAGATAGACTTTGCGGGATTCATGTGACAGGATCCAAAGCAGGTAAGAGTCATCTACGTACGTATGCCATAGGACTAGAGATGAATTAAAGTAGATACATTGGCGTGATCTTCAAAAGAGGCCGTCGATAAATTAGGAATCAGCTCACAAATCTGGTAGACATTTAGATAGGTCTGCGGGAATCTAGTGACAGGATTTCAAAGCATGAAAAGATCGTCTACTTCAGAAACCTTGATAGGGAAAGTTGCATTCGAATAAAAGAAACCGACCTGGGTATAAGTAGTCGTCAACGGAGAACTGTCATGATAATAGTTAGAATGGTGAAACCGTAATCCTAAGATTGTCTTTTATCCCTCAATACTTTCGCTGATTTTCGATCGCTTGAATTGTTTGATTTAGAGCAAATTTATCATTAGATCAATCATCTGGATAATTAAAACTCGTAAAATTCTAGTACTTGTCCCAGTCCCTGTGGGATCGATATTTTATTACTTGACGACAAACCGTGCACTTGCGGAAACAACCAATCAGTTTGCAATAAGAAAGATTACACTTCTGTATTTACCAACTCCCGGGTTAGGCTCGAGTTTCGGTGCAGCGGGAGGTCGACGACGCTTCGGACTTGAGTCGGGAAGTTCCTGGAGCAGAGCGCGGTCGTCGGAGCGTTTGGATGCGTTGAATGAAAGTAGTAGAGCGTGGAAGCGTCGCAGTAATTGATGCTCTGAAGAAGGAGGTCGAGGGCCTGGGGGCGCCCTGGTCGATGGGGGCGCCCCCCCACGTGGCAGCAGATCCGGTTGTAGCTCGGTCGCCGTCTGATCCCCTTATCCTCGGGATCCGGTTTGACCGGGGCGCCCGGAGGGCTTGGGGCGCCCAGATTGACCGGTCAAAGCCTCATCTCCTCGGCTTCGCAGGGATGCGCTTCGGCAGCTAGCAGTGGGGGCGCCCGCGACACGCGGGGCGCTCGCGACAAGCGGGGCGAAGCGCGTTGAGGTTCTTACAGACTTGGGTTGACCTTGGGGGCGCCCGGATCGTCCGGGGCGCCCTGCTCAGCTTCTGCCTCACTCCTTTGAGGCTTTCTGAGCTGCAGATACTCAGTCCTTCGATCCTGCATCCAGGGTTAGTCCAAATAACAATCATATTATTATTTTATACAGCCTTAGCTGTCTTGGTTCTGACTTTGGTCTCCAAAATGGAGCCCTAGGTCGAACCGACGCCTAATGTTCCCTCAAGGGGAACGCGTCCTCACCTACTCCTCTCGGGAGAGTTTACCTGGTGCCAACCGGATCCTCCAGTTAGACTTTTGCCCGGCAGTCCTTCGCCAGGTCTTGAGTTACCAAGCTGCCCTTCGCTTGGTGCCTAGTAGCCCTTCGCTAGGTCTTTTCTTCTGGCAGCCCTTCGCCAGGGCCTAGCATTCCTTCGCTAGGGCTTTTCCATTCTGGCGTTCCTTCGCCAGAGCCTAGCAGTCCTTCGCTGGGGCTTTTCCTGTCTGGCAGTCCTTAGCCAGTGCCTAGCATTCCTTCGCTAGGACTTTACCTGTCACTCAAGTAACCTGTTAGACAACAACTAACCCTTAACTTTTGAACCCTTTTGCCAATATCAAAACACAGGTTTGACTTGGGTGCATTCTGCACCAACAAATTGCAGGAAGAAGATGAAGAGAGTCGGCGCCTAGGGTTGACGAGATGAGGAAAATGAACTGGCTAAAGAGTTAATAAGGTTGGTAATCGATCCACCAACCGATTTTAATGTAGGTGATCCGATCGACCGTCTGATCCATGGGTACCCAGACCAATCAGGGAACCTCCTGATCGGTCTGGCTGGTTTCTGATCGGTCCGGTGACCGATCAGGGAATTCCCTAATTGGTCTGCGGATCGATCAGGGATCGAACAGAAAGGATTCTGTGGTCCTTCTGATCGGTCGGTAGATCGATCAGGAGGAAGGCCTGATCGGTCAGTGGACCGATCAGGTCCAACACAGAACTTTTCTGTGAATTTCTCGTAGCGTAGGTTGATCGGTCTATAGGACCGATCAGGCTAACTCCTGATCGGTCCGGTGACCGATCAGCGAGGTCCCTGATCGGTCTACGGATCGATCAAGCACCGAACAGAATCAGTCAGACTTCTGTGACCTCATTGATCGGTCTGTGGACCGATCAACCCTACGCTTGATTGGTCTATGGACCGGTCAGATATCAGAAGAGTTTGAAATTCCCGATGTGTTTAAAAGTTCTTGTTTCAAACATCCCTAACAACTCCTAATACAACCAGAATTGATTCCTTTGAACCTTAAAATGGTTCCCTCATCCATATTTGCAATCAAGATAGGGTTGTGTCCTTATGATTTAAAAGGAAAATTCCGTAACGAATTTGCATCTTCAAACAATTGAAATCAAGTTTGAATCACCAATGAAACTCCAATCATGTTTCCTTGATTGGAATGTCCAAGTATGATCATGGAACCAAATACACATGTATTATGCATTGGTTTTCCCATACTTGGTCAACTTAATGATTTTTATCTCGTCAACCTAATTCCTCAAGGGATGCATGAACATTTTGAGTAATTAGGTCGATCCTAGCATCTCACCCCATTCCTAGCAAACAAAAACATTTTGTTAAACTTTATAGTTTGTGTGAGATGCCCCCAAGTTGCCCAATAATTGTTGCCCAAAAATTTGAAATGATCATGAAGGGGTTTGTTTCCTTTTTTTCATTCCTATGAAGCACGACATATTCCAACTCCCTCGTTAAGAAACTAAATTCATTTTCGGGGAGTGGTTTAGTGAAAATGTCTGCTAGGTTCGATTTTGACTCTATATGCGAGAGTACAATATTTCCTCTAGCAACATGATCCCTAATGAAGTGGTGACGCACTTCAATGTGCTTGGTCCTTGAATGATGGACTGGATTCTTTGTTAGGTTTATTGTGCTTATGTTGTCACACAATACTTGCACACCCTTGTAGGATAATCCATAGTCCTCTAGTTTGTGAATCATCTACAACAATTGCGATACACTCTATCCCAGGCGATATATTCTGCCTCGGTCGTGGAGAGAGCAATACAATGTTGCTTCCGACTTGACCAACTCACTAAGGATGACCCTAAAAATTGGCAACCTCCACTTGTGCTCTTGCGATCCAACTTGCACCCAGCATAGTCGGAATCGGTATAGCCAATCAAGTCAAATGACTCGGTACGGGGGTACCAAAGACCAACTCCAATTGTGCCCTTAAAGTATCTCAAAATTCTTTTAAGGACAATCAAATGAGATTCCTTGGCACAGACTTGGTATCTAGTGCACATACCTAAAGCAAAAACAATATCCGGTCGACTAGCTGTGAGGTATAACAAACTACCTATCATACTTCGATATTGGGTTAGGTCAACAGGCTTCCCACTCTAGTCATTGTCTAATCTTATGTTTGTCGCCAAGGGTGTGGTTACCTCTTTAGAGTCACTCATGTTAAATCTTCTGAGCATCTCTTGAGTATATTTTGATTGGTGCATATGGATTCCGTCTCGAGTTTGTTTGATCTCGAGTCCAAGGAAGAAAGTCAATTCTCTCAGTAGACTTATCTCAAATTCACTCTCCATGTGTCCAATAAACTCATTCAAATAGCCATTGTTGTTGGAGCCACAAATTATGTCATTGACATATACTTGGGCTACAAATATATTGCCACCATCTCTTCGTAGAAATAGTGTAGGGACTATTTGTCCTCTCACGTAGCCTTTTACAATAAGAAATGTTGACAACCGCTCATACCAAGCCCGAGGTGCTTGTTTTAGGCCGAAAATAGCCTTCTTGAGCTTGAACACGTGGTTTGGAAATTCAGAATTCTCAAACCCCGAAGGTTGTTCAACATAGACCTCTTCTCTTATGAAACCGTTTAAGAAGGTCTATTTAACATCCATTTGATAGAGTTCGAAATCTCTATGTGCTGCTAATGCAAGCATCAATCCAATGGATTCTAATCGTGCCACGGGAGCATAGGTCTCATCGTAATCCAGGCCTTCAACTTGACTATAGCCCTTGGCTACCAAGCGTGCCTTGTTTCTTACGATTTCTCCCTTATGGTTCAATTTATTTTTAATGACCCATTTGGCTCCAATAATGGTGGTCTTCCTAGGTCTAGGGACTAAGTCCCAAACTTTGCTTCTCTCAAATTGACCTAATTCATCTTGCATAGCAATGATCCAATCGGGATCATGTAATGCCTCGTCAATTTTCCTAGGTTCAATTTCTGAAATTAAGGCAACCTCATTAGCCTCATGTTGGGGCAGAATGCACCCAAGTCAAACCTGTGTTTGATAATGGCAACAGAGGTCAAAAGTTAAGTCTTACTTGTTTTCTAACAAGTGAATCTAGTGTGCAGGAAAAGCCCTAGCGAAGGACTGCTAGGCACTGGCGAAGGAATGCCAGGGTAAAAAGCCCTAGCGAAAGGACTGCTAGGCACTGGCGAAGGAATGCCAGGGTCAAAAGCCGTAGCAAAGGACTGCTAGGCGCCAGGCGAAGGACAGTCTGGGACTGAAGCCCTAGCGAAGGAATGCTAGGCACCGAGCGAAGGGCAGCTCGGCATCCAAGACCTGACAAAGGACCGTCAGGCAAAAGTCCAACCAGAGGAACGGTTGGCATCAGGTAAATTCTCCCAAGAGGAGTAGGTGAGGACGCGTTCCCCGTCGAGGGAATAGTAGGTGTCGGTTCGACCTAGGGCTCCATTTGGGAGGCCCAAAGTCAGAACCAAGACAGCTAAGGCTGTATAAACTAACAAATAAATGCTTTATATTGTTCTCGGACTAACCCTGTATGCAGGACCAAAGGAACGTGTGTCTGCAGCTCAAAGAGCCTCAAAGGAGTGAGGCAGCAGCTGAGTAGGGCGCCCTGAGTGTCTAGGGCGCCCCCAAGGTGAACAAGAAACAAGTAAAGCAAAAAGGAGTTCGGCTAACTACTGGCCGGGGCGCCCTCTGCAGCCAAGGCGCCCTCTGCAGCCAAGGCGCCTTCAGCGCCCAGGGCGCCTTCAGCGCCCAGGGCACCCTCAGCAGCCAAGGCGCTCCGCGCCTATGCCAGCGAAGCCGATCAACTCTATCCAGCCGAGAAGACCGCGTGGAAAAAGTCAAGCAAGGCACCCTCAGCGACCAGGGCGCCCCCGGGGTCAAACCTCATCCCTATTCGGGTGGGATAAAGCTTGACCGAGCGAAGTGCGGATCGCCTGACACGTGGGAGGGTGCCCCCGACGTCCAGGGCGCCCCTAGGTGCTATAAATAGCACCCCTCGACCCCAAGCTTGAACAACACTTCAATTCAACGCCTCAAAGCTCTTCTGCTCTCGCGCCTTGCTCCGAAAACCTTCCAACACGAGCCGACGACGTCCTGCTGCTCCGAGAAATTCGATCTACTCCGGACGTCAGTAAAGAAGAGCGTGTTTTGTTTACTGCACTTATTTTTTTGTAATCAAATTATTGTAAACTGTTTGCGCCTATATAGAATTGCCTAAAGTAAACGGTCAACGACCGTGGGCCTTGGAGTAGGAGTCGACACAGGCTCCGAACCAAGTAAAACCTCCCGAGATTGCGTTGTGTGTTTTTAACTTTCGCTGTGCAATTGCTCTTTACGTAAATCCGAAAGTTTTCCGATATTCACCCCTCCTCTATCGGTTTTCTCGATCCATCAAGTGGTATCAGAGCGGGGAAGTTCAAACCTGGTGCAACCACCAGTTTGAAATTTTTTTCGGATCTTTAATTTTTTATTTTTCTTACGAATTTTTCGTTAAATATTTCGTTCGATTTTTTTTGGCGAGGTTGGTGCAACACCCCTCGTTATTTTATCATTATCCCGCACTACTAATCCAAGACCAAGTCTTGAGATATTCTTGTAAGTTTTCTTTTACAGATCAAATGGCCATGCAAGAGGGATTTAGCACTGCCAGACCTCCACTCTTCAGTGGAGAAGACTTTTCCTATTGGAAAAGTCGTATGGAGGTCCACCTGAAAACTCAGGTGGACATGTGGATCATCATCCAGTCCGGTCTGGAGATCCCCAAAAACGCCGAAGGACTTCCTCAAAGCTACACAAGTGGGACACCGCTCTGAAACGAAAAACTGAAGCCGACGCTAAAGCGATTCAAACTCTTCAATGCGGATTGACGAAAGAGGAACTGAACCGGGTGGGACCCTTCAACAGTGCGAAGGAGCTTTGGGCAAAATTGATCGAGCTGCACGAAGGGACATCAGATACTCGGATAAGCAAGAGGGATCTGCTTCTGAACAAACTCTACACCATCAAGATGGCTGACAACGAGACAGCAGCCCAGCTCCATGCACGAATCCAAGAGTTGATGAACGGTCTTCACACAATAGGTCACAAGGTTGAAAACCGTGACTTAATAAGGTATGCTCTAAACGCCTTCCCTAGAAACACCTTGTGGGCATCTATGGTAGATGCATACAAGGTCTCAAGGGATCTTTTAAAAATAAAATTAGACGAATTATTTTCCGAACTAGAACTGCACGAACAAACTAACACCAATATGGTCGAGAAAGGTATTGCTTTCGTTGCAGGTAAAACTGGAAGGACAATAAAGAAGAAGCCTGAACCTGAACCCGAGTCTAACTCAGACTCAGACTCAGAAGATGAAGAAGGGGATCAAACTAAGCTGGTCCGACTAGCCCGAAGTTACTACAAGGAGCTGAAGAACCGAACCAATAAACGGAAAACCGGCCGAAGAAAGGACGAACCAGCTGAACCCGCAAACAAGCCCAATGTGACTTGCTATGAGTGCAAGAAAAAGGGCCACTACAAGTCAGAGTGTCCTAACCTAAAGGAGTCTAAAAAGACGAGAAGAAAGAAGGCACTGCAAGCAACCTGGGACGAATCTTCCTCAGAAGAAGAAGAAGAGGCACCCCAGTCCAACCTCCTAGCTCTGACCGCCTCAGAAGAAGTCGGAGCCGAGTCAGAAACAGAACAGGACGACGGCGAGCTGACCTTTACAGAAGATGGCGAAATTAAGGTAACTGGTTTTAATAGATCTCAATTAGGTGAACTAATTTCATTTCTTTCTCGAGCTTTGGCAAAAGCCAAACTCCGAGTCGAATCCCTCCGACAGGAAGTAAAACTCCTGAAAGAGGGAGCTGACTCTAAACCGTTAACCGAGAAGGTTCAGGAAGGAACTCCTACTCAAGTTAAAAAACTTGAAAAGGAGAACTCCTCCCTGAAAACTCAGGTTAAGGATCTTAGATCAGCATTAGAACGATTTACATCTGGTTCCAAGGGTCTTGACATGATCCTTGGAAAATAGAAATCAGTTCTAAATGGGCCTCTGCCGTTGGTCGAGCCCTATCCTTTCGACCCAGCTAGGGATGAAAAAAGAAAGAAGGGACGGTCCGGACCCCCACAAAGGGATAGGGAGTCGACTGAACATCTCAGCCATTGGCGGGAATTTCGCCTTAGTTTAGAAATAAGATAGGCTCGAAATGCCTTAAGGGAGAGGGACGAGCATTCATTGCGACGTGGTCTTACACTTGACAAGGTCAGAAGTAGACCGGTCTCGGAAAGACGTCCCTTCCTTCTGCCCATTCGTCCTCAACCAATGGCTAGTTCCTTTGCTATCTATGGATGATACGATTCTTTGTGCCTTCTTGCTAATTCAATACCAGAAGTGTCTAAGAGCGGCCGAGCGTCAAGGCTTAGAGCTTCTTTTCGTTTTCCAACTCAGGTAACTCTGCTATTGCTCTCAGTGGATGGCATTACTTGACTCAATCTATCCGGGTGCGAGCAGGGGCACCAGGCAGAGTCTTCGGCAGAGACTGATGTCGGAGAGCACTCAACCCCAGCTAGTGAGTCAGGACCTCTGGTTCTCATCGGTGCAGCCGGTCGGGTTGGCATCTCCAGCTCTCTCCGGTCGGGGTTCGGTCAGCGCCGATCAAGTGGGTGGTGTTCGCCGGTCATGGTGAAGGCTCGCTTGTTTGAAGTATCTGGTTTGTCCGTCTGTTGATGAAGAGCTCGTCCTCACGAAGGTTCCAATAATGCAGTCCTTGAAGAGGCAATTTGTATTTAAGACTGGTACCCCTATACGTGTAAGGTTCCAAGGGGAAAAGATAAGAATCGCGGAGCGGGCAGCTACTTCAAAGCAACCAACGCAAAAGCGCTTACCGGGGCGGCTGGGGCTGCTTTCGAGTTAAGGATGTGTTGCAGTTGACTCTTCTTTTCTGCAGTTGAATTTGCTGCGTAGGACAACTGCTACAGACGAGATAGGGCAGGGCTGAGCTATTGAAAGAAAAGCTGCTACCGCCTCCCAGTAAATCGAACAAACCGATAAGGAAGGTAGCTCGGTAGGTTGCTGTTGACACAACTGGTTTTGACCGTAACGAAGAGCTTTCGTCGATCCGGACTGGGCTATAGAACCAAATCCCGGCAAAGATCTTACTTTGCTGTACTGAATCAGTCCAGAGGTAAAATTCAGGCATGGGTACACAAACTATACCTGAACAAACCGACTGAATCAAATCAGTATTGGATCCCCAAGGACAAGATTCACATCTTGCCTAACCATCACCGTGGCTTTAGTCCAGTGGGAGCCAAACTGAAAACAATCTTCATTATTAGATAAGAATTTAATTTTTGCTTGCAATATGATTGTTTGCTTGCTTATTTAATTACTGCAATATTACCATGCTTAGACTTAGGCTAGTTTAAGGACTGAACAAACTTAACTGAAACTTGACAACATAGTATTGGGTGGAGGTGAGATGATAGTACGTTAGGGAAGCCAATTTGGCGGAACTAGCCGAAGCTACTGATCCAAGACCCAAACTAGTTAGACCAGAAATTTTTCAAAGAATAATCTTGAAAATGAAATTTCATTAAAAGACTTTGTCAAGGAAAGGGTGGATGATCCCATAAGGCTACGACCAAAGAAGGCCTAGTGCCTCGCCAAGACCTGGAAGCCAATTTTTGAAATTCAAATTTAAATTATTTTTTGTCAAATTCGAATCTAACATAAAATTTCAGTTATTTGTAGAATTAAACATCTTTTTAATTGTTTTCAAAATTAATTAAGTTTTCAAAATTTAAAATTAATCAAAATTTTCAAAATAGTCTTAATTATCAAAACCTGTCTCACGAAAACCTATAAGGATAACGTGATTGAAAACCCTAGATTTGGGTTAGACAGACTAGGCAGTGAAACTCAATTTAAGCTATTCCTAACTCTAATTGGATCCAAATCAAGAAAACTCTTTATGTGTAGGAACATAAAGATTTGGACCAATGGATGTTGGATAGCGGTTGCTCCAGACACATGACTGGAGATAAATTGAAGTTCACCAAGCTCAAGTTCAAAAACCTAGGCTCAGTGGCATTTGGCAATAATGCTACACTCAAGGTAATTGGGTCAGGTAATATTGAACTTAAATCCAATTTTATTATTAAGAAAGTTCTATTGGTTGAAAACTTTAATTTTAACTTGCTTAGCATAAGTCAGTTATGTGATTCTGGTTATATAGTTACTTTTAACAATTCTAACTGCTTAATTAGAAATGTACAAGACTCAGAAATCATGCTTAAGGGCACTAGGAAAAACAATGTATACACTATAAACCTTCCCCTTATACCCAAATGTATGTTAACACAATTAGAACAATCAAACCTCTGGCATAGGAGATTAGGTCATACCAATCTGAGAACTATCTCAAAAATTACCCAACTTGGCTTAATCAAAGGTATTCCCAAAATTAAAAATAATGAAAACCTAATATGTGAATCATGTAATCAAGGTAAACAAACCAAATCTAATCACAAACTAACCCAATCTGATTTAACTCAAACTACACTTGAGCTCCTACACCTTGACCTGTTTGATTCACATGGAGCCAAGTCACTAAGCGGGAACCGATACTGCTTAGTAATAGTTGATGATTACTCCAGGTTTACCTGGGTTAGGTTTCTAAAAACCAAAGATGAAACCCTAAACCTATTTAATGAATTTTGTAAACTAATTGAAAATCAAAACGATACTAAAATTAAAAGACTTAGGAGTGATCACGGGGGAGAGTTTGAAAATCAACGATTTGAGGAATTCTGTAAGGTAAATGGGTACTTACATGAATTTTCATGTCCTAGAACCCCCCAACAAAATGGGATAGTCGAGCGAAGGAATAGAACACTAAAGAAGCCGCTAGGGCTATGCTCAACGAATTTAATCTAGCAAACCAATTTTGGGCAGAAGCGATTAGTACAGCTTGTTATATCCAAAATAGGGTTTTGATTAACAAGCGACACAACAAAATCCCCTATGAACTGTACTACCATAGACTCCCAAACCTACAATACCTAAGGGTCTTTGGATGCAAAGTCCATATCCTAAACACCAAAGACTATTTAGGAAAATTTCAGTCTAAGTCAAACCCAGGTATCTTTCTAGGATACTCAACCACAAGTAGAGCCTATAGAGTTTACAACAAACAAACTAAGAAAATTAAAGAAACAACAAACTTAATTTTTGATGAAGAAATCAACTCAACATCTAATAATCCAAATTTAACTTCATCAAACTCTGACCAAGAAAATAATGAACAAACTATTGAACCCTTTAACGAACTAACCATTGAACCAATTAATGAGTCAACTGAACCAAGTATCGAACCAACAAATGAACCAGCCCAAAGAGTCGAATCAAATAGTGAACCAAACCGACCAGCCAGACCTGAGGCTGAACCAAGCTCTAGAAGAACCAAGAAACCCAGACTCAGTCACCCAACCGATCAAATTGTGGGTGATCCAACTCTAGGAGTCAGGACTAGATCCTCCTATAGAAACCTTAGTCAAATAGCTATGATATCGAAAATAGAACCTAAAACTATAGATGAAGCTCTACCTGATCCGGATTGGATCATAGCTATGCAAGAAGAATTAGCCCAATTTGAGAGGAACCAAGTCTGGGAACTAGTGCCTAAACCTGAAGGCAAATCCGTCATAGACACTAAGTGGGTCTTTAGGAATAAACTAAATGATCAAGGAGAAATAGTTAGAAATAAAGCCCGTTTAGTAGCAAAGGGTTTCAGCCAAGTAGAAGGATTAGACTACGATGAAACCTATGCCCCAGTAGCTAGACTTGAGTCCATTAGAATGTTGCTAGCCTTTGCATCCCATAAAGGATTTAAATTATATCAAATGGATGTAAAGTCAGCCTTTTTAAATGGATTCATTAAAGAAGAAGTTTATGTAGGACAACCCCCAGGGTTTGAGGACCTAGACAAACCTAACCACGTTTACAAACTAACCAAAGCATTATATGGGCTAAAACAAGCACCTAGGGCCTGGTATGAACGGTTATCAACCTATTTAACTTCTAAAGAATTTAAACAAGGCCAAATTGACTCAACTTTATTTATTAAAACCCTAGAAAAAGATATATTTATTGGCCAAATTTACGTAGATGACATAATCTTTGGATCCACCAACACAAACTTCCTAAAAGAGTTTGTCAAAATAATGGAAAATGAATTTGAAATGAGCTTAGTTGGTGAGCTTAGCTTTTTCCTAGGCTTACAAATTAAACAAACTAGGGAAGGTAACTACGTTCATCAATTCAAATATGCTAAAGAGTTAATAAAGAAATTTAAGATGGATAACTCTAAAAGCATAAGTACCTCTATGGCCACTAATGTAAAAATAGATAGTGACCCTGATGGTAAACCAGTAGACCTTAAACTCTATAGGAGTATGATAGGTAGCCTACTGTACCTTACAGCCAGTAGACCTGATATTCTTTTTGCTGTAGGGATGTGTGCTAGATACCAAACCTGTGCTAAGGAAACACACTTAGCAGCCCTAAAAAGAATACTAAGATATGTAAAGGGCACCCTAAATGTAGGGATTTGGTATCCTAGGACCTCAACTTTTGATTTGATAGGATACTCAGATTCTGACTATGCTGGCTGTAAATTAGATAGAAAGAGCACAAGTGGAAGCTGCCAACTGTTAGGTCAGAGTCTAGTTAGTTGGTGCAGCAGAAAACAACACTGTGTAGCTCTATCCACAACTGAAGCTGAGTATGTGGCCTTAGGAGAGTGTGTTGCTCAACTTTTATGGATGATGCACACACTTAAGGACTTCCAGCTCAACTACACCCAAACTCAAGTATTTATTGACAATATAAGTTCAATTAATTTAACTAAGAACCCAATCCAACACTCCAGAACCAAACATATAGAAGTCAAACATCATTTTGTAAGAGACCATGTAGCCAGGGGTGAAATAGTACTTAAGTATATTGACTCTAAATCCAACCTAGCTGATATATTCACAAAACCCTTACCTGAATCTGAGTTCAGCTCACTAAGATGGCAGTTAGGATTGTGCTCGGTAGAATAAATTAATTTTTTTTCTTGATTTAAAATTTTTTCTAAAAATAGAATTTGAAAAACTGTCTTACTTAATTTCAAAATCAGTTTTTATTTTCGACTTAGTTTTATTTTTATTTCAAAACTACCCCCTTTCGAAACTAGGGCTTTTTCGAAATTGGACTTAGCCTAGGCCCTAACCCTAGAACTGCATGCACCTATAGACTTAGAAGCCAGCATCTCACAAGCACCTTAGGGTACTTTTGATTGATAACCTAGAAAGGGTTGAGATGCTTAGGTCTTTGCCTTAATTCAAGATGCTCTAAGTCGGTGCATCTGCAGTAATTGGGGCACTAAATACAACTTACACAGCAATCAAGTTAAGTGTCAAGCTTAGAAAATCTAACTTGAACAGAAACACTTAACTTGACTAACCCTAGCAAAAACTACTGTTTCTAACAGTTAGTAAGTAGCTAATTGGGTTAGACAGGTCCCTACAGAGAAAATTGACTGAGTTAATTTATGTCTAAATTAGGAATTGATTCAGTACAGCAAAATCTTACTTATTTCTTTTATGCAATTTTATTTTTGCTATACTTATCTGTTTTGATATATGGCAAAGGGGGAGAGATAGAAAAGGAGAGAGTAAAATTAATTTTCGTTATTCAAAAAGTTTTCAAAAAATTTAATTTTACTCATTCAAAAAGTTTTCAAAAATTTTCTTACTTAAGCTGTTCTTAAAGCTTTCAAAATTTTTACTCAAGCTTTCAAAATTTTGCTAAGTACTCTAACCTTTCAAAATTTTTTTACTTAAGCTTGTCAAAATTTTTTATAAGTACTTTAAAGCTTAAGTTTGTAAAATTTTTTTTACTTAAGCTGTTCTTAAAGCTTTCAAAATTTTGCTAAGTACTCTAACCTTTCAAAATTTTTATTTAAAATTGTCAAAATTTTTATAAGTACTTTAAAGCTTAAGTTTGTCAAAACTGTATAAGTACAATGTAACAAAGTACTTAGGTTTTTCAAAGTTATTAAGTACTTAAAGTTTTCCAAATACACTTTATTAAGTACTTAAAGTTTTCTGAATGTACTTTATTTATTAAGCACTTAAATTTTCCAAATCTACTAAAGTATTTCAAAGCCTACTAAGTACTTGAGCTAACACTTTCAAACTTGTTAAGTACTCTAATCATGCTTTTAACTTAAGTTATTGAAAGATTTCTAAGTACCTAAAACTTAAGTTTTTTTTCCCACGAATTTTTGAAAAATCTAGGGGGAGATTCCTTCCAGGGGGAGGGAACAAAATTTAACATTTTTCATGTTGGCTTAAACTTAACTTTTTGAACTAGGGTTGCCATAAATAAAAAAGGGAGAGATTGTTGGGGCAGAATGCACCCAAGTCAAACCTGTGTTTTGATAATGGCAACAGAGGTCAAAAGTTAAGTCTTACTTGTTTTCTAACAAGTGAATCTAGTGTGCAGGAAAAGCCCTAGCGAAGGACTGCTAGGCACTGGCGAAGGAATGCCAGGGTAAAAAGCCCTAGCGAAAGGACTGCTAGGCACTGGCGAAGGAATGCCAGGGTCAAAAGCCCTAGCAAAGGACTGCTAGGCGCCAGATGAAGGACAGTCTGGGACTGAAGCCCTAGCGAAGGAATGCTAGGCACCGAGCGAAGGGCAGCTCGGCATCCAAGACCTGACAAAGGATCGTCAGGCAAAAGTCCAACCAGAGGAACGGTTGACATCAGGTAAATTCTCCCGAGAGGAGTAGGTGAGGACGCGTTCCCCGTCGAGGGAACAGTAGGCGTCGGTTCGACCTAGGGCTCTATTTGGGAGGCCCAAAGTCAGAACCAAGACAGCTAAGGCTGTATAAACTAACAAATAAATGCTTTATATTGTTCTCGGACTAACCCTGTATGCAGGACCAAAGGAACGTGTGTCTGCAGCTCAGAGAGCCTCAAAGGTGTGAGGCAGCAGTTGAGTAGGGCGCCCTGAGTGTCTAGGGTGCCCCCAAGGTGAACAAGAAACAAGTAAAGCAAAAAGGAGTTCGGCTAACTACTGGCCGGGGCGCCCTCTGCAGCCAAGGCGCCCTCAGCAGCCAGGGTGCCTTCAGCGCCCAGGGCGCCCTCAGCAGCCAAGGCGCTCCGCGCCTATGCCAGCGAAGCCGATCAACTCTATCCAGCCGAGAAGACCGCGCGGAAAAAGTCAAGCAAGGTGCCCTCAGCGACCAGGGCGCCCCCGGGGTCAAACCTCATCCCTATTCGGGTGGGATAAAGCTTGACCGAGCGAAGTGCGGATCGCCTGACACGTGGAAGGGCGCCCTCGACGTCCAGGGCGCCCCTAGGTGCTATAAATTTCACCCCTCGACCCCAAGCTTGAACAACACTTCAATTCAACGCCTCAAAGCTCTTCTGCTCTCGCGCCTTGCTCCGGAAACCTTCCAACACGAGCCGACGACGTCCTGCTGCTCCGAGAAATTCGATCTACTCCGGACGTCAGTAAAGAAGAGCGTGTTTTGTTTACTGCACTTATTTTTTGTAATCAAATTATTGTAAACTGTTTGCGCCTATATAGAATTGCCTAAAGTAAACGGTCAACGACCGTGGGCCTTAGAGTAGGAGTCGACACAGGCTCCGAACCAAGTAAAACCTCTCGTGTTTGCGTTGTGTGTTTTTAACTTCCGCTGTGCAATTGCTCTTTACGTAAATCCGAAAGTTTTCCGATATTCACCCCCCCTCTATCGGTTTTCTCGATCCAACACCTCATTCCTAAAGAATGATCTAATTCTAATCCCATGATGGATATCTCTAACAATTTGGTCTTGGGGATGACTGGAGGCTTACCTAGTTTGGCTTGGTGTTGGAGGTGCTTCTTGGATAGTGTCACTAGACACAGGCTCAGCCTTAGGGTCCGGCTGAGCTAAATGTTGTCTAGGCTCACCGTCATCAGATTCATCAGCACCATCTCCAACACTCGGACTCTCATCCAAACCTAGTTTCCTAAGTTCGAATTGAACTCCCTTTACTTCTTCTGATTGATCGATAGCTTTTGGGATCTCCTCAAAAAGGACATCAGAAGATTCTTCCACCAATCTAGACTTTTTGTTGTAGACTCGGTAAGCTTTGCTGACAAGGGAGTACCCGACCAGTATCCCTTCATCAGCTTTCACTGTGAACTTTCCAAGATGGTCCTTGGTGTTTAGAATAAACACCTTACATCCAAACACCCGAAGATGTTTAACTGTAGGTGGTTTTCCAAACCAAAGTTCGTGAGGAGTCTTCCCTAAAAATCTGTGAATGAGGACTCAGTTTTGAACATAGCAAGCTGTGTTCACAGCTTCAGCCCATAAGTAACTCGGTAAAGAGTACTCATTGAGCATGCTTCGTGCAGCCTCTTGTAAGACTCAGTTTTTCCTCTCTACAATATCATTTTGCTGTGGTGTTCTAGGAGTGGAGAACTCGTGTCTATAATCTCTCTCTTGACAAAAATCTAAAAAACTTTTGTTTTGAAATTTTCCTCTATGATCACTCCTAATTGTTTTAATTGTTGTAAATTTTTCATTTTCAACTCTTCTACAAAATGAAATAAAAACATCAAGAGTTTGATCCTTATATTTTAGAAAATAAGTCCAAGTATATCTAGTGTAATCATCAATGATCACAAAGCAATATCTTCTACCATTCAATGAGATAATTATACTACAATCAAATAAATCCATGTGTAGTAAATCTAAAGTAGTAGAGGTAGTTACATCTTTTACCTTTGTGAGAAGATTTCGTTTGCTTACCCATTTGACATGCATCACAAAGCTTTTCCTTTTCGTAGTTGATGCTTGGCAAGCCACGAACAAGTCCTTTCTTGGCCAATTTCCGGATGTTCTTCATGTTCACATGTGCCAATCCCCGGTGCCAAAGTGTGGGCTCATCTTCTTTGAACATGAAACACTTAATAGAAGCATTAATAGCACTTTTAAATGAAACTTGATAAATATTATCTATCCTTGTGCCTACTAGTACCGTGCCAAGTGTGTCATTTTGTCTAACTAGACATTGACTTGGATGAAATTCAATTGTGTAACCCATATCACACTATTGACTGACACTTAGGAGATTAAAAGTCATCCCCTTGACTAGAAGGACATTTTTGATTCTAAGACATTCGGATATTTGAATGTCTCCTATCCCTACAACCTTAAGGCTACCATTGTTACCAAAAGATACATTACCTCTACTTTTTCTTTGTAGGGTAGTCATCAAAGATCTGTCCTCGGTCATATGTTTGGAGCACCCACTATCAACGAACCAAGTTGATAGATGCTCCCCCTCAATCAAAGCCTACACAATATGAAAAATGAATGATTTAGGTACCCAAATCTTGGGACCTAAAACACCTACAATGCATGACTTAGGCACCCATGCCTTGATCACTTTCTTTTGAATCCTAGAAGTCTTAGATGATCTCACATGAGTCCTAGACATCAATGAAACAAAAGTTGGTTCTTTAGGTTAGTAACCTATACCGGCCTTGTTGTAAACCGCTCTTTGAGCATTTAGAATCATGTCCAAAGTCTTGGAGCTAGTTGAGAATTTTTCAAGAAGACTCTTGAGTTTCTCAACCTCACTCTTCAAAGCTTTGTTTTCATCTTCTAATACTTCAATATGCAAATCTTCAAGATCCTCATCCTTAGAGATTTTAATTGTTCTACTTCAACTTTTAAAGATTTAACTTTTTCCTTAGACTTCTTTAACAATTCGGTTAAGCATGCAATAGTCCTATAGCATTTATCCAATTCAGGAGAAATTACCTCTTCATCATCCAAAGATGATGAAGCCGCAGTTGAGGCGTCCATGGATTTATCACTGCTCTCCAAGTCTTCTATTGCCATGAGAGCTACATGGCGAGTGTTGTTCTCCTCCTTTTCTTCTTCGGATGAGCTGGAAGAAGATTCTTCCCACGTGGCCTTCAAGGCTTTCTTCTTCTTCTTCTCTTTCTCCTCCTTCTTCATTAGTTTTGGGCATTCACTCTTGTAATGCCCCTTCTTGCTACACTCAAAACATGTAACATTAGTCTTATCAACTTTAACTTCACTTGTATTAACTTTTCTTTTGTAGCGTCGGCTCTTCCTCATCATTCTTCTTACGAAGTTAGCCATCTCGGATGATGAAGACTCGCTACCATCCTCCTCGGACTCGGATGAGGAAGAAGAGACCTCCTTCTCCTTCTCCTTCTCCTTCTTCTTCTTGGTCTTGTCCCCTGCCACAAGTGCATTCCCCTTCTCCTTGTGGCCTTTGTTAGCAATTTCGTGTAGCTCCATTTCATAAAACAAATCATCTATTTTAACAATTGACAAGACGTTAGATACCTTGTAGGCATCCACCATGGATGACAACAAGGTATTCCTTGGAAAGGCTTTTAGAACATACCTCACAAGGTCACGATTCTCGACCTTTACATTAATGGAATGTAAGCCGTTAAGAATTTCCGTGAACCGGCCATGGAGTTCACTTACCGTCTCGGACTCCTTCATGGTGAGATTTTGTAGTTGGTCGTGGAAAAGATCCCTCTTGGCTATCCTTGAGCCCCGGGTGCCCTCATGGAGTTCGATAAGCTTATTCCAAAGGTCCTTGGCGCCTGTGAAGGGACCAACTTTTATCAACTGGTCCTTGGTCATCCCGCACTGCAAGGTGACCGCCGCTTTCGCATTAGCTTCTCCCTTGCAAGTTTGCTCAGCTGACCATCTTGAGGAGTCAAGCTCCTTTCCCTCAGCGTCTTTCGGAGGGGTGAACCCCTCCTTTACCGAGAACCACATACCTCTGTCCGTCTTGAGATAATACTCCATGCGTGATCTCCAATACTGAAAATATGCCCCGTCGAAGAAGGGAGGTCGGTTGGTGCTGAATCCTTCTCTCAAAGCCATCGTTGTTGTAAGCTCTCGGGTGTTAGTCCATTTGAACAGAGCCCCAAGCTCTGATACCACTTGTTGGAACTTGGATGGCTAGAGAGCGGGGGGGGGGGGGGTGAATGTAGCCAGACACAAACTCTTGCCTCTTTTGAAATCTTCTGCACTTAGGTTAGCAACAGCGGAAGCAAACAAGCAGAAACAGAAATGCAGAAATGAAGAATAAACCAAAAACTCTAACACGAGGATGTACAAGGTTCGGGGATAACTTGCCCCTACTCCTTGGCGTGCCCGTGAGGTGGGTGATCCCTTGATCGTCGGCAGATCAAGCCCCGGAAATCTGGATAATCAAAACCTCCTTCTTGGTGGAGAAACCTCTCCACAATAAGTCTCAACAGAATAATATGAAATAAAAGCACCGAGACAAAAATAAACTTACAGAGCACAATGAACACACAGAAAGAAACACTTCACCAAGCACAACCCAGCACAACTCTCACGCAAGAGCTCCCCGCTCTTCGTGTCTGCTTGCTGATGGACTCGCAAAGCTCTCCTCTGATCCAAGGTGCTCAAGTTGCAGAAGCTTCAAAGAATGTTCAAGAGTATGCAAGAGTTAGCCAAAGTTCAGAGTGATCAGTGGAAGTGATCCCCTTCTCTTCTTCGCCAGCCAACTCTTAAACCTGCTCATCGCCAGGTCACCAAGCGCATCTCTGCAGCTCACCAGCTCTTCTGCAACAACCTCAGCTACTACTGACCTCTTCTGGACTCCCTGAACCCTCTTCAGCCGAGCCCAAGTCAGTTTGTCAGCTTCCCAGCCGTTGCCAGCCCGCGCGAGACGCCCGTTGTAACCTGAGAAGAGAAAACTGCCAACCCTGATCAAGGGAAAGTCTCCAGTTAACCCTCCTCTATTGTTTGAATCATCCCTGCGTTACCTGCACACTTAGCAAATGCTTAGCAAATCAAATCAAAAGTGAATCAGAGAAATATCATAGAAAACAGAAGTGATCAGGTCGAAAACAGAAGTCTGACAGCGAATTTGAATTAAAGTTATCAGACACTAATCGGTTATCAGACCGATCAGTGATGAACCTGATCGATCACCAGATCGATCAGGGAAAGCCCTGAATGATCAGGCTCCAACCTGATCGGTCCAGTGAGGTTCACAGGGATCGCGGATCTTCTTATGATCGGTCACACTGACTGATCACAGATCAGGGATCGGTCACCAGACCGATCCAGCAGTTTGCTTGCCACAACCCACAGGAACCACACACCTGATCGGTCACCTGGATGATCAGGTTGTGCCCTGATTGGTTTGGTGACCGATCAGGTCACTCCCTGACCGATCAGGAGCCATCCTGATCGGTCAGGATGAGGACAACCTGATATTTTGTTCGGTCAGATGGACCGATCAAGGTTTCTCACAGAAACCTACTGTCTCTTCTCTGATCGTTCACCAGAACGATCAGAGACCGAACAGAAGCATTCTGTTCTTTCCCTGATCGTTCACCAGAATGATCAGGAGCCAAACAGAAAGATTCTATTCTCTTTCTAATCGTTCACCAGAACGATCAGATTTCCCTAGATCGGCCACCAGACTGATCCACAATAGGGAGTTCGTGCCAACTCCTTGATCGGTCTCCAGACGGATCCAGCTTCGACCAATTCAACCCTAAGTCAAGAGAACGAGCTCCCTAGCCTTCTCTGACTCATTCTGGTACCGGAGAAAGAGCTCACGTGCCCTCTCCAACCAGTACACTCAATGCTCAGTCCCCCGGACCAAGACTTGGTGCCCGGCTTAACTCACCGGGACTTTGTTCAACCTAGCTTCCCTCACTAAGACCTGGCTTCACTCACCATGGTTTCAGTCACCCAGCTTCACTCACCGGGATTTCCATCACCTGACTTCACTCACCAGGACCCGGCTTCACTCACCGGGGTTTCCATAACCCGGCTTCACTCACCGGGGTTTCCATAACCCGGCTTCACTCACCGGGACCCGACTTCACTCACCGGGAGTCATCCCCAGTCCCCGACCAGGACTTAAACCAGACTCATCTTATTAGCCTAAAATTAAATCGGTGTCAACACCAAAACAACAATCAGGGTCAGACTGCATCAACAGTTATAAGTATCATACTCGCATATCAGGAAAGAAAAAGAAAAATATTGCTTGGAAAGTGATGTATTACTTTCCATTAATCACTAGACTTCAACGCCTGTATGCATCTATCGCTACAACTTGCCACATGATGTGGCATCATAAGCATGAACACAAAGGAGGTATAATGTGTCATCTATCTAGGTGCCCTGAACAACCTTTATAAGGATCTTCGACCAGCAGCCGTGATCATCAATTCTATACGACTTTCAGTCTTAAGTGTTGCTAAGAAAATTGCTCTATGGCGTTGTTACCCTACCCCCACAACGATGCTCAAACCTCAATATACAAGTTGTTGGTATATTTTAATTTTGCAATTGTATCTTAAATTCATATTAATGTAACATTTTAGATTAATAGTGATTGGCCAACAAAAGTGATCGACGATCACAGGCCTTAGAGTAGCAGTCGCTGAAGGCTCCGAACCAAGTAAAATAAAATGTGTTAGCATTGTTTGCTTTATTTATTTCTACTACGTAGTTTACTCAATTGATTTACAAAAAAAAGAAAAAGCTACAAGCGCTATTCACCCCACTCTAGCGCTTTCTTCGATCCTACAATTTGGTATCGAATTGGTTCAACCACCAATCAAGCAATTTTTTCAATTTTGTGCTTTTTCGTAATTAATTAGAATTGACGCGATCACCTCTTCTGATAGTTTTATCGCTCATGTTTTCTTATTTCTCGAAGTTAGTGCAACACCACTCAAGTTATTTTTATAGGGGATCGGATGACCGTCTAGAGGGGGGTGAATAGACGTCGCGCCTTAACTCACTCGATTTTTTTCCCTATGATGTTAGTGTGCAAGCGGAATAACCATTTGTTGGTGCAAGTTGCATCAGTGATGTCCTCCTCTGAGTGTTTCAATGGTTAACAATATGCTTAAGTTAGTGATACATTGAACAAGGGAAGGGTGAGCCAAGAAAAGAGTACCAAAGTGAACTACAGTCCTAGTTATCCTAGGCACGAAGTCCTGATTCGAAGAATTGGGCACTAAGTCCTGGCCGAGGGTTGGGCAGCTAAGACCTGACCGAGGGTTGGGCACGAAGTCTGTGAAGGATCGTTTATGGTGTGCTAGAGGGGGGTGAATAGCACTTTTTCGGATCTTGAGTCTCTACAGGATTGTTAGCACAGCAGAAACAATAATATGCAAAGTAAATAAGAAATAACAATGCTAACAATACCAGATTTACTTGGTATCCACCCCGGTCGGGTGACTAATCCAAGAATCCTTCGGTGGATCAACCCCCGGATAACCTCCGGCTAGATCTGTCGCTCCTTGTGGCTGGAGAAACCTCGCCACAACACGTAGGACGCTCTCTGATCACAATAGACTACTAACTCACTTTACCCAAGCGAGTTTCGTCAAGAAACTCAGCCACCACGAAGTCCTCTTTAAATAGGACTCGGGGCTGATTTCTCGCTACCAGTCGACTGCCTCCAGGGCAGTCAACTGGTGCCAGCCAAATTCGACCGTTGATACTCCCAACGTTCGAATTTGCCAGCTCACCAGCCACCTACCAGTCGACTTCCCCCAGGGCAGTCGACTGGTCCCTAGCTGAATCCCTTCCCGAGTACATTCACACAGCACTCGACCCTCACGACTCAACTAACTCCTCCTCCGCAGCCTCGACTGTTGCTTTCGCGCCCTCTTCATCTTCGGCTCCCGTCCCTCGGATGCACGCAAGCCTCCAGCTTGCCTCCATGCCATCCTTCACGTATGCCTCGAAGTCCGTGCCCATCAGCTCATCGTCCCTGCTCTCCAAGGTCCCTCGGATGCGCACGCAAGCCTCCAGCTTGCCTCCATGCCATCCTTCACCGTACCGAGGCCGTCCAGTCAAGTCCATATGTGTAACCTGTACAGCCTGCACACTCAACATACACATATAAGTACACAAGGGAAAACCTAACTTAAACCCTTTGCCCAAACATCAAAACTTATGGTCACTCCGGACAATCTTAGGGCCGATTGCTCCAACAATCTCCCCCTTTTTGATGTTTGGCAATACGTTTAAGTTAGGGAAAGCAAGATAGTAGTCAATTGTAAAAACAATGCTAAAATAAATGCATATGCAATGCATATATGGATCCTATCCAAGGCATCCTACACCTAACCCTCCAAGTTAGGACTTTTTACACACTTAGCCTTCTAAGCTAGGATTTTCCCACCTAACCCTCCAAGTTAGGATTTTCCAACACCTAGCCCTCCAAGCTAGGACTTTTCACACAACGGGCTTTTTAAAGCTTCTCCCAAGCTCCCCTTACATTGGACTTACAAAGGCTTTTTAAGAACCTCTCCAAGGTTCCCCTTACGCCTAGAATGGAGCAACCATGCTCCCCCTTAATTTCAGCTCCCCCTAAACCTAGGGTTTCTAGCAAAGGTAAGTTTGGTTTCCCAACTTAAACCAACACTTCTCCCCCTTTGCCTAACATCACAAAGAATCCAACAATATCTCAATTATTGGTTCTTTTAATTCCCAATGATCCTAAACAACGTGTACTAACCCCCCATACACTTGTTTCTTATCATTTGGACCAAAGTCAGCTGCTGGATACCCACACTATCCCTGACCAGTCGATTGACTTCATGGCAGTCGACTGATACTGTGAATATCAGTTTTCTAGCCGAATTTCAGAAACGCGCCAGAAATTCCACAAATCTTCAAAAATTCCCAAACTTTGTGGTACCCATACCTACTTGGTAAAAATACATTTCACCATGTATCTATCCTCATTCCCAAGTTTGGTACAAAACCCAAAAGTTTTCTTATGAAAATTAAGGCAAATAGGAGACAATCTCCCCCTTAACCCACGCCTTCTCCCAATTTTCATTTTCAAAGGGTTATGTTCTACCCAACTTAACACCTTCACACCAAGTTAGGTTCTACCCAACCTAACAACCAAGTTCTTCTCCCTTGGACACCATTAAAGGCATGTTCCCCAAGCACCATTATCCCTAGTGTCAATAAGAACTCAACAAAACTTTAAACACTCCAAAAAGGTTGCAAGCACATTTGCTAGAACATACTCTATCCTAGAAAACTATGATTTGATTAAACTATCACATGTGCTTGACTTTTTGATACATTCTTTGAATTTCCTCAAAAGTTTGACATTTGTATCAAGTTGAAAATCAATCTAAGATTCCATGTGTTTTTCAAGACTTACACTTATAATTTCACACATGGTGTTGCCCTTGATTCTTTTTTTTTTTATGTATCATAGTATGACAACCTCTCTCTCAACCCTAGACACATAAGGAGGCTTCCAAGGACTTATCATTCAAAGGTCATCCAATGAATTCTAAAACTTCCAAATCATATGATATCACACCACAAAATCTTATATTCTCACAATCCTTTTCTATGGTTTCAACTTTTGGAACTTCTGATCATTCACTAGGCCTATTCTACCTCAGCCCTCACTGATCAGTCGATTGCCCAAATGGCAGTTGACTGCAAAAACATATAGTCTGCATTTTGGCTCGGACCAGTCGACTGCCCTCAGGGCAGTCGATTGATACCTGATTTTCAGGTTTTTAGGCCGAAATTCAGAAATGCCCTAAAAATTCTACAAATCTCCAAAACTTTTGAAATTTTGTGGGGAGACTTGTGAAGCCAATATCTACTTGGGAAAAATACGTTTCCAAATAAATGTACTCCGGATCCCAAGATTGGCATGAAATCCAACTCTTTTCTAAAGTTTATCACTTTAACTCCTCTAAAAAGTTCTAATCTAGGCTGCTCTTCAATGCATCTTCTTATGATTGATCATAATTCATTCCTAGCACTGAATTACATGGTGTTTGCCCATTAAACCTTAATTTTACCAACTATAACCCTAAACTCACACTTTTCTCCCTAAATTCCCTTTTTAATGTGCCTAAATCTAGGATTAAGACTTACCCAAGTCTTCCAATCCCTTTGGCACATCTCATCTAATTCCTTGGGAGAAAAACTTTTGAGATCCATCTACCATAGATCCCAAAGGCTTCTAGAGCTCCCCCTTGAACTTTGAGCCTTAGCCACCTCCCTAGGTGACTTAACCCACACTAGACCACATCGGTGTCCCACCGGTGACTCTTGGCCTACAAATGTGACCTTCTTAACCTTGGACACTTTATCCTTGGTCAAGTCACTCCTTTTCCCTTCGAATGACACTCCCTTGCCATCCTTGGACTTCCCCTCCTTACCATGATTGTATGCCTTCCCAGTATACTTCTTTTTGTTGGTCTTAGAGGTCTTAGACCGGTATCCCAATCCCGATCTATCGTAGTTGGGTTTTAAACTACCCAACACCATGTCTAGACCATTGGATCCAACGGAGAATCTTTCTAGGGCCTTTTCTAAAGTATCAAGCCTTGCCCTCAAGGATTGATTTTCCCTTTCTAGATTTTTGACCTTAGAGTCCATATGTCCATTTTGGACATTCCTAGACCTACCCTCCTTTCTAGGCATATTCCTTCCCTTCTTGGGATTAATGCCATCATTTTTAGGTACAAGGGTCTTAGGTTTGTGATGATGCATGTTTTTCTTGAGATTTTGACTTACCTTGTTATTCCTAGTCCTATCATGATATCTAAAACCATGATTATGCACCATTAAGAACCTTTCATCAAAACTAGCATGCATGGAGGAATGACTAACATGATTTTTACTATACAAGAAGGAACTTGACATTAAATTACTTTTTATTCTAGGGTTAGGAAGTACCTCCCTTACCCTTGAAGTTCCTCCTTGATGTGGACTTCTTTGCTTCCTCCTTTCTTCTTTCTCCCATCTCCTCAAGTGGTCAATCTTCTTGAGCTCTCCACTCTTTGGACACTTGGTGTGGTAGTGTCCTAGCTCACCACACGTGAAGCATCGAATCCTCTTTTTCTTTTCTTGGGCTCCTCCAATCCTACAACCCACGTTAGACTTAAATCGAATGGACTCGGGTTTAGATTTTACCTCCTTCTTACCTTTCGGGCACTTGTCCTTGTAGTGCCCCTTTTCGTTGCAACCAAAGCATGTGATGTGCTCTTTTCTCTTGGCTTTGGTGGAAGCGGAGGTGGAGGCTAGGTTGACTTCTTCAACCTTGGATGATGTAGATTCTTCCTCTTCATCTGGTATAGTTGAGGGTCTCTCCTCCCCCTCAATTCTTGAGATTGATGCTTCCTCTTCTTCTCTTGAGGAGGTTGATGATCTTTCACTTAATTCTTCCTCCTCTTGGGCTATCGAGTTCACTTCCTCGGGTTCTTCCACCACTTGACCGCGTGTAGGGTTTTTATGAAATTCTTCTACTTTGATCCACAATTCATGTGCATTTTTGTATGCTCCTACACCATTTAAAACATTAGTAAGCAAAGTATTAAGCAATATGTCAATTACCTTTTTATTCGCCTTGGATTGATTTTCTTGTTCTTGATTCCAACATCTAGTTCTAAGCCTCTTCCCGTGCTTATCCTTTGGAATCTTGAAGGGCTCTTCAAGCACAATCCGAAGGTCCCACTCCATTCCGAACCACGTCTCCATCCGTGACTTCCAATACCCGAAATCATCATGGTAGTAGGCCGACGGAGTGTTGATGTCGTCACCCAACTTATCTTCCATTTTCTTCTCCACTAGCAAGTGCTCCCTCGAAGGTTAGTTCGATCAAGAGTGGTCCTTGCTCTGATACCAACTGAAGGATCGTTTATGGTGTGCTAGAGGGGGTGAATAGTACTTTTTCGGATCTTGAGTCTCTACAGGATTGTTAGCGCAGCGGAAACAATAATATGCAAAGTAAATAAGAAATAACAATGCTAACAATACCAGATTTACTTGGTATCCACCCCGGTCGGGTGACTAATCCAAGAATCCTTCGGTGGATCAACCCCCGGATAACCTCCGGCTAGATCTGTCACTCCTTGTGGGTGGAGAAACCTCGTCACAACACGTAGGACGCTCTCTGATCACAATAGACTACTAACTCACTTTACCCAAGCGAGTTTCGTCAAGAACTCAGCCACCACGAAGTCCTCTTTAAATAGGACTCGGGGCTGATTTCTCGCTACCAGTCGACTAGACTGGTGCCAGCCAAATTCGACCGTTGACACTCCCAACGTTCGAATTTGCCAGCTCACCAGCCACCTACCAGTCGACTGGTCCCTAGCTGAATCCCTTCCCGAGTACATTCACACAGCACTCGACCCTCACGACTCAACTAACTCCTCCTCCGCAGCCTCGACTGTTGCTTTCGCGCCCTCTTCATCTTCGGCTCCCGTCCCTCGGATGCACGCAAGCCTCCAGTTTGCCTCCATGCCATCCTTCACGTATGCCTCGAAGTCCGCGCCCATCAGCTCATCGTCCCTGCTCTCCAAGGTCCCTCGGATGCGCACGCAAGCCTCCAGCTTGCCTCCATGCCATCCTTCACCGTACCGAGGCCGTCCAGTCAAGTCCATATGTGTAACCTGTACAGTCTGCACACTCAACATACACATATAAGTACACAAGGGAAAACCTAACTTAAACCCTTTGCCCAAACATCAAAACCTATGGTCACTCCGGACCATCTTAGGGCCGATTGCTCCAACAGTCCTGGTTCGTGGAATTGGGCAATAAGTCCTGGCCGAGGGTTGGGCATCGAAGTCCTAGACCTAGGGTTTGGGCACGAAGTCTTGGTCCGAGGGATTGAGCAACTTAGCTGAGCGATGACTAAGGACAGAAGTAGAGATGGGTCGAGGTTCAGACGTCTCGAGATCCGGGAGTCTCGAAGGCTAAGTAAAAGTCTAACCGGAGGTCCCGGTTGGCAAGTGTAACTTCTCCTGAGAGGAGTAGGTGAGGACGCGTTCCCCGGAAGAGGAAACATTAGGCGTCGGTTTGACCTAGGGTTTCGCGGTAAATCTGAAGTCAGAACCAATTCGCTAAGGCTAAGATTGTACATATGTTTGCCTTGTATTTATGTATCTTGTAGGCACCTAAAATTGAAAACAAAGCAGGCAAACAAACACACAACAGGGCTGAAAACCTGACTGCTAGGCGCCCCCATTAACCATGGCGCCCTAATGAAACAGGCGCCTCAATGGGTCAGGGGCCTGAACGAATCAGGCGCTTCCTTCAACACAGGCACCCTAGACTGGGCCTTATCAACTGCTGCGAGTTCAGCGTGAAGGATGAGGTTTGACCATGGTTATGAGGCACCCCATAGCATCACATGCGCCCCAAACAAGACTATAAAAGGGGCTTCGACCCCTCAACTTAGGACAACAATTCGAATATCATTATGAGCTTTTCGAGTGACAAAAAAGCACTAAAGATGAAGCTCTACGACCAAGGAGGCTACGGGACGAAGTGCGCGGCACTTCGGAGTTCCAGATCGGCCGAGTCTTCGACCTTTTATATTTTGGTTTGCTTTTACTTTTCAGCACTTAATTTCCGTATATTTTTGGTTGTACAAACGTGCATTGTAAGACGGGTTTCTCCGCCTCCGGAAAGTCCGAAAAGGAGACCATTAGTGGACAGGCGTTTCCCGTGCTTAGGCCTTGGATGTACTACCCTGGGGGGTTGGGAACCAAGTAAAATCCGTGTGCACTCTGAGTTCTGTTTTTGTTCGTTCTTTCTATTTTCCGCTGCTACTAACTCTGTGACTAGAACGAACAATCGAAAGTTTACGAAGTTTCCGTGAAGTTTTTACGGTGGATATTCACCCCCCTCTATCGACGACACCGGTCCCCACAAGTGGTATCAGAGTCTGGTCGCTCTTCACCAGACTAACAGCCGACGGAGCAAATACACCAAGAGTTGAGGGGGAGCCCAGTGTTGGTGCTTGGATGGCTAGAGAGGGGGGGGGGGGGAGGTGAACGTAGCCAGACACAAACTACTTTCACTTTTTGATTTTCTGCACTTCAAGGGTTAGTCGCAGCGGAAGCAATACAAAAACAGAGAGATGCAGAACCTAAACCTTAAACTAAGCACAAGGTCAAAACGCTAACAAAGAGGAGTTACAAGGTTCGGGGATAACTTGCCCCTACTCCTTGGCGTGCCCGTGAGGTGAGCGATCCCTTGATCGTCGGCAGATCAAGTCCCAGAAATCTGAATAAAATAGCACCTCCTTCTCGGTGGAGTAACCTCTCCATAGCATTTCAACAGAATGAAGATATTAAGCACAGTGAAACACAAAGGAAGCTTACAGAGCACTTAGAACCACAGGAACACAAGAGAACTCTCCACCGAGCTCCACTTAGCACAGATCTCAAGCAAGAACTCACTGCTCTTCGTGTCTTCTTGCTGATGGACTCACCAAGCTTCTTGTTTCCTCCAAGTGCTTAAGAGTATGTTGAAAGTTGTCGCTCAAGTGATTCACAGTTGCTTCCTCAAAGAGATGGATCAAAAATCTTGCCGAGACTTCTTCGCCGCAAGCTTTAAGTCTCTGCCCAAAACCCAGGTCACAGGCGCGCCTCTGCAACTCCTAGCTGCTCACCAACTCATCTGCAACAGCCTCAGCTACTCCTGACCTCCTCTGGACTCACTGAACTCCTTTCAGCCAAGCCCAGGTTAGCTCGTTAGCTTCCCAGCCGCTGCTAGCCCGCGCCGGACGCTCGTTGTAACCTGAGAACAGAAAACGTCCAAACTGTCGTAGCAAAATACTCCAGTTGACTCTCCTTGAGTAAGCCCTGAGTTACCTGCACACTTAGCAGATGATTAGGACAGAAAATCAATAGAGAATCAACTATCAGAAGTTCAGATCAGATATCAGTAGCGAATCAACAGAGAAACAGAACATAATCAAAACTCTGACAATGTTTTTGAATTAAAGCTGCCAGCTACACATCGGTCACCGGACTGATCAGAGTGACCCCTGATCGGTCACTGATAACCGTTTCAGTCGTGTCACGATTTCAAATATAATTTAAGTATCGAATTTCTCAAAACTAATGTAGCATAGAGTAACTCGAGTCGTCTCCCAACGAATGTAGTTGGTACATGATAATTCTCAGAATCGTAGATTATTGCTTTTGGGTTTTTGATACCAAACTGGGGTTTGATTTGAGCGTTAATACTACGAACAGAAATAGAGACGCAGGTATGAAATCTAGCTCTACTTAAGGAAAGATAATGCAGGGAAGGAAATCTACTTTACCCTAACTACACTTGCAGGAAAGAGAAAAGACAATATGAAAGAAACATTCAAGAAATAGAGCATCAATGAAACCTAGAAATGGAACAAAACCTATAGCATTAAAGAAATCTTGTCTGATCTAACTTAATTGAAATAAAATGAAGACATGAAATTGAAAGCAATGGCAAAAGCAATAGAACAAAAGTTAAACAACTAAGAAACATCACAATTGAAAGTTTTTTTCTAAGAAACATTTAATCAAACACAATATAGGCATGAATGAAATTGCTTCAAGAACATTCAAATTGCAATGGGGAAAATTCATCCAATACAAACATTCAACAAATTATCCCAAGCATTCACCAATTAAGAACAATCACATTCGAAACCAATTGAAACATGTAGTTGACCCAAGAAGTCTGTGCTGTGAAGAGGGAACTTCTATGAAGAAGCTGAAACAATCAGCAACTGAATCAAGTTGCTGTGAAAGGTGGCTGCCGGATCTAATGAAGAAGAAACTTCGACGGAACTGAATTGCCAAGAAGTACTTCTGGAATCAAATTGCTGTGAAGACAGAATTGCTGTAAAGGAGACTGCTGCGGGAAAGGAGAACTGTGAAAACAAATTGCTGGAAAACCAATTGCTGGAAGAACATTACTGGAAGCAATCTACTGCTCGACCCTGTGAAGCAGAACCAGGCTTGGAAAAGCAAAAACCGTGAAGAAATTTCTGTAAGGACAACTATAAAGAAAATTGCTGTGAAGAAAACAAAGCTGTGAAGAAACTAAATTCAGGGAATGAAGCTACTGGAATTAAAGCATGTGAAGAACTCCTATGAAGGGTAAACTGCGGCCGTGGAGTGGATTGAAGCCTTGATCGAGTCGGGAACCCCTCAAACTCGAGAGAAAGCTGTCGGTCGGCGGCGATGAAGTAGAAAGCGGAGGGAGTTGATCGGATCGAGTCGGGAACCCCTCAAACTGCGATCGATCGAAGCTTCGACCGGCGGCGATGAAGTGGATGGAATACCGCCGACGGTGAAGGTAGAGAAGACGGGTTGAGACGGGAACCCCTCGTCTGCAACCGCCTCTCCCCGATCGCCCTCGCCTGTGGAGAAGATGGAGTGTCGAGAGGATGCGTGCCCTAGCTGCTGCTTGTCCCTTTTGTTTGGCTCATTTGCACGTGGGTTCAGTCAGCCAAGCCACAGCTTCAGCGGTTTGATTCAATCAACTTGAGTTCAGTCCAGCAGCTCACAGCTCAGCTTGAGTTCAGCTTTGGTTCAATCCTGGGTTTAGTTAACCCAACTCAGCCCAACAGCACAGCAGTTGGGTTCAGTCAGCTTCAGCAAATGGGTTCAACCACAGCTCAGTCCATCACTTGGTTCAGCTCAACTCAGCTCAGCAGTTGGGTTCAATCCAGACTTGGGTTCGGTCCAGTCAAGCCAGCTTCGGTTCAGTCCAGTCAACTCAACTCAGCCTTGGTTCAGCCAGCTTTGGGAGAAGAAGAACTTGAATACTTAGCAACGGACGACTGAGATCAATCTGACTTCATCCAACGGTCGGATCTCTTCAGATCTGACCCAAACTCCACAGATCCCAAACAATGGCCCTGATCTACCTATCCCCAGCTCGAATTAACAAGATCAGTGGCGGATGGTCCAGATCTTCCTTTTTCTTGAATGGATGGTCTAGAACATCTTGAGCTTGATCCAACAGTCAGATTACTTCTGATTTGGCTGAAATTTTCAGATCTTAATGTATAATCAGGATTGATTCTATCTTGAACTCGGATTGACCAGAAGTTGACCGATGGCTCAGATCTAGCCGTTCTCTGGAATGGACGGCTCCTATTAATCCGATACTTGATCCCTTTGATCTGGATCCAATGCTGACTCAAGTCTGACCCGATTTGATCTAGGTCCATGCTCATTTGAAACCTACAAAATGATATTCAAATTTAGTGCCAAAAATATCCCAAATATACAAAGATTTGAATTAAAAGTCAAAATAGGAGAAATACATGAAATCTAATAAAATTGCAAACTTAAGCATATAAAATGTGGATCAAACATGGATTTTTGAGCCGAAAATAATCAACAAAATGATGGTTATCAGTCACCAGACCGATTAGGATAGGCCCAGTCCGATCAGGCTCCAGCCTGATCGGTCCACAGTGAGAAACCAGAAATCGAGACCTTCTGGTGATCGGTCACCCTGACCGATCACAAATCGTGGATCGGTCACCAGACTGATCCACAGCATTGCTGGGATTCCCAGCTTTCGCAGCCAAACCTCACTGATCGATCACCAGAACGATCAGGTTGTGGCCTGATCGGTCCGGGGACCGATCAGGGCAAGCCCTGACTGATCAGGATGCATCCTGATTGGTTATAGTGAGAAGCTCACGACATTTGATCGTTCAGCCTGACCGATCATGAAATCCCACGAAACCTACTGACCTCTCCCTGATCATTCACCAGAACAATCAAGAGCCCTCCCTGATCGGTCTCCAGACCGATCAGGAGCAGAACAGAGGCCATCCAAAGTTTCTGTGCTCTCCCTGATCGGTCACCAGACCGATCAATCTTCTCTGGATCTATCACCAGAACGATCCACCAAGGAAGTTCGTGCCAACTTCCCTGATCGGTCACCAGACCGATCAAGACAAGGCCAATTCCACTCTAAGTCAAGAGAACGGGCTCCCAGCCTTCTCTGACTCGTGCTCAGTCCCCCGGACCAAGACTCCATGCCTAGTTTCACTCACCGGGACTTCATTCAACCTAGCTTCACTCACTAGAACCTGGCTTCACTCACCAGGGTTTCGGTCACCCGGCTTTACTCACCGGGACCCGACTTTACTCACCGGGACCCGGCTTCACTCACCGGGATTTCAACCTAGATTCACTCACTAGGATTTCAATCACCTAGCTTCACTCACCAAGATCCGCCTTCACTCACTGGGATTTTAACCTAGCTTCACTCACTAGGATTTCAACCTGGCTTCACTCACCAGGACCCGGCTGTTAGTGATATGAGAAAAGTGTCCTAAGGCAATCGCCTTATGATTGTAATCATTTATTTTAATAAATGAATATTTACTATTTGAGTATACATGTTTATGTATTTGATTGAGATCTTAAACTCATTTACTGAATGCCCACAATACAATTCACAGCATGAGAGAATTTGTGATGAATTCACAACTAGTGATTATCTCTACATGTGCAATTGTGAAGTATTGAAATTGTACCTAGTCGATGAATTGATAAATACGGACACTATCAATTCTGTTGAGACTAGCATGGGTTATTCTCTAATCAGCTGATTCTCACTGGCTGGTAACATTGGGATGTCCGGAGATAAACATGAATGCTAGTTAAGGGAACTAGTTCATTGGAGTGACTGGCTGTAAAACTTCATATGGTAGTCTACATATAGATATGTCAGTGAAGTTCTTACTGCAACTTAAGTGCGATGTTCCTTTGACTTGCGGTGTTCAAGTCATCTTGGTCATGGAGACTTATACTTTGACATCTTAAGCAAGCATCTCCAAGGAGGTGTAGACCCAGGATGATTGGGTATAAGCCGAAGTGCCCGAAGATGTTTGAACAACCTACAAAGGATTCACCACTCCTTGCGAGGAGATGTATACCCGAGGCCTATCGTCGGATTATTACTCGAAGCCTCTGGCCAGTGCATGACATGTTCAGAGTATGAATCTCTTAAATACATGAGAGTAATTAGAATCCGTAGGACGAGAAAACGTTAATTGGGCTAGGTGTGACGTAGTCAGCCTAGTGGGGACTGATACACATAGACCATGTCCTGAACCAAGTGGGTATAAGATGGTGAAGGGAATGGGGCACGATTCATTATAGCTGCTGAAGGGTTTCAGAATAGTTTCTGAACCGTTGATCTTTCGATTAATTGGGGATCATGATGTACTACTAGGTGCCACTCATGATCGTTCTATAATTGGTTAATTATAGACAGCAAACATAAATAGAAATCCTATTTAGTCACACGCATTACGAGTAATTCGAGGGATTTAAAACGAGTTAAAAATTAGATTTTCCAATCAAGAGAGATTAGGTTTGGTTGAGCCAAACGATAAGTCGAATCTGAATTTTTCAGAGACGCATCAGAAGCGTAAAATGACTAAGTCTTTTGAAGACTTAATAGATGAATTAAATGAGTTTAATTCATTGGGGCGTGACTTGGATAGGCCGGCCAAAGAGGGTCCCCATCCTCTTTGCTTGGCTGGCCACAACAAAGGGAGAGAACTAAGTTTTTGGTTCAATTTATAAAATAAACCAAGTGTGGTTTGTTTTATAAAATTATGGATGATATACATTTTTATATAATAAACCAAGGTTTGGTTTATTTTTCATGGAAATTAAAATAAATCATGGATTGGTTTATTTTATTTTATAAAATCAATCATGGATTGATTTACCATGATAAGAAAATTTATTCCATAAGAAAAAAGAGACTTGGTTGATTTTTATCATGAATTAAAAAATGATAAAACTTAGCATGATGGAATAAGTCATAGAAAATTTATTCCATAAGAAAAAGGAGACTTGACGGTTGAGAGGCCACTATATAAAGGACCCAAGGCAAGGCTTGAAAAATCAATCCAAGTATTCTTGCCTGGGCTCTCTCCCTCTCCTCCCTTCTTTCTCTTGGCCAGCCACAAGGCTCTTCTCCCTTCTTCTTGCCGTGAGCACAAGAAGAAGCACCGAGGTGACAAAGTTCTTCCGTTGGGACGATCTTCCTCTCCGGCCATCATCACCTTGGGATTGGGCGCAAGTCATCTTCCTCCTTCTCGTCGGAATTGTGATTCCGGCCAACCTTGGTGGTGAGTTTTTTCGATGTGATTACTTCTCTCTTGGTTTTTCATTTCGCGTTCTCGGAGAATCTAGTAGTTCTCGAGAACACGAAACTCGTGGCTTTGCGAAGTCATCCCGAAGATACTCGGCGTGGACGCGAATAGAGGCGGAGCTTCCGAGGGACGCTTACGGTTGGATCTCGTCCCTTCCTTCGAGTTTCGCGAGGTAATAAGTAAATTAGTTTACGTTTTTGCCAAATTTTAAATATATGATCATGTCTACACAAGATAAAGTTGCATGCTTAGATGTGTGGTTAAATAATTTGAGAAATTATTTATGCTAAACCTTCCGCTGCACGTAATTAATTTAAAATTACGAACCTGCATCCATGTCAACATGCACCCGGACCCAACACCGGCTTCACTCACCGGGATTTCCATCACCTAGCTTCCCAAGCTAGGACCTGGCTTCACTCACCAGGATTTCCATCACCTAGCTTCCCAAGCTAGGACCTGGCTTCACTCACCAGGCTTTCATCCAACCTAGCTTCCCAAACTTGGACCTGGCTTCACTCACCAGGATTTAATCCAAATTTGCTCAACCAAACTTAAATCGTTGTCAACACCAAAACAACAATCGGGCCAGACTGCATCAACAATCTCTCCCTTTTTGTTGTTTGACAATCCCGATTTAAGTTTATGTATTAGATCAATTGAAGTCCATTCAGTTTTCATAAGGGAATCAAGATCTTCCCCCTATAATGACCTCAAACTTAATCAACCATTCTCTCCCCCTTTGTCAAACATCGAAAAAGGGCATGGTTATTAAGTTTTAACTTAACTCCCCCTCAATCAAGGGTCTCTCTCCAAACCCAAAATAATCAAAGGTAAATTTTTGAATTGCATATGAGAGACATATACCATAAATGTATCATGGCAACAATGTATATGCATCATACGACAATAAGTGTGAATTGCACATGAAACCATGTACAGAATTATACCATGGTCAAATATGTATATGTTTCATATGACAAGTAAGGAATGCAGCTGTATCCGATACATAATCCTAATGGGTCTCCGTGACCGATCAGGTTCGTTGATTCTTCGATACAGAAATATTTCTTATTAGTCTGGGGAGCGATCAGATTTCAGAAAAATTCCTGAAACTCTGATACGTTCCTGATTAGACTGCATTAACAATTTGCATTCCATAACAGGGGTGTAGACTCCATTAATATTCGACATTTCAGAAAAATCTCTGAAACACGACATCAAGAACAAGAGTCATGACTCAACAAACCCTTTCTTATGAATTTGAACATTCCAACATAGGTTTGTATCAAATCAATATTAAGTTTTGTTCCAAGTATGATTAGTCAAACCTCATTTAATACTTGATGTTTCAGAAAAATTTTTGAGAATAAAGGGTCTTAAAAATTCCTACCCATATTTTACCACTTGAACAAATTTGTACTCCCTTAGTACCAGGTTTGTACCAATGGATGATCAAGTATGTTTCAATTGTAATTGGTGTGTATCAGATTTGTGTGTAGTAAGATCATTAGACTGATACAAGCCGACGAGAGGAGATCGGACTGAGGAGCTTTGACCCAATCAGGGGATTTGCTGATCAGAATTGTTCTGATCGGTCACTGGACCGATCAGAGGAATCCCTGATCAATCGGTGGACCGATCAGGTTCGACACAGAATGTTTTCTGAAACTGATCAGTTTCAGAAATAGGTTTGTTTCAACTCTTAGCCTTTCCCAAACCCTAATTCAATTGGTTCTAATTTGTTTGGTCCTAAGAAGGGTTTCCCTTATCAAAAAAATGTATTTTCCCATGTCATCAAAGAATATCGTTTCCTTGTGATTTAAGTTTTTTTTTTCAAAACCAACTTGTATCCATTTAGGTATTAACAAAGAAAGCATTATTAAAGAACACATTTTCCAAGTCATTAAGCTCATGTTCTTGTCTATCAAAGCCTTATGAGTGATCAGTTCAAATAAACTAATGAGGAAGTTGTAATGTATTCATCTTGTCCTTAAACGAAATTTTCATGCCATAGATTAATATTAACAACACATACATCAAAGTCATGGCATACTCAACTAGGTTCATCTCAAAAATAAAAAAAACTTAAGCCTAAGATATATCATAAGTTATTACAAATATTTTGGCTAACTTCTAGATCTACAGTGAACTATGGAGTTCAATCCTAATCATGGCATATTGAAGCTAAAACTCATGGATTGGATTGAAAAGTCATACTTCCAAGTGTGTATTAAGGTCATGGTTCCAACCGATTTAAAATCAAGTTTGTATTAGGCTTCCAAAGTAGGTATGCATGCAATCATTTGAATAGAAAATTCATAGACATGGATAGCACACATAATGAATGTATATTGCTATATGGCAACATCAAGTATATGAATGAAATCTATGTGTCAGCCTAACCATGTAATAGTTCTTTTCCTTTTCAAAACTTGTTGATTTATTTTGAAATTAGTGTAACCTTGTGCATGAATATACTATCATTTGTTGCATGGGAATTTTCTTACTGCTCAAGTGAAATTCCATAACCCACTACATTCATGAGTATAACTTTAGCCTTGTGTTTGGTGAAATTTTTCATAGTGATTTTTGAATCAATACTCATCAATGTGTCCATACTTGTTCTTTAGCATTCATTCATGTTCTATAACTCATACAAGAAAATAGACACCTTGGGCTTGAGATAAAGCATCTCATAAACCATAAATTGCAGTAAACTATAAATTGCATCAATAAACCTAATTATCCTAAGCAATTCATTGTAAAAACAAGTTATGTGTCAACCAAAACCATTCATGTGAATTTGAGGAAATGGTAAGCACATTCCTTAACTAGGAATGACTATATATTTGGAGCACCAAATATCAACCACCCAAGTTGATAGATGCTCTCCCTCAATCAATGCTTACACAATTCGAAAAATAGAGGTTTTAGGTACCCAAATTTTGGGACCTAATGCATCAACAATGAAAGACTTAGGCACCCATGCCTTAGTCAATTTCTTTCTAGCTTTTTGAACCCTAGAATCATCTTGTGATCTAAAATGTGTTCTAGACATTAGTGACACAAAGGTTGGTTCTTTAGGTCGGTAACCTATTCCGGCCTTGTTGTAAACTACCCTTTGTGAGTTTAAGATCATATCCAAGGTTTTGGAGCTAGTTGAAAACTTCTCAAGAATAATCTGGAGATTTTCTATTTTGCTCCTTAGGGTCTTGTTTTCATTTTCAAGGAATTCATCATGTAAATCATTAATCACCTCATCCTTAGAGGTTTTCTGTTGGTGCTTGGATGGCTAGAGGGGGGGTGAATATAGCCAGACACAAATTCTTTGAGCTTTTAGGTTTTCTGTACTTTAGTGTTAGTAGCAGCGGAAGACAAATACAAAACAGAGTATTGCAGAAACTAAAACCCTAACCTAAGCACAAGCTCAAAACGCTAAAAAAGAGGATTTACAAGGTTCGGGGATAACTTGCCCCTACTCCTTGGCGTGCTCTTAAGGTGGGCGATCCCTTGATTGTCGGCAGATCAAGCCCCAAAAAATTCGGATAGAATGCAACCTCCTTCTTAGTGGAGAAACCTCTCCACAGCGTTTCAACAAAATAAAGATATTAAGCACAGTGAAACACAAGGGAAGCTTACAAAGCACTTAGGACAGAAAGAACACAAGCGAACTCCTCACCGAGCTCCACTCAGCACAGATCTCATGCAAGAACTCCCTGCTCTTCGTGTCTTCTTGCTGATGGACTCGCCAAGCTCCTTGTTTCTTCCAAGTGCTCACGTCGCAGAAGCTTCAAAGGATGCTCAAGTTTGCAGAAGCTTCAAGATGCAGAATGATTGCTAAGGATGAACAAGTTGTCACACAAGCAAAAGAGTTGAAGAGATTCCTTCTCTTCTTCCCAGCCACCACTTATCCTTCTGTCGATCGCCAGGTCACAGGTGATAGGTCACAGACGCTCCTCTGCAGCAGAGCTCACCAGCTACTCATTTGCACTAGCCCAGCTATCCCTGACCTCCTCTGGACTCACTGAACCCTCTCCAGTCGAGCCCTAGGTCATCAGCTCCTCAGCCGTTGCAGCTAGCGCCAGAAGACGTTGTTTCCTGCAAATGAAAACAAGCCAAACCTGCTCAACGGAAAGCCTCCCATTGACCCTCCTTGAGTGTTTGAATCATCCCTATAAAGCCTGCACACACCAACAGAAGCTTAGCAAATGCATATCACACAATCTCAGCAAGTAGCAGAGAAAATGCAGACGCGATCAGAAGTCTGACATCGATTTCGAATTAAAGTTAAGCTTCTAATCGGTCACCGGACTGATCAGAGAGGACCCTGATCGGTCACCAGACCGATCAGGTATAGTCCTCACTGATCAGGCTCTAGCCTGATCGGTCCACAGTGAGAAACATGAAATCGCGAGCTCATCTATGATCGGTCACCCTGACCGATCCAGGGACCGTGGATCGGTCACCAGACCGATCCACAGCATTGCTGGGATTCCTAGCTTTCCCAGGCCAAACCTCACTGATCGATCACCAGAACGATCAGGTTGTCGCCTGATCGGTCTGGGGACCGATCAGGGCACTCCCTGACCGATTAGGCTGCAGCCTGATCGGTTATAGTGAGAAACACGCAATTCCTGAGATCCCTTGGATCGTTCACCAGTCCGATATGAAGGTCTCCCTGATCGGTCACCAGACCGATCAGGAGCCGAACACAAAAGCTTCTGTTCTCTCCCTGATCGGTCACCAGACCGATTAGGAAACGATCAGTAGCCTAACAAAGTCACTGTATGCTCCCTGATCGGTCACCAGACCGATCAGACATCACTGGATCGGTCACCAGACCGATCCACGAAAGAGGATCGTGCCAACTTCCCTGATCGGTCACCAGACCGATCCAGCCAAGGCAAATTCCACTCTAAGTCAAGAGAGCGGGCTCCCAGCCTTCCCTGACTCGTGCTCAGTCCCCCGGACCAAGACTCCGTACCCAGTTTCACTCACCGGGACTTCAACCTAGCTTCCCAAGCTAGGACCTGGCTACACTCACCAGACTTTCATCCAACCTAGCTTCCCAAGCTAGGACCTGGCTTCACTCACCAGGCTTTCATCACCTAGCTTCCCAAGCTAGGACCTGGCTTCACTCACCAGGCTTTCATCACCTAGCTTCCCAAGCTAGGACTTGGCTTCACTCACCAGGCTTTCATCACCTAGCATCCCAAGCTAGGACCTGGCTTCACTCACCAGGCTTTCATCACCTAGCTTCCCAAGCTAGGACATGGCTTCACTCACCAGGCTTTCATCCGATCTAGCTTCCAAGCTAGGACCTGGCCTCGCACTCCAGGATTTCAGCCAACCTAGCTTCCCAAGCTAGGACTTGGCTTCGCCCGCCAGGGTTTCCATCACCTAGCTTCCCAAGCTAGGACCTGGCTTCACTCACCAGGATTTCATGCCTAGTCCTCGACCAGGACTTAATCCAAATTCGCTCAACCAAACTTAAATCGTTGTCAAACCCAAAACAACAATCGGGCCAGACTGCATCAACATTTTCAACTTTTCTACTTCCAATTTTAATGATTTTACTTTGACCTTAGATTTCTTAAGCAATCTAGTTAAACATGCTATTGTCCTATAGCATTTGTCTAACTCGGGAGAGATTACCTCTTCATCATCTGAAGATGATGAAGGCGCGGTTGAGGAGTTCCTTGATTCATCACTGCTTCCTTCACTTGAGTTCTCTACTGCCATGAAAGCAAAGTGATGCGTGTGCTTCTCCTCCTTTTCTTTCTTCTTTCCTGTCACAAAAGCAACCCCTTTCTCTTCGGGGCCTTGGTTAGCAAGTTCGTGTAGCTCCATTTCGCAAAGTAAATCATCTATTTTCACAATTGACAAATCCTTGGAAACTTTGTAGGCATCCACCATGGATGACCACAAAGCATTCCTTGGAAAAGATTTTAGGACATACCTCACAAGGTCACGGTTCTCGACCTTTTCATTAATAGAATGGAGACCGTTCAAAATTTCTTTGAAGCGACCATGGAGTTCACTTACCTTCTCGGACTCCTTCATGGTGAAATTTTGTAGTTGGTTGAGAAGCAAGTCCCTCTTGGTTGTCCGGGTTTCATGAGTGCCTTCATGGAGCTCAATGAGCTTGCTCTATAAATCCTTTGCGCTTGAAAAAGGACCCACCTTGATCAAACCCTCCTTGGTCATCCCGCATTGCAAGGTGACCACAGCTTTAGCATCGGCTTCTCCCTTCCGGATTTGCTCTGCCGACCACTTTGGAAAATCCAACTCTTTTCCCTCAGCATCTTTAGGAGTGGAAAGCCCCTCCTTGATAGCAAACCACATGCTGATGTTGGTTTTGAGGTAGAACTCCATCCTTGACCTCCAATATAGAAAATCAGTGCCGTCGAGGAATGGAGGTCGGCTGGTGCTAAACCCTTCTCTTCCTATTGCCATCTTTGTTGACTCTCGGATGTTAAGCCGCTTGAACAGAGCCCCAAGCTCTGATACCACTTGTTGGTGCTTGGATGGCTAGAGAGAGGGGGGGTGAATGTAGCCAGACACAAACTACTTTCACTTTTTGGTTTTCTGCACTTTAAGGGTTAGTCGCAGCGGAAGCAATACAATAACAGAGAGATGCATAACCTAAACCCTAAACTAAGCACAAGCACAAAACGCTAACAAAGAGGAGTTACAAGGTTGGGGGCTAACTTGCTCCTACTCCTTGGCATGCGCATGAGGTGGGCGATCCCTTGATCGTCGGCAGATCAAGCCCCAGAAATCCGAATAAAATAGCACCTCCTTCTCGATGGAGTAACCTCTCCATAGCGTTTCAACAGAATGAAGATATTAAGCACAGTGAAACACAAAGGAAGATTACAGAGCACTTAGAACCACAGGAACACAAGAGAACTCTCCACCGAGCTCCACTCAGCACAGATCTCACGCAAGAACTCCCTGCTCTTCGTGTCTTCTTGCTGATGGACTCACCAAGCTTCTTGTTTCTTCCAAGTGCTCAAGAGTATGTTGAAAGTTGTCACTCAAGTGATTCATAGTTGCTTCCTCAAAGAGATGGATCAAAAATCTTGCCGAGACTTCTTCGTCGCAAGCTTTAAGTCTCAGTCCAAAACCCAGGTCACAGGCACGCCTCTGCAGCTCCCAGCTCCTCACCAGCTCGGCTGCAACAACCTTAGCTACTCCTGACCTCCTCTGGACTCACTGAACTCCTTTCAGCCAAGCCCAAGTCTTCTCGTCAGCTTCCCAGCCGCTGCCAGCCCGCGCCAGACGTCCGTTGTAACCTGAGAACAGAAAACGTCCAAACTGTTGTAGCAAAATACTCCAGTTGACTCTCCTTGAGTAAGCCCTGAGTTACCTGCACACTTAGCAGATGATTAGCACAGCAAATCAATAGAGAATCAACTATCAGAAGTTCAGATCAGATATCAGTAGCGAATCAGCAGAGAAACAGAACACAATCAGAACTCTGACAGCGTTTTTGAATTAAAGCTGTCAGCTACTGATCGGTCACTGGAGTGATCAGAGTGACCCCTGATCGGTCACCAGACCGATCAGGATAGGCCCAGTTCGATCAGGCTCCAGCCTGATCGGTCCACAGTGAGAAACTAGAAATCGCGACCTTCTGGTGATCGGTCACCCTGACCGATCACAGATCGTGGATCGGTCATCGGACCGATCCATAGCATTGCTGGGATTCCCAGCTTTCACAGCCAAACCTCACTGATCGATCACCAGACCGATCAGGGCACGCCCTGACCGATCAGGATGCATCCTGATCAGTTATAGTGAGAAGCTCGCGACATTTGATCGTTCAGCCTGACCGATCATGAAATCCCACGAAACCTACTGACCTCTCCCTGATCGTTCACCAGAACGATCAGGAGCCCTCCCTGATCGGTCACGAGACCGATCAGGAGCCGAACAGAGGCCAACCAAAGTTTCTGTGCTCTCCCTGATCGGTCACCAGACTGATCAGTCTTCTCTGGATCGGTCACCAGACCGATCCACCAAGGAAGTTCGTGCCAACTTCCCTGATCGGTCACCAGACCGATCCAGACACGGCAAATTCCACTCTAAGTCAAGAGAACGGGCTTCCAGCCTTCTCTGACTCGTGCTCAGTCCCCCGGACCAAGACTCCATGCCCAGTTTCACTCACCGGGACTTCAATCAACCTAGCTTCACTCACTAGGACCTGGCTTCACTCACCAGGGTTTCAGTCTCTCGGATTCACTCACCGGGACCCGACTTCACTCACCGGGATTTCAACCTAGCTTCACTCACTAGGATTTCAATCACCTGGCTTCACTCACCAGGACCCGACTTCACTCACCTAGATTTCCATTACCTAGATTCCCAAGCTAGGACCTGGCTTTCATCACCTAGCTTCCCAAGCTAGGACCAGACTTCACTCACCAGGATTTCCATCACCTAGCTTCCCAAGCTAGGACCTGGCTTCACTCACCAGGCTTTCATCCAACCTAGCTTGCCAAGCTAGGACCTGGCTTCACTCACCAGGATTTAATCCAAATTCGCTCAACCAAACTTAAATCGTTGTCAACACCAAAACAATAATCGGGCCAGACTGCATCAACACCCATGGGTGAATCAGGTACATTTTTTTAAATGTCAATTTTTAAATTTCATATCACATGCTTTAAGTGTAGGGAGAGAGGACACTATAAAAAAACCAGTGTCCTACTCGTATGAATCGAACTTCACCACCAACAGCAAAGGAGGCACCAGCGCCCGGAGTCCGGAGGGACAAAAGTCAAATAAGGTGTTTCAAATGTCAAAAGCACGGACACTACAGGAATTAGTGCCCGTCCAAGGTACGAAAAATTTACGTTCGTAAAAATTTCCAAATTACTGCACAGTCTTTCAAGTATATTAATAATTTAGATAAATCTGTTGATTTTTTAGATAAACTAGATCTATTGCATAATCAACTTAGGGTATTGCATGATCAATTACCAAATATAGACAATAATAAATTATCAAAAATTAATTCTTTAATTGTCAATATCAATGCAATGATTTTTAAAATTAATTTTGATAATATCAAAAATAATTCTGATAATATTAAGAATAATTTTGATAATATTGAAATTAATTCTAATAATATTGAAGTCAATTATGATAATATTGAAGTTAATTCTGATAATATTGAAAATAATTCTAATAATGTTGGAATTAACTCTGAAAATGATGTTGTAACTGATAATTCTCATAATATTATTGCTAATGATGAGATAGAAATTAATAATTCTTTAATGTCTAATATTTCAGATAATATTGACAATATTCTTAAGGATAAGGATAATTTTATTGAAAATATTTCTGAAGATAAGGATAATTTTATTGAAGATATTTCTGAGGATAAGGATGAAATTAACTCTGATATTTCTGAGGATAGGGGAGATGAAATATTTTTAGATAATAATTTAATTATTAATTTCTTGGATAATCCTAAAGAAAATTATAAAACATTAACTAGTAGCCCAGAAAACTACTCCACTTAGTATGAAGATATAGAAAGATATGTTTTTGATGATGAGGATGTGGAGGAAATTGAATTTGCTAGAATCAAGGCTACAGTTAATAAAATTTACAAAAATTCAAACAAATCAGAATTGTTAGAAAAACTTAAAAAATTAAATAAAGAAGAAATAGTAAATAAATCAGACATTTTTGAAATAATGAAGATGACGAAACTAAACCCACAACTATTAATTAATCCAGAAATTTTGAAATCTAAATCTAATTAAATCTAAACAATTTTTACCTTAATTATTTCAACCTTAATTAAATCTTAACAATTTTTAACTTAATTATTTCAACTTTAATTAATCATTTATTAATTTAACTTTAATTAATCCTTAATTAATTTAACTTTATTTACTCCTTAATTAATTTAACTTTATTTAATCTTTATTAATTTAACTTTATTTAATCCTTAATTAATTTTAATTAATCCTTAATTAAATTAATTTTAATTAATCCTTAATTAATTTCATTTTAAGTCCTTAATATATGTTTTGATTAATACAACTTCAATTAATTTTCAATTAATTCAACTTCAATTAATTCTTAATTAATTTAACCTCAATTAATTCTTAATTAATTCAACTTCAATTAATTAATTTAACTTCAATTAACTTAAATCCAATTAATTCTTAAATAACTTAAACTCGAATTAAATAAAATCTTACTCAAACTGTAATAATTAATTTAATAAAATTAAATATGTCAAAGTGGGTTGGCATATTCGCGGGTTCATACGACGTGTAACAAATCAGGAATTTGATACATTATTAGAAACTTAACTAAAATGTTATGAATTCCAAAACATGCTTATATCCCATTATGATTAAATTTCCAAAACATGCTCATATCACATTAGAATTAAAATGTGATCAAATTTTGGGTATCAATACAATTCATAAGGTTGTATTTTGTCCGACTTGCATTTATCTCATTTAGACAGTTTCAAGAACATCTCAAAAACATGCATTGATCACAAAAGCATGAAGTTGCCATGGAATTGTCTAAATTCTCCATAAGGAGACAGTTAACTAAACTATCTTCATGTATTTATTCAATTTTGTCAATTTCAGATAATTCAAAATATTGATCACCAAAATATGAAATTGTCTAAATTCTATCATTGCAAGCAATTAACAAAACCTAACTTAGACTTCAGATATATAATAAGATATTGCAAAAGTAAACTGTTATTCTAATATTGTGGCTGACCTTTAGAATTATAGTAACCTCAAACTTTCAATAATTAAACTAAATATTCTAGGCAATTCATAGTCCTAATTCAAGTTCGTTAACCACATACCTAATTAGATTGGAGTAATGTTGATAAATCATGATCCCATATGCATACAAATACAAATGAGAAAGTTTCCAGTGACTCTAAAATGTAGAGTAAATGGGAAATATTTCCATGTATCTATATGGTGTATGGAGTTTATGATTTCCATTGGTTTTAACTCCAATCATCTAAATTCAATATTGAAAAGACAACATTCCTTATGGGTAGTAAATGATCATTCATTAAATGGAGGAAATAGTAGGCACATCCCTAATTAGGAATGGCCGTGTGTTTGGAGCACCAAATATCAACCACCCATGTTGATAGATGCTCCCCCTCAATTAAAGCTATACAATTCTAAAGATAGAGGTTTTAGGTACCCAAATTTTGGGACCTAATGCATCAACAATGAAGGACTTTGGCATCCATGCCTTAGTCATTTTCTTCCTAACTTTTTGAACCCTAGAATCTTTTGATGATCTAAATTGGGTTCTTGACATTAATGATACAAAGGTTGGTTCTTTAGGTCGGTAACCTATACCGGCCTTGTTGTAAACTACCCTTTGGGAATTTAGTACCATGTCTAATGTTTTAGAGCTAGTTGAAAATTTCTTAAGAATATTCTTGAGATTTTCAATTTCACCCTTCAAACCCTTATATTCATTCTCAAGATTTTTAACATGCAAGTCATCAACTACCTCATCCTTAGAGGATTTCTCATGAAAATCATTAATATCCTCCACCCTAGAAGATTTCAACTCTTCTACTTCCAATTTCAACAATTTAACTTTGTTCTTGGATTTTTAAGCAACCTAGTTAGACATGCAATGGTTCTATAGCACTTATCTAACTCGGGAGAGATTACCTCTTCATCATCCGAAGATGATGAAGGCGCGGTTGAGGAGTCACTTGATTCATCTCCACTCCCTTTATTTGAGTCATCTATCGCCATGAAAGCAAAGTGATGTGTATTCTCCATTTCTTTCTTCTTCTCCTTCTTCTTCCTTCGGTCACCTGCCACAAACGCAATCCCCTTCTCCTTGGGGCTTTGGTTAGAGATCTCATAAAATTCCATTTCACAAAACAAATCTTCTAATTTAATAATTGAAAGATCCTTAGATACCTTGTAGGCATCCACCATGGATGACCACAAAGTATTCCTAGGGAAGGCTTTGGGAATATACCTCACTAAGTCTGGATTTTCTACCTTCTCACTGATGGAGTGGAGACCGTTGAGTATCTCTTTAAACCGACCATGAAGTATACTTATAGTTTCATCCTCTTCCATGGATAGATTTTGGAGTTGGCTGAGAAGGAGGTCCTTCTTGGCTGTCCGGATGTCTTGAGTTCCTTCATGGAGTTCAACGATTTTGTTCCAAAGGTCTTTAGCACTTGTGAAAGGACCCACCTTGAACAACCCCTCCTTGGTCATCCCACATTGCAAGATGACCACGGCTCTAGCATCGGCTTCTCCCTGTTGGTGCAGGAAGCACCATATCGAACGTTGTTTTGATATTGGAAAAGGATTGAAAGTTAAGTTTATTGGTAATCTACAATGTTACTCAAGTGTGCAGGAAAAGTCCTAGCGAAGGGCTGCTAGCACCTGACGAAGGAAACAAAGTCCTAGCAAAGGGCTGCTAGGCACTTGGCGAAGGGCTGCCAGGAAACAATGTCCTAGCGAAGGGCTAGGTACCTGGTGAAGGGCTGCCAGGAAACAAAGTCCTAGCAAAGGGCTGCGAGGCACCTGGCGACTGCTAGGCACCTGGCGAAGGAATGCCAGGATACAAAGCCCTAGCGAAGGACTGCTAGGCACCTGGCGAAGGAATGCCAGGATACAATGCCCTAGCGAAGGACTGCTAGGCACTAGGCGAAGGGCAGCTTGGTACTGAAGACCTGGCGAAAGACAGCTAGGCGCCTGACGAAGGACTGCTGGGCAAAAGTCCAACCGGAGGAGCCGGTTGGCATCAGGTACATTCTCCCGAGAGGAGTAGGTGAGGACGTGTTCCCCGTCGAGGGAACAGTAGGCGTCGGTTCGACCTAGGGCTCCATTTTGGAGACCCAAAGTCAGAACCAAGACAGCTAAGGCTGTATAAAACTAACAACTTACTGCTTTATGATGTTTTCGGACTAACCCTGGATGCAGGACCAAAGGAACGAGTGTCTGCAGCTCAGAGAGCCTCAAAGGAGTGAGGCAGCAGCTGAGTAGGGCGCCCTGAGTCTCCCGGGCCCCCCAAGGTGAACACAAAACAAATGAAGCAAAAGGAGCTTCGGTTGATTACTGGCCGGGGCGCCCTCAGCAACCAGGGCGCCCCCAGAACCCAGGGCGCCCCGAACGCCCAGGGCGCCCCCAGCCACCAGGGCACCCCGCACATGAAGCCAGCGAAGAGGATAATATTATCCAGCCGAGACTTTCACTGAACAGGTCAGCCAGGGCGCCCTCGGCTTCTCGGGCGCCCCCGTCAAAGCATTATCCCGACTTTGAAGGGATAACTCGCTGACCGCGAGAAGAGGGGATCACAGGCCATGTGGAGGGCACCCCCGTGCTCCAAGGCGCCCTCAGAACCCTATAAAAGGCCCTCGACCCCCCAAGCTTCAAAACAACTTCTTCCAACGCTGTTACGTTCTTCTGCTCCTGCGCTTCGCCCCAGAAACCTTCCAACTCGACACAAAAGCGCTGACGACGTCCCTCTGCTCCGAGATAAATTTTCTACACCGGACGTCGGTAACGAAGAACTGTTTTCTTTCAGTTTACTATACTACTATTGTAATCAATCTTTGTAAACTGTTTTTGCGCCTCATATAGAATTGCCCAAAGTAAACGGTCAACGACCGTGGGCCTTGGAGTAGGAGTCGACCTAGGCTCCGAACTAAGTAAAACTACCTGTGTTCATGTGTTGTGTTTTAATTTCCGCTGTGCAATTTCTCTATCTCTAAATCTGAACGATTTACGATATTCACTCCCCTCTATCGTATTCTCTCGATCCAACAAGTGGTATCAGAGCAGGGGAAGTTCAAACTTGGTGCAACCACCAGTTTGAAAGTTTTTCGGAGTTACAAAATTTTTAATCTTATTTCTTTTCTTTCTAGTTAATCAACACCACTCGATCTTTTTCTCCGTTTATTTTAAAATAAAAAATATCTGTAGGTGGATTTAAATTTTGAATTCTCATTTTTTCACCATAAGTTAGAATTGTTAAAACGATCAACTTTTGAAAATTTATCATAAAATTTTTTTATTATTATTTTAATATTTTTTTAAATTCGTGCTACCCTAATTCGAGCAAAGTTTTTTTTACCTTGACTTCTTACTTTTTCATCATTAATCAGAAGTAATAAAATCAACATTTTCAAAAATTTGTCATAATTTTTTATTATTATTTTACCTAGAAATTTGTGCAATATTTTTGTTGGGCTATATCTTTTCTCTCCCGCACTACTAATCCAAGACCAAGTCTTGGTACAATTTTTTTATTATTTTGTTTGTGTGCAAGGTTTACATTAAATGGCCAACCAAGAGTGGAACAGTGCACGTCCACCACTATTCTCCGACGAGAACTTCACGTTTTGGAGATGTCAAATAGAGTCCCTTCTGAAGGCCCACATGGACTTATGGCAGATCATCCAAACGGGATTCTAGTTTCCCGTAGAAGATGAGTCATCAATCGAGTGGGACAAACTGGATGAACACACCCTCAACCAAATTGAGACCGATGCAAGGGCAACTGCAATCCTACAATGTGGCCTAACCAAGGAGCAACTCGAGCTAGTAGGTCCATGTAGATGTGCTAAAGAAATCTGGGAAAAATTGATTAATCTTCATCAAGAGATCTCAAATGACGAAGAAGATCAGGTAAGTTATCTTGCCCTTTCGGTCCAAGCACAAACAGCCGAGTCAGAGTCTGAACCCGAATCCAAAGTCGAACCAGAATCAGACGACGAATTGACTGAGACGGTAACCGATTTTGAATTCTTTTCAAAATTAGAATTAAATAATCAAACAGATACTGTAATGGTCGAGGAAGGTGTAAATTCTATTGCAGGGAAAAATACTAAAGAACCACCAAAGAAGGAGCTTCAATTAGTACCCGAGTCCGACTCAAACACAGAATTAGAAAATGAGCCTAGATCCGAGGCGGCAAGAATCAAGGGGGAGATTCCCAATAAAGAACCAAAAGGTAAAAGTGTAAAATCAGATTTTAAAAATCATGTAATTTGTTACACATGCAGGGAGAGAGGGCACTACCAAAGTGAGTGTCCTACTCGTAAGATTCAAACGACACCACCGATGACGACAAAGGAACCAATTCCAAAAGCACGAAGGGACAAAAGTCGCATCCAATGCTTCAAGTGCCAGGAGTTCGGGCATTACCAACGTGAATGCACAGATAAAAGAGCTACCAAGAATGCCGGACAAACGATCGACAAAGGTAAATTTACAATATTTGAAAATCCGTTATTTACCTTGAATAATGTGATTGATTCATGTAACTTAATTAAAGCAAACTTCAAAAAATTGAAACAAGAAAATGAAACCCTAAAACATAAGGTCAATAAGTTAGAAAATTTAATTCATAATCTTGCTGATTTCGAAAATCCGGAGTAGTACTCCAATTGTGACCTTACTTAGACAATTGTTTGTTTTAATTATGTGTTTCTTTTTATTTTTATTTTTTTTTGCTTAGAACGAGGATAGGTTAGTGTATGGACTAAATCAATTAATTGAAATTTGAACAACATAGTATTGGGTGGAGGTGAGATGATAGTACGTTAGGGAAGCCATCTTGGCGGAACTAGCCGAAGCTACCGATCCAAGACCCAAACTAGTTAGACCAAAATTTACCAAAAAGTAATTTTGAAGATGAAATTTCACTAAAAGGCTTTGTCTAGGAAAGGGTTGATGATCCAATAAGGCTACGGCCAAAGAAGGCCTTGTGCCTCGCCAAGACCTGGAAGCCAATTTTTGAAATTCAAATTCAATTTACTCTTTGTTAAATTCGAATCTAACACAAATTTTTAGTTAATTTTAGATCCAAATATCTCTTTTCAAAATAAATTTAAATTGGGTTTAAAAATTAATTTAACTTTTCAAAATTAATCTTTATATTAAAATATGCATCTCATAAAACAGTTAAGGATATCCTATTTCGTCACTTAGAAATGGGTGAGATGCTTAGGACCTAAAAGTTGAGTCCAACCCAACCAACTAATTCAGATTAATCAAAATCAAATCTTAATTAAATCAAAATCAAATCTTAATTAAATCAAAATTAAATCTTAATTAAATCATTTAAATTCAATTAAAATCTTAATAAATTAAATTTAATTCAATCAAATTCAAATTTAATTCATCTGACTTTTAAAATTCAAATTTAATTCATCTGACTTTTAACATTCAAATTTAATTTAACTAACTTTTAAAATTCAAAGTTGAAATTCTAATTAATTTCAAAATCCTCAAAAATCATTTTTTTTAAAACTAAGGTTTAATGTTTCAATATTAACCATTTTTTTTGTTAAAATTAAATATTTGTCTCACACAACGCATAAGGTTAACATGTTTGACCACGTAGAACCGGGTGAGACATCTAGGACCTAAAAGCATGATTCACTATCCTTTTAAATAAAAAAATTTTTTTTGCAAAAATTATTCAAACTTACCTCTAATTTTTAATTTATTGTACTGTACCCTACTTTTTCATTTATCACATTTTTTTTGTCAAATATCACAATAAATAGAGTCTAGGGCTTATTCTGATTTAGTCAAAATAGTCAACCATAGTCCATATAGTCAAACCTGGTCAATACTGAAGTCCCTTAAGGAACTTAGATAAAAGACAGACTGTGTCAGGATACAGGGGGAGTTCTTCTTAATTTTCAAAAAATTCAAATTTTTCAAAAACCTTATGCTTTAAAACTTATTCAAAAACCCTCATATTACTATCTCGTTGAAAAATTATCATCATGATTTTCGAAAACTGTGCTATCATTTCAAGTTATGTTTTCAAAAATTTATCTTGAAAGTTATCATACTCAGAAGATTGTTCAAAATTATTCTTTTGATTTTAATAAACCCTAAAGGCACAGAGGAAGGTCTACTTCATGATCTACAAGGACTCCTAGGATGTGTCAAATTTAGGGGGAGTTGGAGTCAAAAGAAGAATTCTGAAATTGTTTTTGGTAATTATTTGTTTTGAAGTTATTAGATAATTCTTATAATCTAAATCGAACCCTAAGAACTCAGAGGAAGAATACTTGTGGTCAACAAGCTTCCAAGAACTGTATCAAGTTTAGGGGAGGTCAAATTAAAAGAGTTATTAAACATTTCTAAATAATATGTTTTCATACACTATATTTTCAAAATTATGTCGAAAACATTTGTCTTACAAAATAATATTATTTTAAAATGTTTTTGTGGCTTATAAAATTATTTTTGAAATACCTTTTGAAATAATATTTACTTGGGTTGAAAAATTTCCAGGACACTTAGGAAAATGTCCTTGTAGTTAACAAGGTTTCCTAGGATTGTGTCAGACTGGAAAAGAAATCAAGTCAAGTATTCAAAATAAAATTAATTTTTTAATGCATAATCTTCAAAAGTACTTCTATTTTTCAAAGTATAATTTTTTGAAAAGTACTAATACTTGTAAAGGCAATAGTGTTCTAAGTGCATGAAGTTTCTAAAAGATTTGCCTATAAATATAAAATATTTTTTAAGTGGAGTTTTGTTGGTGCAGTTTAAAGTTTTTTTGCTATACTTTCAAGAATTATGCTAAGTATTTTCATGTTTTCAAAACTCATAGGCTCTGATACATAAATTTTTTTTAAAAACTTCATTCAAAATATATTTTGATATATGGCCAAGGGGGAGAGTAGAAATTAAATTCTTCCTTAAACGTTTTTTTAGAAAGGTTATCTTAGAAATGGTTTAAAACTTAGGAGAAGAATTTCACATTAAAGGGGAGAGACAGGAAAGAGAGAAATTGTTTTAATCTTTATCTCTTTTTCAAAAAGTGCTTCAAAAGTTTCTAAGTATTTCTAAGTGTTTCAAATTTTTGTTAAGTGCATGTCTTCTCCTAAGTAAATTTTTTTTCCCTTAATAAACAAAATTTGTTTGAGCAAAAAAAAAAACTTGTTCAAAAATTTTGCCAAATATTTCCAAGTAAAGATTTTTGGTGAAAAACTTGTCTAGAAATTTCTTAAAGACCTTGTTTTCCAAAATGCACAAAGTGTTTCCAAACAAATATTTCTAAGTGTGCAAAAATTTTCTTTGGTAAACAAATTTTTGGGAAATTTGAATTCAAAATTTTGCCTAAGTAATTTGTTTGTGGTTTTAAACAAAATTTAGGCGTGCAAAGCTCTTCAAAATGGAAAATTGTCTAAGTGTAAAAAGCTTTTGGTGCAAAGGCTTTTATTTTTTTGAAAAACACTTTGTCAAAAAACATAGAAATTTTTAGAAAAACTCAAAACTCCCTATTAAGAACCTTGTTCGCCCATGTATATTTTTGATATATGTCAAAGGGGGAGGAAATGTCAAAGTTAAGTGTTTTAAGTGTCTTATAACACAAGTATTCAGGGTTTTAGGGGGAGTATGAGAAATAAAGATTTTTTTCTCTACATTAATTCTGTTGATAAATAGTTATACTTCAAGTTAAGTGTTTTAAGTGTCTTATAACACAAGTATTCAGGGTTTTAGGGGGAGTATGAGAAATAAAAATTTTTTTCTCTACATTAATTCTGTTGATAAACAGTTATACTTCATTGTTTACCTTTTGTTCTTAACTGTTATAAATTTTTAACTTAACTTTGAATTGTGTTGCCATAAATCAAAAAGGGGGAGATTGTTAGTGCAGGAAGAACCATATCGAACCTTGTTTTGATATTGGCAAAGGATTCAAAGTTAAGTTTATTGGTGATCTAACAATGTTACTCAAGTGTGCAGGAAAAGTCCTAGCGAAGGGCTACTAGGCACCTGGCGAAGGGCTGCCAGGAAACAAAGTCCTAGCAAAGGGCTGCTAGGCACCTGGCGAAGGGCTGCCAGGAAACAAAGTCCTAGCGAAGGGCTGCTAGGCACTTGGCGAAGGGCTTCCAGGAAACAAAGTCCTAGCAAAGGGCTGCTAGGCACCTGGCGAAGGGCTGCCAGGAAACAAAGTCCTAGCGAAGGGCTGCTAGGCACCTGGCGAAGGGCTGCCAGGAAACAAAGCCCTAGCGAAGGACTGCTAGGCACCTGGCGAAGGAATGCTAGGATACAAAGCCCTAGCGAAGGACTGCTAGGCACCTGGCAAAGGAATGCCAAGATACAATTCCCTAGCGAAGGACTGCTAGGCACCAGGAGAAGGGCAGCTTGGTACTGAAGACCTGGCGAAAGACAGCTAGGCGCCTGACGAAGGACTGCTGGCAAAAGTCCAACCGGAGGAGTCGGTTGGCATTAGGTACATTCTCCCGAGAGGAGTAGGTGAGGACGTGTTCCCAGTCGAGGGAACAGTAGGCGTCGGTTCGACCTAGGGCTCTATTTTGGAGACCCAAAGTCAGAACCAAGACAGCTAAGGCTGTATAAAACTAACAACTTACTGCTTTATGTTGTTTTCGAACTAACCCTGGATGCAAGACCAAAGGAACGAGTGTTTGCAGCTCAGAGAGCCTCAAAGGAGTGAGGCGGCAGCTGAGTAGGGCGCCCTGAGTCTCCCGGGCGCCCCCAAGGTGAACACAAAACAAATGAAGCAAAAGGAGCTTCGGCTGATTACTGGCCGGGGCGCCCTCAGCAGCCAGGGCACCCCCAGAACCCAGGGCGCCCCGAACGCCCAGGGCTCCCTCAGCCACCAGGGCGCCCCGCACATTAAGCCAGCGAAGAGGATAATATTATCCAGCCGAGACTTCCGCTGAACAGGTCAGCCAGGGCGCCCTCGGCTTCTCGAGCGCCCCCGTCAAAGCATTATCCCAATTTTGAAGGGATAACTCGCTGACCGCGAGAAGAGGGGATCACAGGCCACGTGGAGGGCGCCCCCGTGCTCCAAGGCGCCCTCAGAACCCTATAAAAGGCCCTCGACCCTCCAAGCTTCAAAACAACTTCTTCCAACGCTATTACGTTCTTCTGCTCCTGCGCTTCACCCCAGAAACCTTCCAACTCGACACGAAAGCGCTGACGACGTCCCTCTGCTCCGAGATAAATTTTCTGCACCGGACGTGGGTAACGAAGAACTGTTTTCTTTCAGTTTACTATACTACTATTGTAATCAATCTTTGTAAACTGTTTTTCCGCCTCATATAGAATTGCCCAAAGTAAACGGTCAACGACCGTGGGCCTTGGAGTAGGAGTCGATCTAGGTTCCGAACCAAGTAAAACTACCTGTGTTCGTGTGTTGTGTTTTAATTTCCGTTGTGCAATTTCTCTATCTCTAAATCCGAACGAATTACGATATTCACCCCCCTCTATCGTATTCTCTCAATCCAACACTCCCTTCCGGACTTGCTCAGCCGACCACCTTGAGAACTCAAGCTCTTTTCCTTCATTATCCTTTGGAGAGGAAAAACCCTCCTTGACAGCGAACCACATGGAGATGTTCGTCTTCAGATAAAAGTCCATTCTCGACTTCCAATATGAGAAATCAGCTTCGCCCAAGAATGGTGATCTGCAGGTGCTGTAACCTTCTCCTCCCATGGCCATCGTTGTTAGCTCTCGGATGTTACGCCGTTGAAAAGAGCCCCAAGCTCTGATACCACTTGTTGGTGCTTGGATGACTAGTGAGTGGGGTGGGGTGAATGTAGCCAGACACTACAATCTTGCGCTTTGAGGTTTTCTCCGTGATCAGATTAGTAACAGCGGAAGCAAACACACAAACAGAAATATGCAGAAATGAAAAGCAAACTAAAGACGCTAACACCGTGATGTACAAGATTCGGGGGTAACTTGCCCCTACTCCTTGGCGTGCCCGTGAGGTGGGCGATCCCTTGATCGTCGGCAGATCAAGCCCCGATGATCCGGATAAAACAACGCCTCCTTCTCGATGGAGAAACCTCTCCACAAGCGTCTCAATAGAATACAAGATAAGCTCACGAGACTAAGAAGGAATCTCTCACAAGAAAGTAGCAAGAAAGCTCAAGAGAGAAGCTACGCAAGGAGCACAACAACAATAGTGAAACCCACAGCCACACTTGCTTGTTTTCCAGTCCGTTCTCTTTTTCTCCTCTGCTTCTCATCTTCCTCTTAAGCTCTTGCTTCATCGCCAGGCTCCATCAGCATCTCCTGAGCACATCTTGAACCCACTGACCTCCCTGAGCACTCAGTCCACTGAAGACCTCCTCAGCTGAGCCTCCGTCAGTCGCCAGCCATGCCTCAGAAGCCGTTGAAACCTGAGATAAGAAAACATCCAAACCTGCTCGATGGAAAGTCTCCCTTTGACCCTCCTTCATTGTTTGAATCATCCTTGTAAAATCTGCACACTACAATAGAAGCTTAGCAGATGCATATCAAATAATATCAGCAGGTAGCAGAGAAAGTGCAGATACGATTAGAAGTCTGACAGTGATTTCGAATTAAAGTTACAGCTACTGATCGGTCACCAGACCGATCAGAGAGGACCCTGATCGGTCACCAGACCAATTAGGTATAGTCCTGACTGATCAGGCTCCAGCCTGATCGGTCCACCGTGAGAAACTGGAAATCGCGACTTCTTGCTGGAGAAATTCCAACTACTGATCGGTCACCATGACCGATCATAGCTCGTGGATCGGTCACCGGACCGATCCAGCCCTTGCTGGAGAAATTCCAACTTTCACAGGCCAAAGCCTCTGATCGATCCCCAGACCGATCAGGCCACTCCCTGACCGATCAGGATCCATCCTGATCGGTCCGGGTGAGGAACTCGCGATAATTTGATCGGTCATGAGAATCGATCAAGGTTTCCACAGAAGGACTCTGAAATCCCTCTGATCGTTCACCAGAACGATCAGAAGCTCTCCCTGATCGGTCACCAGACCGATCAGGAGCCAAATAGAAGCCTACCAATGTTTCTGTTCTCTTCCTGATCGGTCCCCAGACCGATCAGCCCTTTCTGGATCGGTCACCAGACTGATCCAGAACAGAAGTTCGTGCCAATCTCCCTGATCGGTCACCAGACCGATCCAGAGGCTTCCAATTCATCCCTAAGTCAAGAGAACGGGCTCCCAGCCTTCTTTGACTCGTGCTCAGTCCCCCGGACCAAGACTCAGTGCCCAGCTTCACTCACCGGGGCTTCATTCAACCTAGCTTCACTCACTAGGACCTGGCCTCACTCACCAGTGTTTCGGTCACTCGGCTTCACTCACCAAGACCCAGCTTCACTCACCGGGATTTCAACCTAGCTTCACTCGCTAGGATTTCAACCTGACTTTACTCACCAGGACCCGGCTTCACTCACCGGGATTTCAACCTAGCTTCACTCGCCAGGACCCGGCTTCACTCATCAGAATTTCAACCTAGTCCCACTAGGTCTTTTCCACTTCACCTAGTCCCACTAGGTGTGCCTAGTCCCACTAGGTCTTTTCCCATGCCAGTGTGCGATCTCCTAGATCCACCTGGACTTCCCCCAAATTCACTCAATCAAACTTAAATCGTTGTCAACACCAAACCAACAATCGGGTCAGACTGCATCAACATACTCACCAGGTCTTCGTGCCCAATTCGCGACCAGGTCTTAGTGCCCAATTCCTCGAACCAGGTCTTCAGTGCTCAACCCTCGGCCAGGTCTTAGTGCCCAATTCCTCGAACCAGGTCTTCGGTGCCCAGCCCTCGGCCAGGACTTCTTGCCTAGATTAACTAGGACTTTCCTGCACACTGAGTAACTTTATTAGATCACAAATAATACTTAACTTTGCATCCTTTGCCAATATCAAAACAAGGTTCGATATGGTGCTTCCTGCACCAACAGATAGAGAGCTGAAGGATCAAAATGTGTTTTCAAAACTTAGATCATTTCTTTTCATTTTATCCCAAGGTTTATAACTTAGCCCTTTAATCCAATCTAACTTAAGATATTGTCAAACATCAAAAAGGGAGAGATTATTGGTGCAAATTGCATCAGTGATGTCCTCCTCTGAGTGTTTCAATGGTTAACAATATGCTTAAGTTAGTGATACATTGAACAAGGGAAGGGTGAGTAAAGAAAAGACTACCATAAAGTGAACCAAAGTCCTAGTTATCCTAGGCACGAAGTCCTAATTCGAAGAATTGGGCACTAAGTACTGGCCGAGGGCTGGGCACCTAAGACCTGACCGAGGGTTGGGCACGATGTCCTGGTTCGTGGAATTAGGCAATAAGTCCTGGCCGAGGGTTGGACACCGAAGTCCTGGTTCGTGGAATTGGGAACTAAGTCCTGGCCGAGGGTTGGGCACCGAAGTTCTAGACCTAGGGTTTGGGCATGAAGTCTTGGTCCGAGGGATTGAGCAACTTAACAAAGCGATGACTAAGGACAGAAGTAGAGACGGGTCAAAGTTCAGAGGTCTCGAGATCCGGGTGTCTCGAAGGCTAAGTAAAAGTTCAACCGGAGGTCCCGGTTGGCAAATGTAACTTCTCCTGAGAGGAGTAGGTGAGGACGTGTTCCCCGAAAGAGGGAACATTAGGCATCGGTTCGACCTAGGGTTTCGGGGGAAATCCGAAGTCAGAACCAATTCGCTAAGGCTAAGATTGTACATGTGTTTGCCTTGTATTTATGAATCTTGCAGGTACCTAAAATTGAAAACAAAGCAGGCAAACAAACACACAACAGGGCTGGAAACCTGATTGCTAGGCACCCCCATTGACCAGGGTGCCCTAATGAAACAGGAGCCTCAATGGGTCAGGCACCTGAATGAATCAGGCGCCTCCTTCAACACAGGCACCCTAGACTGGGCCTTATCAACTGCTGGGAGTTCAGCGTGAAGGATGAGGTTTGACCAGGGTTATGAGGCGCCCCATAGCATCACAGGCGCCCCAGACAAGACTATAAAAGGGGCTTCGACCCCTGAACTCAGGACAACAATTCGAATATCATTCTGAGCATTCTGAGTGATGACAAAGTGCTATAGACGAAGCTCTGTGACCAAGGAGGCTCCGGGAGGATGTGCGCGACACTTCGGAGTTCCAGATCGGCCGAGTCTTCGACCTTTTATATTTTAGTTTGCTTTTACTTTTCTGCACTTAATTTTCATATATTTTTGGTTGTACACTGTAAGACGAGTTTCTCTGCCTCCGGAAAGTCTGGAAAGGAGGCCATTAGTGGACAGGCGCTTCCCGTGCTTAGGCCTTGGATGTACTGACCCTGGGGGGTTGGGAACCAAGTAAAATCCGTGTACACTCTGAGTTCTGTTTTCGTTCGTTCTTTCTATATTCCGCTGCTACTAACTCTGTGACCAGAACGAACAATCGCAAGTTTACGAAGTTTCCACGAAGTTTTTACGGTCGATATTCACCCCCCTCTATCGACGGCATCGATCCCCACACCATTAAACTAAAACTAACAAGAAAAAGAGACAACCTGTTTAACATGGTTCGGAGATAAAGCTCCTACTCCATGATTACCCGTAAGGTAGACGATCCCTATCCGTGGGTGGATTAGTCTCCAAAGAACCTCCGGCTAGCTCACATAGCTCTTTGTGGGTGGAGAAAACTCACCACAACCTCAAATAAGACCTCTTGGTACCACAAGAACACTTGAGCACAAGATGACTACTAATTAGGGTTAACCATCACTAATTTTGTCAACCTTGCTCAAACAAACTGATTTCTCTTAAATAGAACTCGTTTGTTAATCTAGCCGTTATCAGTCGACTGGTGTCAATTGTAGGATCGAAGGTGTTTGCTAGAGGGGGGTGAATAGCAATTTTTTGACCCCCTTTCTTCCTACACGGTTAGTTGCGCAAGCGGAATATACAATAAACACAATAAAACAATACTAACCAATGCTATCAACGAAGATTAACTTGGTATCCACCCCGGACGGGTGACTAATCCAAGAATCCGTCGATGGATCACTCCCCGGATAACCTCCGGCTAGCTCTCATTGCTCCTTGTGGGTGGAGAAACCTCGCCACAATCCCAAGCAAACCTCTGAGCACACAGACTACTATCTTGCTTTTAACCAAGACAAGATTCGTCAAGAATCTCAGCTACCACGAAGTTCTCTTCAAATAGGACTTGGGCTGAAAGCCTCGCTACCAGTCGACTGCCCCCAGGGCAGTCGACTGGTGCCACTGAAATTCGACTGTTGCACCCCCAACATTCGAATTCTTAGCCAACTCACCAGCCACCTACCAGTCGACAGCCCCCAGGGCAGTCGACTGGTCCTAGGCTGAGACCCTTCTGTGAGTTTCATCAGTCGACTGCCCTCAGGCCAGTCGACTGGTCTACTCACATACCTAAGGTTACCCTTCCTGAGTACATTCCACTCCGCACTCAAACCCTAGGATTTCCCAAGTACAATCACACAGCACTCGTACCCTCACGACTCGACTGACTCCTCATCCGCAACCTCGACTGTTGCCTTCGCGCCCTCTTCATCTTCGGCTCCCGTCCCTCGGATGCACGCAAGCCTCCAGGTTACCTCCATGCCATCCTTCACGTATGTCTCGAAGTTCGTGCCCATCAGCTCATTGTCCCTACTCTCTAAGGTCCCTCGGGAGCACACAAGCCTCCAGCTTGTCACCATGCCACCCTTCACCGTACCGAGGCCGTCCAGTCAAGTCCATATGTGTAACCTCTACAACCTGCACACTCAACATACACATATAAGAACACAAGGGTAAACCTAACTTAAACTCTTTGTCCAAACATCAAAACACTTGGTCACTCCGGACCACAGATTGCCTCAACACCAACACCAGTCAATTGATAGCTATCGAATTCGAACGTTATAATTCAAATTTCAAATTCAGCTGACACCAGTCGACTACACAGAAAAATCAATCGACTGATCTTTCTGTGTCCTCAACCAATCGACTGATCTCATTCCAGTCGACTAGTAAAACCCTAAACTTAGGGTTTCAACCCCGAGTACATTCACTTAGCACTCATCCTCGCCCAACCAACCTAGACCTAACCTTCTAGCCTCCTCCATCAGCCTCGTGTCCCTCGGATGCCTCTCCATCCTTCACATTTTGCCTTCTGGAGCTTCCTTCAGCCTCGGTCCTTATTGTCGGGTCCACGGTCCCTCGTGACTCACTTGACTCTTCATTGTAGCCTTGACCTGTTGCCTTCAAGCCTTCTTCGCTTTAGCCCTCATTCCTCAGATACATACAAGCCCGCGGCTCGTCCTCATGCCATCCTTCGTGTATGCATAGAAATGCGCTTCCCTCGGCTCATCATTGCTGTCTTGTCCACGGTCCCTCAGATGCACCATCCTTCACTGGACCCGAAGTCATTAAGCTGAGTCTATGTGTATACTATAGAACTTACATACTCAAATACACATATCAAATACAAGAGCAAACCTAACTTAAACCCTTTTCCCAAACATCAAAACACATGGTCACTCCAGACAACGGTATTGCCTCAACAATCTCTCCCTTTTTGATGTTTGGCAATACGTTTAAGTTTGAAAAAACATATAGCAAATAAATATGCTAATAAACTGGACTTACGTTGTCAATGCTATACCTTGGACTTACACCGCCAATGCATATGCAAATACAATGCAAACAATGCATGAAATCCTATCACAAGGTTCCCCTACACCTAACCTCCCCCTTGCGTTAGGAATTTTACTAAAGGGCTTTTTAAGAACCTATCCCAAGGCTCCCCCTACACTTGGACTTACCAAGGGCTTTTAAAGAATCTATCATGAGGCTCCCCCTTTGTCAATAAACGAGCAACAAAGCTCCCCCTTCACCTAAGCTCCCCCTTAAGCTAAGATTTCTTGTAAAGATACATACGATTTTCTCAATTAAACCTTAATTCTCCCCCTTTATCATATATAAAAAAGAACTGCAATAATATTCCAATCATTAGATTCTTTAACCTCTAATGACAATAAAAATTGCGTACTAACTCTCCCCCCACCCCACCCCATAAGATTATACACATATTTTCCATCAATAGGGCACTTTTCGAATTGCTGAAAACAATTTCAACATGTATCAGTCGACTGAGATAATTACCAGTTGACTGATCTGTAGCGAAAAATCTGTTGGTGCAAGTAGCATCAATGATATTCCTCTTGAAGTGTTTTAATGTTTTGACAATACACTTAAGTCATTGATACATTGAACAAACAAAGGGGAGCAAAAGAGAAGTAACCTTAGCTGAAGAAAAGTCCTAGTTAATCTAGGCATCGAAACCCTAAGTCCCAGCGAAGGGATGCTGGGTACCTAGCGAAGGGTTGCTAGGTATCGAAACCCTAAGACCTAACGAAGGGCTGTTAGGCACCTAGCGAAGGGCTTCTAGGTATCGTAACCCTAAGACCTAGCGAAGGGCTGCTAGGCACCTAGTGAAGGACTACTAGGCATAGAAGACCTAGCGAAGGGCTGCTAGGCACCTAGCGAAGGGCTGCTAGGTATCGTAACCCTAAGACCTAGCGAAGGGCTGCTAGGCACCTAGTGAAGGACTACTAGGCACAGAAGACCTAGCGAAGGGCTGCTAGGCACCTAGCGAAGGGCTGCTAGGCATAGAAGACCTAGCGAAGGATTGCTAGGCACCAGGCGAAGGACCGCTTGGTAACAAAGACCTAGCGAAGGGCAGCTAGGCACCTGGCGAAGGACTGCTAGGAAATGAAGACTTGGTCCAAGGGACTAAGCAACTTAGCTGAGCGATGACTAAGGACAGGAGTAGAGACGGGTCAGGGTTTGGGCATCTCGAGGTCCAGAGGTATCGGAAGCTAAGTAAAAGTCCACCCGAAGGGCCGGGTGGCAACCGTCTCCTGAAAGGAGTAGGTGAAGGTGAGTTCTTGGGGATAGGAACTCGTGCCGGTTCGACCTAGGGTTTCGTGCAAATCCGAAGTCCGAACCAAGTCCTTAAGCTTAATATTTCATGTATATGTGCTTTGTGTTTGTGTATCTTGCAGGTACCAAGAATCGGAGACAAAGCAAGTAAACAAGTGAGGCTGGAAGGCAACATCCAGGGCGCCCTCATGCACCAGGGCGCCCTCATGCACCAGGGCTCCCCCATGCACCGAGTCAACCCTGTTTCGCTGCTGCGAGTTCGAAGCATAGGATAATGTGCTCAAGAGGGCGCCCGGGATGTTCGGGGCACCCTGGTCAAAGCAGTTATCACCTGCGGCGAGGTAGGCGCAGGGATAAAATTTGACCGAGCCTTCCGGGGCGCCCCCAGCGTCCGGGGCGCCCCCAGGAGGCCTTTATAAGGGGCCTCGACCCCTCTGCTTTAGACACGACTTCCAAGAACCATTCCAAGCATTCTGACCGACGGCAACGCACTAGAAATGAGGCTCTACGACCGGGAGGCTCCAGGAGGAAGTGCGCGGCACTTCGGAGGTCCAGATTGGCCGAGCTTCATCCTTGTCTTGTTGGTTTGCATTTAGTTAATTACCGTACTTAAATTTCTATATTATTGATTGTAATATTGCACTGTAAGTCGGGTTTCTCCGCCTCCGGAAAGTTCGGAAAGGAGACCAATAGTGGACGGGATTTCCCGTGCATAGGCCTTGGATGTACTGACCCTGGGGGGTTGGGAACCAAGTAAAAATCCGCTGTGTCTTTTGCTCTATTTTTCGTTCTATTTATTTTCCGCTGCGCTACTAATATTTTAAGTCTAGAACAAACGAATGTTGTACGAAGATTTCTGAAAGGTTTATCGCGATCGATATTCACCCCCCCTCTATCGACGGCACCGGTCCTACAAAATCTTACAGTAGCTTTCTCACTCTAGAAAGTACTGTTACCAGTTGACTAGTCCTCTGCACCAGTCAACTGATACCCTGATATCAGCCTTTCAACATTTCTGAACCCAACTTCAGAAATACATAAGAAAGTCCATAAATCTTCAAAAATTCTCAAATTTTATGGAGAGATTTATGGTACCTGTGTCTACTTGAGAAAAATACATTTAAAAATGTATCTATCACCAATCCCAAGATTGACACAAAATTCAAAACTAGCTAAATAGTTCAATTGAACCTTGATCTAAAATCCTAGTTTTGACTTCCTCTTGATGTATCTGCCTATACTAAACTAAAACGCATCCCTAGCATTGGTTTATATGATATCTATACATCAAAAATTAAATTTCATGCAATATAATCTCAATGTCATATTTCTTGCATGAAACACAAACCACATGTGCTAAAACTCAAGGATTGAGACTCAAATCCGTCTTCAAACCCTTTGGCATACTCCATGGTCCATCTAGACTCCCAAATAGTAACCTCCTAAGATTCATTGACCATGGGTCCCAACTTGACTCTTTGAGCTCCCCCTTAAGCTCTTAGCCTTAGCCACCTCCATAGGTGACTCATCCACAACCACTAGGCCACACCGATGTACCTACTATGATTCTTCATCTACAAACTTAACTTTCTTAACTTTGAACACCTTATCCTCGGCTAATGTCTTCTTTTCCTTAAATGACTTTTCCTTGTCATTTTTGGGCTTCTCCTTGCCATAGTCATATGCTACTCTAGGATAAGACATACCCTTAGCCTTGGAGAGATTTGATCGGTATCCCAAACCCGATCTATCATTGTTGGATCTTTGGCTCCCCAAAAATTTATCTAACCCTTTGGATCCAACATTGAATCTCTCTAGGGGTTTCTCTAATCTATCGAGCTTTGCCTTTAAAGCTTGATTTTAGCTTTCTAGGGTTCTAACCCTAGAATTAGCATGTCCACCTTGGACATTCCTAGACCTATACATTCTAAGCATGTGTCTACCCTTCTTGAGATTAATGCCTTGATCCTTAAGTTTAATGTTTCTAGGTTTATCAAGAATGGATTTTCTAGGGTTATGATTTGCAATGACCCTATTTCTATCATGATACTTAAAACTAAAATTTTGCATGGGTACATGATGAATATTATTCCTAGCATGCATGGGAAAATTAAAATTTGAATTACATCTCAAGTTAGGATGTACCTCTCTTACCCTTGAAACTCCCTCTTGATGTGAGCTTTTCTTCTTCTTCTTCTCCTATTTCTTTAAGTGCTCCAACTTCTTCATCTCTCCTCTTTTTAGCCACTTAGTGTGGTAGTAACCTTTCTCTCCACACGTGAAGCATCTAATTTGCATTCTTTTCCTTGGGCTTCTGTGTTCCTACAACCCATGCTAGAATTCAAAGGAATTAACTTGCGTTTAGGAGTTGCCTTTTTCTTACCCATTGGACACTTATCCTTGTAGTGTCCTTTCTCATTACACCCGAAGCAAACTATATGATATTTTGATTTGGCTCCGATGGAGGTGGAAGCTTCTTCTTGTTCCGACATTGAAGATGATCTCTCCTCCCCCTCAATTCTTGAAGTGGAGACTTCTACTATTTCTTCTTTGGATGTTGAGCACTCCTCAACTACCGATTCCCTAAGCTCTTGAGTTGGTGAGCTTGATTCTTGGGGTTCTTCATGGAGCTCAACTAGCTTACTCCATAACTCCTTGGCATCCTTATACTCACCTATCCTATCTAAAATGTCATTAGGTATTACATTGATTAACATTTTGGCTACCTTGTTATTGATTTTAAATTGATGAATTTGCTCCTTGGTCCAAAGCGCCCTTCCCTTTGTGTCCTTTGGAGTATCGAAACCTACTTCTATACACAATCAATCTTCAATATTAGTCATAAGAAAATATAATATTCTACCTTTCCAATATGAGAAGTCGTTGCAATCGTAAGAAGGTGGAATGGTGATGTCATTCCCAAATTTTTTCCTCATCCTCGGATGTTGGTGATGCATCCTTATCAACTTGAGTCACTCCATGAACAATTAAGCTCATTTCTTTGAGCTCTTTTACTTCTTGCTCACTTAAGGTAGTGGATGCTTTCACTTCCTTTTCCTCCTCTACTTCTTGAACATGTATGGTATTTTCATGTAGTACAATTACCTTTCTCTAAAGGTCTCTTGCATTCTTATAATCACCTATTCTCACCAACACATTAGAAGGCCTAAGATCTAATATGATTTTTTGTTACCTTCTTATCGGTCTCCAAATTTTCCCTTTGCTCCTTAGTCAAATATCAAGGTCGGAGCCTCCTCCCATGTTTGTCCGTTGGAGTTTCAAAACCGTATTCCATGATTAGCATAAAATCAAAATCGATTTTGAAATATACCTCCATCCTTTTCTTCCACCAAGAAAAGTCTCCTTCATATTTCGGAGGATGGATATTTGATCCGGCCATCTTGTGCTTCCTCGCCGATTAGTTTGATGGAGAGTGACCCACTCTAATACCACTTGTAGGTGATCGGATGGTCGTCTAGCGGGGTTGAATAGACGTTGCCCCTCAACTCACTCAGTTTCTCTTCCTATGATGTTAGTGCGTAAGCAGAATTACAATTAAACTTCGACTAACAAGAAGAAGAGACAAACCGTTTATCGTGATTCAAAGATAAACCTCCTACTTCACGGGTATTCATAAGGTGAATGATCCCTATCCGTCGATGGATTAGTCCCCGGAGAACCTTTGGCTAGCTCACATAGCTCCTTGTGGGTGGAGAAACCTCGCCACAACCTCAACCACGACCTCTTGGCACTACAAGAACACTTGAGCACAAGATGATTACTAATTAGGGTTAACCATCACTAATTTCATCAACCATACTCAAACAAATCGAGTTATCTTAAATAGAACTTGTTTGCTAATTCAGTCGTTACTAGTCGACTAGTGCCAACACCAGTTAATTGACAGCTGTCGAATTTGAATATTACAACCCAAAGTTTGAATGTAGATGACACTAGTCGACTGCACAAAAAGATCAGTTGACTGATCTTTTGTGCCCTCAACCAGTCGACTGATCTCATACTGGTCGACTGGTAAAACTTTAAACCTAGAGTTTCAACCACAAATACATTCACTCAACACTCATCCTTGCCCGATCTACCTAGACCTAGCCTTCTAGCCTCCTCCATCAGCCTCGCGTCCCTCAAATGTCTCTCCATCCTTCATGTCTTGCCTTCTGGAGCTTCCTTCGGCTTCGGTCCTTTTTGTCGGGTCCACGATCCCTCGTGACTCACTTGACTCTTCATTGCAGTCTTAACCTTTTGCGTTCAAGCCTTCTTTTCTTTAGCTCTCATCCCTCGGATGTATATACGCCCATAGCTCGTCCTCATGTCATCCTTCGTGTATGCCTCTAAGTGCACTTCCTTCGGCTCATCGTTGCTGCCTTATTCATGGTTCCTTAGATGCATCATCTTCACCGGATCTGAAGCCATCAGCCTATATGTATCCTGTAGAACCTGCACATTCAAATACACATATTAAATCCTAGGGCAAACCTAAACACTTTGCCCAAATATCAAAATACATGGTCACTCCGGACTATCGGGATTGCCTCAACAATTTTTTCTCTCTTCTACCGCACTACTAATCCAAGACCAAAGTCTTGGTACCTTTTAATTGTTCAGGTTTTTGTGAGGTTTTTACTCTCCTCTTCTCTATGACACATCAAGAAGGTTATAATACCACCCACCTACCTCTTTTCTACGGATAGGATTTCAGATACTGGAAGGGCCGGATGGAATTCCACTTGAAGACCCAACTACAAATGCAGATGATCATCCAGACAGGCTTCACATCACCTCTTGATGCAAACGGAGAATCGGTAGGATGCGAGCACTGGGATGCATCACTAATGAAGATGATTGAGGGAAATGCTAAAGTCACTCAAACCCTCCAATGTGGCTTGACGAAGGAACAACTGAACCGGATCGGTCCCTTCAATAGTGTCAAAGATCTATGGAACAAGCTGATAGAGCTACATGAAGACACCTCCGACACTAAGGTTAGTAAACATACTTTATATTTTAATAAATTGTATAATATAAAAATGCAAGAGGGAGAATCAACTCCATGCACACATCCAAGATCTTCTCAATAGTCTCCATGCAATTGGTTAGAAGGTGGAAAATCGTGACATAATAAGGTATACCTTAAACGCTTTTCTGAGGAACACCTTAAGTCATACCCTAAAGAACAAGTCCGAGGTAACCTGCTATGGGTGTAATCAAAAGGGGCACTTCAAATCAGAGTACCCAAATCTGAAAGAAGCAAAGAAGCAAAGGAGGAAAAAAAAAGTCTTGCAAGCTACGTGGGACGAATCCTCATCAGAAGACTTGGACAAAGAAAAACTAGCACAGTCAAGCTTCCTTGCACTAATGACACAAGAGCAACCAATCGACACCGAGTCTAAGACCGAGTCGGAAACTGAATCTAAGAGAAGCCACGAATCCATATCTATTTTTGAAGGGCCTAACTCCACTGTAAGCCCTACTTTAGAAGATAGTCTATATGACTTGATTTCCTATTTAACTCATCGGTTAGCTAAATCTAATGTCCAGGTTAAGTCACTCCAAAAGGAAGTAAAAGTCCTTAAGGAGGAGACCAACCAAATCCTTTGACTGAGATAGTTTAGTGTGGAACTTCAACTCAAGTTCAATAACTCGAGGAAGAAAATTTCACATTGAAAACTCATGTGAAAGAACTTGAATGATTCTTTGGAACGATGTATCTTGGGTTCTAAAAGCCTAAACATGATTCTTTGAAAATAAAGAGTCGTATACAACAGATCCGAACTAAGATATAAGTCTAACTCCTGATTAAATCATACATGACTATAGTAAGTAGAAATAGCAACCAAGTCCAAGCATAGGTCTTTAAAACAAGCTAGATCAATCAAGTTGGACCAAACCACTATTGGATACTCAAGGGTCAAATCCATTACCTAGATAGACCGTATCGAGGTTATGATATAGGGAGAGAAAATAGAAAAATCATATTTTCTTGATATGCATGATTGCTTGATTTACTACTTTATTTTGCATGCTTAGTTTAAATTTTTTGCTTAAGATAGAAATGGTTAGATAAAGACTTAGGTTTGATTGAGACTTGCACAATAAAGATAGTATGTTAGGAAAACTTGTTTAGAAAGTCAAGTAGGATAAGGCGTATCATATTTGGTATACCTAGCTAAGTGGAACTAATCAAAACTACCTCGCCACATTCTATACTAGTTAGACCAAAGTTTATCAAAAGGAAAAAGTTAAAAGTGCAATTTCTTTAAAAGGTTTTGCCTAGAAGTGGTCATTGTTTGAATACCCAAGAAGGCTCATGTGCCTAGCCATAACCTGGAAGTTAATTTTTGAAATGTGCTTTTAATTGACCAATTGATAAACCTTAATCTAACTCAAATGACAATTAAACTATAGAACTTAAATTAAATGAATTTCTCTATCCTTGTGATGCAGAAAGATGAAGCTGAAGAATGGCTAAAAAAATGGCTCTAAGCGCTAGGAGTTGGTCGAGGCACCTAGAGGTACAAGCGCCCTGAAGGTGGTCCAAGTGCCCGGACCGATTCGACCCAACCCCGCCAGCAACTGAGCTGGCGCATGTAGATTGTCGGCCTACATCATAGTCCAGGCGCCCGAAAAGCAGTTCAAGCACCCGAACTCGGATATACTTTTCACTAAGTCTTGCCATGTCAGCACTGCGGGGGCACCCAGTGGAGCTTCCGGGCGCCCGAAACTTTGACCAACAGCATCGATCATCAATTCTATATGACTTTCGCTCTCAAGTGTTGCTTCAGAAATTGCTTTACAACATTGTTACGCTACCCCGACAATGATGCTCAAGCCTCAATATCTAAATTGTCAGTATATTAAAGTTTTGCAATTGTATCTTAAATTCATATTACTATAACATTTTTGATTGATAGTGATTGCCCAACGAAAATGATCGACGATCGCGTGCCTTGGAATAGGTGTCATCAAAGACTCCGAACCAAATAAAAGAAAACATGTTACCGTTGTTTGCTTTATTTATTTCTGTTGGATATTTTACTCGATTGATTTATGAAAAAGTGAAAAAGTCGCGAGCGTTATTCACCCTCCCCTATAATGCTTTTTTTGATCCTATAATGTCCTGACAAAACTCTGTGAGCTAACCCTAGAATGAGGTATACTATCCTAAATCATGGTGTGGAGGGAGTCGAAGCGACCGACAATGTCTTCATGAAGATAGCCATGAGGAACACTTGTTGGAGGAGGAGCTAAAGAAGATGCACCTCGAGTTGCATCTATCAATGGAGTCATAGTGATCTCTTGGGTCGCCGGTGGATTGTGAGGCTCCTCGATTGCAACTTGTTTATCCTCATCTCTCTCTCAAATAGGTGGAACATAACTCGGATGACTGCGCTTATATGCAAGAGCCTGTGAGGTAGCCTTGATCCTAGCTAAGGATAACTGACGAATGCCTACTAGATCAAAGTCAGACAACTCTACCAACTCCCCTCGTCCAACACCAATCCCTAATTATGCTATGAATGCTGTCAGGATGTGACATTGAATCATATGTAGCTTACGTGAGGTACTATACCTTGAATAGTAAATGATGGACTTGAAGACCTAATAGCCTAAGTCAAAGTTTAGTTCATGTTTCAGTTCATACATCATAAAGAGGTGTACTGGACGTAAGACTGCTAAGTCTCTTGACCCCATGGGATGAACACAGGAGATGACCATTTTGAAAAGGGCATTGTCCCTGGGGCTAAGAGTAATCGATGATATCTTCTTTGGATATGGACCCTCAAAGAAGTTAGCATACATGATGTCTAAAGTCATATAGGAGAATGGGTCTGGTAATGTGTCTGGGTAAGATGGAAAAACAGAGATCTAATTGACCGATGACCATATGTGTAAGAATCAAAGAAATATAGCAAGGTCTAATAGCATGTCCCTGTATGCAACTCTAGTCTTGAAATGATGTGCATCAATTTCACATTAATTGTGGTAAAATTCGATACACAGAGTGGGGCTGTATGCATGTCTACAACATACTAAGCTATCTAATGAGAAATGTTGGATGATGTCAATGACCTCGGGGCAGTAAATCTGGTAAAAGAGGCTGGGAGGTCAATCCATCGGGTTCCTACAATCAAGAATTTCTTATTAAGAAGGATTGATGTAAATCCTCAATTGAGAACCTTGGATCCTGGTTGAGAATCGTGGAGCTAGCCTCCTTTTGGACGGTCTTACGAGTCTTTTCACTATAATCGCAGATACAAGAATAAATAATAATGCACTTTATGAAAAGAAAAATGAATGTTGAGATGATTACCGAGCCATGGTCACGATTTCGTAGGAGCAACCTGCTATCCTTTCAGAAAGATCAAGAGAGATTAGTTTTAAACAGAGAATTTTGGTGTGAAGATTGGTTTTTGCCCACACGGGATAAAAATAGTGTTCGATTGGTTGACTGATAAATTGAATTTGCAGAAGTATCAACCAATTAGGTGATTCTGGTTGATTTTCCGTCGAGTGATAACATGGATTGATCAATGGAAAATATAAGGGGGCGTTTGGTTTGTGTCATTTTCTATTTTCATTTTTTAGAAAATTGTATATTCTAGTTTTTTGGAAAATAATTTTTTTTCATTCTCCAGTTTTCCAGAAAACGCTATGTTTTTTTCTGGAAAACAAAGCTGGAAAATATAAACCAAACATGTTTTCCAGAAAACCGTATTTTCTACAGAAAATAAACATGGAAAATAAATTAGAAAATGTAAACCAAACGCCTCCTAAATTTTTCGCCGACTTCCTCTTCTATCCATTTGATTTATTCTTTCGATCGACGAAACGAGTATTTCATCCAACGGATCAACAAACCTAAAAGATCATAACGGTCGTTATTGTTGGGATCGATGGTTAGGCTAGAGGGGATGAATAGACGTTGCCCCAAAATCTTCGGTTCTTCTTCCTATTATGTTAGTGCGTAAGTGGAATAACAATTAACTTAAACTAACAAGAAGAACACAATCCGTTTAACATGGTTTGGAGATAAAGCTCCTACTCCACAGCTGTCCGTAAGGTGGACGATCCCGATTCTTTGACAGATGACTCCCCGGAAAACCTCCGGCTATGCTCGCGTAGCTCCTTGTGGGTGGAGAAACCTTGCCACAAACTCGCAAAAGAACTCTGAGCACTTAGACTACTAATTGACCTTTAACCAAGACCAATTTCGTCAACCTTAGCCAGTCAAACCGAACTCCCTTAAATAGAACTCGTGATTGAACTAGTCGTTATCAGTCGACTGGTTCCAACACCAATCGACTGATCCAGTGGAATCCAAACATTACAGCCCAACATTCAAATTCCCAACCGATACCAGTTGACTGCACAGAAGATCAGTCGACTGATCTTTTTATGACCTCTACTAGTCGATTGATCCTATAACAGTCGACTAACCAAATCCTAAACCTAGGGTTTTTCCTCCTGAATATAGTTCACTTGTACTCGGATCCTCACGACTCCTTTGACTCTTCCTTGCAGCTTTGACTCTTGCCTTCATACTTTTTTCACTTTGGCTCTCGTCCCTCGGATGCATACAAGCCCGCGGCTCATCTCCACATGTCATCCTTGGCCTATGCCTCGAAGTACACTTCCCTCGGCTCATCGTTGCTACCTTATCCATGGTCCCTCGGATGTCTATCCATCCTTGACCAGACCCGAAGCCGTCAAGCTGAGTCATATGTATATCCTACAGAACTTGCACACTTAAATACACATATTAAATATAAGAGTGAACTTAACTTAAACCCTTTGCCCAAACATTAAAATACATGGTCCCACAGACCATAAATTGCCTCAACAGTTATGTTATCTGTCGACTGATTAATTTTTAGGTTCAGCCGACTGAACACTTGTGATCAGATGACTAAACACTTATGATCAATCGACAGATACATGTTTTCTATTTTATGCCTAAAACGTCTCACTAATGCTAAGTTATCAAACATGGTATAAACAAGTTGTGTGAGATGTTTCAAATGATTAAGTTTTAAGTTTTATTGAATTAAATTTGGTTTGGTTTTCTTGTAATTATTATGTTGATTTTGAGTTAAATTGGGCTGAAATAATTAAGGATAATTGATTAGCATAAGTAAGGATTAAAAATTGATTAAGATTAATCTTGAATTGAGATTAATGGTTAGATCGACATTTAACTTTGAATTTTATTAATTTAATAATTGTTACTTTAGAGTTAATTTGAGTTTAATTAATAATTTTCAGATTAATTAGGTTAGGATTTAGATTGTTAAAATGTTTAAGTTTAAGTAATATTGATTTAGTTTCATAAAAATTGTTTAAAAATTAACTTTGGATTAAGTTAATTTATGATCAATTAATTTAGAATTAAGGTTAATTTTAAAGTTAATTTATTGATTAAGGGATAACTTAAGGTCAAATATTTGAATTAATTTAATTGGTTTGGCTTAAACTTAATTAATTGAATTTATTGTTTCATTAGTTTGATTAACTTGATATGATTAATTTACGTAGTTAATGTCACACCTCGAAACCAACGGAGCCACTAATCCAATATAAAATCGGACAGCATCTCTCCTGTCCGGCAGCCAATTTACACATACTTATAACACATGCAGTTCATAATTTAACTTCAGGCCTCAAAACAGATATATAACATATGGGAAATAGAAATATCGCAATACTAAAATCTGTAATGCTCACCTGAGTTGCTCGGGGTAGATATGTAGCAAAAACAACCACACAAAGTCCAATAAGGACTCAAAAATACAATACCGCACGAATGAATAAAAATACAAGACTGCGATATAAAAATGAATACAACGCCAAAGCAAATACTATAAAGAAAAACCAAATGCACGGAAGCACCCAACAAAATGGAGTCGTGGGGACCCGGGACTAGCAACTGGGCTCCTCCGATGAGCTATCAACCTGAAAACAAAAGCATTGTGATGGATGGTGAGTCCAAGTTGATTCTGCGGGTATAGAGAAAGATATGTATGACAAAAAAGTAGCTGAATAAGTATACAGAAACAACAAGATACAATCTCAGCAGGAGTATTAGAAATATGCATAATTGAAGTAACAAATGACGATACATACTAGAAATCAACCTATCTTGATCATAAAAAGGACTCGTGTCATACGAGTTGGTGCAGGGTCATCAAACCACACAAATGGTATATCCTGTATGTGCATGTCAAACATATGCAGCAAATAAATGTAGCAAACACAATCAAATGCAGAAATGTATTATATACACATGATGCAATGACATGGTCACCCCTAACACCAGCTCAGTCACTGAGGCATGTCATATGCATCGGCCGAGTGGGTAGAGCTGTGACACTGTCTGTACTCTACCATCACTGCTCCCGAGTGACCGAGTAGATAGGATGCTGGTGGAGCTCTCGCTTCGTCCCATGTATATATGGGGGAGATATCTCTCTCATCTTCTCTGGTCTATGGGAAGAGAAGGGATCCCTGCTTGCTACCACGCTCTGAAACCACTACCCATGAGCGGTCAAGTGGAGCAGTACGGAGCAAATGCACACACCCAACGGTATCCACTAACCCATGAGTGACCATGTGTGCATATCATGTGTCGGAAGACGATAGGCTCAACCACAAAGGAGTCGCTGATCGCTGGCATGCAACAATACAGGGATGGTGCATGACTCTAAATCATGCAACCCCTACCAAGTCATCGACACATAACACAACCTAACATGCACAGGTCGTAAGCATGCATCATAACTCAACTATCATATATCTAGATACACGTCAAGTATGACTAAAATCAATCAATGCAACTATACAATGGTATGTTATCCTATATCTACATACTTATGCTCATACCAATGCTATACAGAATCAGATAATAAATAAACAAGACTGTATAGAAGAAAAATCTAGATCATATCCAAGATCAAGCATAACTATTAAGCAGGATAACAAACGGTAGCAGATAAAGGTAAATATCAGCCTACAACATAAATACAAATAGTCATGCATAAAAGTAAAGTGGAACTACAATACAAGCAAGAAGTACCCGCCTCGAATAAAGATTCTCGTATCACAAGAGAACCTCCCGTCCAATAAATCAGCAATAGTAAATCCAAATCAATGTCCTGTATCAAAGGGCATATTAAATAGCTATTCACATAGAAATAACTAGTTAATCAACTACTAATCAATATAGGAAATAATCATAATAATCATAATCATTTATCTAACTCTAATCCAAAACAAAGGATTCATTTCCAAATGGGCAATCCCTCAGCAGAGACACACCCTCAAACCATATTCAAATTGATCAAGATACAAGGTATCACATTGCATCATTTACAAGATCCACAAAACTAACCTAACATCACCACATCAATATCCCGTTAACAGTTCATCCATTGACTAATAATCCATCCAATTCACAATAGCTTTGCTGTACAACCATCCCAAATTTGCTCGGAGTGTCAAAAAGCTTCCACAAATTCAGCTTAGAAAAATAAAACCAAAATTGAAAAAAAAAATTTCCTTCAAACTCTAAATCTGATCCATCACAGAACATATTCAAATCCATTACAATCTATACAATTCTTTCCTATTATAAAGTTGGAACTCACGGCAGCAACCTCGTCTTTAACAACCAAACCATTAAAAAGACAAATTCTAACATCAACTAAAAGCCATTCTACTGAACCAATGAATCTCAAGCCAATTCATCCAAAGATCATCACTAAAACTCACAAACCTTACTTGATAAAGTATCGGAAGAGCTTCCCTGCTCCAAATCTGGCGACACAACAACAGAGGGAGAAAGATCAACAGGACATCCCACCTCCCATCTAGACCGATTCCAAAATCAATGAGCTTATCACACAAATCTACTCCAGTTGCCCCCTAATTCAACACGAAGCTTACCTAAATTCTATCGGCCACAGCAACCCAGGTTTGGTGTAACCAACAGTTGAGGAAGAACACCAAGAACACGATAACCCCATAGGAACATCAAGCCATTGCTAGATCGGGAGTCTTTAGATCAAGCTAACCTTACCTGATCAAATTCATCAATGAGGTGCTCAGTCGGCGGCGCCAATCCATTTCCCCTCTTCCAGGCCCTGATCGCCCGCCCCAGATCCGGAGAGAAAATAGGATGAAGAGGAGAAAGGAGATGCGACGGCGGCGACTCTGAGTGTCTTCGATCGAACAAGAGAAGGGGGCGGCGTCGGGGGATGATGCGAGGAAAATGAGTGAAAGGCAAAGCTTAAGTGATGGTACATTTACAATTTGGCCTTCTTCCTTTACCTATTTAGATCTGCACCCTTAGGTTTAGGTTTAATAACACTGAAGCCCTCGAAACTTATGTTTCAAAGTGGTTTAACCCTCTAATTTTAGTTTAGGACTCGAAACCCTAAATCTTCTTCGAAAAAATTTCCGAAAAATTTTCTGGACCGAATCTGAAGTGTCGTATTTAATAGTTAATAATTTAATTTTGATTTTATTAAGTTTAGAATTATTTGAGTTAAACTTTGATTAATATTAATTATTTTTAGATTAATTTGTTTAGATTTGATTTTAATTAAAATTGGATTAACTTATTAATGTAAGATTAAAAATTAATTTTGGATTCAATTAAATAAGGTTGATTAATTGTTAATTTTGGATTAGTTAAGTGTAGTATTGTAGCGGTGTAACGACCCAAAAAATTTTCTTAATATTTTTTTTAAAATATTGATCATGTCTAGATAATTTTCCGAGGGACCTAGAGATATTAGTACGAACCTTAGCCTAGAAATCCATGATTTTTCTCATTTAAATTGAGAAACTAAGTACTAATGGGCCTTATATGGGCTTTTTAGTACCATGGTTATTGGTAGATTTTAGGTAAAATTTAATATAAATATAAATGGGTTTTAATGAGGAATATTGGCATGATTATGTGGGAGTTTTAAGGGAATTTTCGAAATAAAAAAAAATAAAGTGCATGCACCAAGGATTGAACCTTGGACCTCTTGTACCACCATGCAATCACTAACCAATTCACCTAGCAAGGGAGTGCTATTAAAAGAGGATGAGAAATTGTAGATAAGTAGGAAAGAAGATGAAGAGACACAAGAAAATTGAAGAGACACCATTAAAGAGGTGCTTGCCTCTTTACTCACCATAAAAGGTCATTAAGAGAAGGAAATGCCTAGGCATTTTCGACCAAGAAACCTTTCCCCTTTCTCTCCACCAAACTCTTCTCCTTTTTCCTCATCCTCACCAAAATCCTAGAGCCCCTTGCAGCCCAAAACCGAGCCCCACAAACCGGAAGAAGAAAAGAAGAAGAACAAGAGGAAACACCAAGTTTAAGAGGTCTTTTCTTCTCCAAAATTTGGAGATCTTTTGGGAACATAAGCACAAGTGGTAAGACTCCCTCACCTGCAACATAATGGCTTTTTATTGTATTTTTATGATTTTTATATTTGCTTGTGATGTTGGTTGAAAGAGAATGGAAGAAAACCTTGAGGGAAGTTTCGGCCATAAAGGGATACCCCTTTTCTATGTCCAAAAACTTAAAGGAAGAGTTCTTAAAATTATTACTACCTTTTTGTAATGAATATATGATGGATACATGGTGTTTGAATGCCTTCCATGATGTAAAGGACTTGGACGAATTCGGCCAAGTCATGAAATGGATAAATGTTGATGCATGAAGTAGGCTATTGTTCTAATGATTGTTTCCTTGCTATATAAATGTTTTAGGCCACGAAATTTTGTGGAATCTATGCTAAGGGACCTCTGTAATATTCATCCAAGGGACCTTAAATTATGCCTTAAAACAGATTTTTATAGACCTTCATGAAGTTAGGGTTAAATAAAGTGATATGCATGTGATTGGGTGTTTTATTTCATGATGGAAATAATTTTATACCTTAGGGTCAGTACCTTATCTAAGTTGTTTGAGCCTGAACTCATGCTTAATTCTATGTATTGATCTTTAGAAAAATGTTACATGTACCCTTATGCATGATAATCCAAGTAGAACTCTAGATCATACACCTAGACTAGTGTTTGGTAAAGTACAAACTACTTTTGCACTTGTGAATGAATTCTTATGAAAAATATGCTTTTATTCCCATGTTATGAGAATGATTATGCTATGAAATCCCTACTGTAAGTTTCGACAAATTACAAGAATAAGGGTTAAGAATAGGCTCGAGTACAAAGCATGCCCCTAAACTAGTGTTTAATGAAGCCTAGACTACCTTTATGCTTGTATATGACCTTAATGGTAGAATATGTTTTTGTTTACATGTTATATGAACCTTTATACCATGTTATACATACTTTTAATTTCGGACAAACACTGGGATAAGGGTTAAAAATAAGTTCAAGCACAAAACATGCACCTGAACTAGTGTTCAATGAAGCCTAGACTACCCTTGTGCTTGTATATGATTCCATGTGTAACGTATGTTTTTATTTCCATGATTATATGACTTTTATGCTATGATATCCTTGCTATGAAGTTTCGGCCAGCATGTATTAAGATGAGAAAAGAAAGATTAAACTAACATATTATCTTGATTAAGACAAGCAGGTTATATGTATGATGTATTGAGGAAACTAGCATGATGATTGCTTCACTTACATGTGTTAAAAGAAAGGTCCTTCCATGTCTTGCTATTTATGCTAATGATTATGCCATGATAGTATGCCTATGTTTATGAATGATTGAATGCCTATAGTACATGCAATATGAAAGAAAGAAAGAAAAAGAAAGAATGCATGTCCTATATATGAAAGTATGCTTATGATGTGAATGATTGAATGTCTATAGTACATGCAATATGAAAGAAAGAAAGGAATGCATGTTCTATATGAAAGAAAGAAAGAAAAGAAAAGAATGCATATATGCATTTTACTTTAAAGAATGGCTTGTACCGGGTCTTGAAAAAGATCCACGGTTCTGGACTACCGAAGCTGTCCCTAGGCTGAAAGATAGTAAGCCTAGAATGTAGACCCCTGTAGGTCGGGATTAGCTACCTCGCATCCTACATAGGGGTATGCGCGCAAAAGAAAGAATGGGTACAAAGCCGGGGACCCCAAAGAAAGATGATGTATGCTTATGTTAAAGTATTACTTATTATGTTTTCCAAAGAGCATCCTAAATATTTTTGCAAAGCATATGTTTATGTGTTTATATGCCTTTATATGTTTATATGTCTTATGTATTTTTATGCTATGCATAAGATATTATATGTCTCTCAAATGCATGTAACATATGGATTTAGTGAGTAGGAAAGAGCTTACTAAGTTTCATACTTATAGTTTGTTTGCTTATGTTGCAGATCAACATAGAAATTATTAAAGAAAGGGAAGCTGCGGGAAGGGCTAATGTGTGTGGTGGTGACTTGGCTGATCGATCCACTTTAGTGCCATCTATAGACTTAGTTCTTATTTCTAATAAAACATATGTTGCTACTTTATGCATGATACTTGCTAGTTCTTTTGGAGTTTATTTAAGTATGGATGCTATTAGATGTTACATGATTTATATTTACACTCCTTCTCCCTTTGCATATGATTATGTTTATGTTTTATTTCCGCTGCAATGTTGTGAATCATATGCAATAATATAAGTTAAGAAGGAAAAAGTTAACGCGCCGCCTTAACGGTAAAGGGGCGGGCGTTACAAGCGGTGTTTCTAAAGTGAGACATGACTTTGAGGACATAGGAAAAGTTATTCTCAAGTCATTGTTCAAAGCATCTTTTAAAGAAGATTTTGCGTGCTTGGACCATCCCCGGGTGCCCCTAGCTCGGCCTCATCCGATCCGACTCTATTGCATCTTCGGGTGTTTGGACTCCTTCTGGATGCCTGGACTCCTTTCGTGCACCTTGGCTTCTAACGTGTTGCAAACAAGACAAAGCTCTATCTGGCTGCGATTTATCCTTCTCCAGACGCCTAGATCTCTTCTGAGCGCTTGGGCACTGATGTGTCCAGCCAAATTAGATAGTGCCACCTCATCCACATGTCGGGTTGAGTTTGGGCCATCTAGGCACCTAGACCCCGTCTGGTCGCCTGGACCTTTAGGTGCCTAGAACCAATCCAGTTGCCCATGTTAGTGCAGGAAGTATTAGATAATCAAACTTGGTTCTGATATTAGAAAAGGGTTCAAAGTTAAGTTGAGTTGTGATCTAATGATGTTGATTAAGCATGTAGCATAACCAGAAAGTCCTAGTGATACTAGGAAAAAAGAAAGCCCTAGTAGATCAGCTGGATCAGATATTAGACAGAAGACTTGATAAATCAAGTACCTAAGATGAGAAGTCTAATCGGGTCTAGAGGACCAGACATCTAGTATGTCAATGGGTTTGGAGGATCGGAAGTCCTGGGGGTCAAAAGATTGGATGTGGAGCAAGAAGTTCAAACAGGTCTGCAGTGTTGAAGCAATCTATGGTCTGTGGGACTATGTATTTTGCTGTTTGGGCAAAGGGTTTAAGTTAGATTCATCCTTGTATTTGATATGTGTATTTGAGTGTGTAGGTTTTGCAGGATACACATATGACTCAGCTTGACGACTTTAAATCCGATCAAGGATGGAGAGGCATCAAGGGACCATGGACAAGGCAGCAACGATGAGCCGAGGGAAGCACATTTCAAGGCATATGTGAAGGATGACATGTGGAGACGAGCCGCGGGCTTGTATGCATCCGAGGGCCGAGTGACAAAGTAGAGAAGGCTTGCAGTTAAGAGTCAAAGTTGCAAAGGAAGAGTCAAGTGAGTTGTGAGCGTCCGAGTGCGAGTGAACTGTACTCGGAAAGGGAATCCCTAGGTTTAAGATTTTACTAGTCGATTAGTGTGGGATCAGTCGACTGGTAGAGGTCACAGAAAGATCACTCTACTAATCTTCTGTGCAGTCGACTAGTGTCAGCTGGGAATTCGAACATTGGACTGTAACATTCAGATTCGTCTAGATCAGTCGACTGGTGTTAGAACCAATCGACTAATAACGACTAGTTCAACCACAAGCTCTATTTAAGGGAGCTCGGTTTCGCTGGTTAGGGTTGATGAAATTAGTTTTGGTTAAAGGTCAATTAGTAGTCTAAGTGATCAGGAGTTCTTGTTGAGGTTGTGGTGAGGTTTCTCCACTCACAAGGAGCGACACGAGCTAGCCAGAGATTTTTTGAGGAGTCATCCACCAACGAATCAGAATCGTCCACCTTACGGACTATCGTGGAGTAGGAGTTTTATCTCCAAACTATGTTAAACCGGTTTGTCTTTCCTTTGTGTTTGTGTTTAATTATATTTCTGTTACGTACACTAACATTGTAGGAAGCAAATCGAGTAATAGAGGTTGATCGACTATTCACTCCCTCTAGTCAGGCATTGATCCCAACATGTAGGACCGGATGTTTGGTAAGTCAGGTAATTTCTCCGGATATGAGTAAATGAGGATGCATTCCCTAGAAGGGAGCAATAAGTTGTTGGTGCAATTGACTCAAGGCTTGATCGGTTCGATCAAGGTTTTGATATATGTGTCAATATGATTAAGTTAGGATTTCATATTGGTTTGATGTGTGATTGAGACATGCAGGACTTGGTGAAACACATATGAGGAGTTTGGTGCAACCAAGTGTGTGGGAAATCTCATCCTAGTGCTCGGGTCCTTAAGTCGGTGAAGGATGGTGCATCCGACGAACCGCCGGACAAAGAGCAACGGAGTGGAGCCAAGGGAAGCGGACTTCAAGGCATACGCAAAGGATGACATGAGGATGAGTCGTGGGCTCGTATGCATCCGAGAGACGAGAGTCAAAGGAAGAGAGCTTCAAAAGGAGACTCCGGAGAGGATGAGTGTGAGTGTGTATTGAGAGCAGTCGACTAGTAGGGAGACCAGTCGACTGATCTTTCTGTGAGTTTCAAATAGTAGGGACTAGTCGACTAGCCTGGATGACAGTCGACTGGTGTTTGAAATATAGTTGTTGATTGCGCATCAGTCGACTGGGGTTGAGACCAGTCGACTGGTGTCAGGACTGAGCTATTTTGTTAACAACTCTCTCTTCTTATTAAAGGAGAGCTTTGGGGCATAAAGAAGGACCTCACGCTTGTTGAAAAACTTCTTGATCAGTGCCCAAAGATTCCACACCTAAGCTCTTCCTCTTAACCCTAATTCTCAATCTTGTAAAGGGGAAGAGAGATTTGTGAGAGGTTGCACTCCATCGAGAAGTGAGCTCTAGCCGGAGTTTGCTCGGGGTCTAATCCACCGATAGATCGAGGGTTCATCCACCTCAAGGACACGCAGTGGAGTAGGAGCAAGCAATCTCCGAACCACGTAAAGGATAAGTGTTGGCATTGCTTTTTTTTATTCAAGTTTCATTTCCACTAACAGAACTAACACATGTAGGAAGAAGACAATTTAGGTGACAAGCTATTCACTCCCTTCTAGCCAGGCCTCCGATCTTTTACATAAGCATCAGTCCGACCTAGGGTTTCACAGAAAATTCAAAAGTCAGGACCGGACAGTCCCGAGACTGTCAAATTATTTTATGTAAGCTTTTATATTATGCTTGTGTGATAACTCTGTGATGCAGCAAGCCAAAGCAATTGCCTTGGACGAAGTTCCAGACACTTGGAAGAAGATTCTAGGTGCCAGAAAGTTCCAGGCAGCTAGATGGTCCAGGAGCTCGGAGACCTTCTAGCCACTTGGACTAGGAAGTGTTGGAACCGGGTGCATATTGACATGGATACAGGTTCGTAATTTTTAAAAATAATTACGTGCAGCGGAAGAATTAGCATAAATAATTTCTCAAATTATTTTAACTACGTATCTAGCATGCAACCTTATGATGTGTGGACATGATCATAAATTAAAATTTTGCAGAAAAGTAAACTAATTTACTTAGTACCTCGCGTAACTCGAAGAAAGGGACGAGATCCAACCGTAGCGTCCCTTGGAAGCTTCGCCTCTATTCGCATCCACGCCGAGTTCTCTTCGGGATGACTTCGCAAAGCCTCGAGTTTTGTGCCGACGAGAACTACTAGATTCTCCAAAGGCACAACTAGAATATCAAGAGAGAGAGATGGAAACTAACCACCAAGTAACAGAATCAAGATTCCGGGGGAAGAAAGGAGTTACGACCCGCTTCTTCTTCTTCTTTGGCACCTTCTTGGTGGAGGAGGCTCACGGCAACCCTAGGCGGTGCGCCGGCCCTAGAGAGAGAGAGGGAGAATAAGAGAGAGAGAGAGCTTGCTACTTTATCTCTTAATTGGAATTCAAGCCTTGCCTTGGTTCCTTTATATAGTAGTCTCTCCATTGCCAAGTCTCCCCTTTAACGGAATAAATTTTTTTCATAAGAAATTTATCTTATAAATTTTCTTATGAATTATTCCGTTATGCCAAGTTTTATTATAACTAACTTTATAATAAAACAAATACATCTCCCCTTTTCTTATGGAATAAAATTTATTATAAATTTTTCTTATCATGGAAAAATCAATTCATAATTGATTTTATAAAATAAACCAATCCATGGTTCATTTTAATTTCCATAAAAAAGAATAAATTTATTATATAAATTTTTCTTATCATGGAAAAATCAATTCATAATTGATTTTATAAAATAAAATAAACCAATCCATGGTTCATTTTAATTTCCAAAAAAAGAATAAATTTATTATATAAATTTTTCTTATCATGGAAAAATCAATTCATAATTGATTTTATAAAATAAAATAAACCAATCCATGGTTCATTTTAATTTCCATAAAGAGAATAAATTTATTATATAAATTTTTCTTATCATGGAAAAATCAATTCATAATTGATTTTATAAAATAAACCAATCCAAGGTTTATTTTAATTTCCATGAAAATAAATCTCTTTATATAAATTTCTTTATATAAATTTATTTATCCATAATTTTATAAAACAAATCGTGCTTGATTTATTTTATAATTTAAACCAAATAAATTGGTTTCCCTCCTTTATTGTGGCCGGCCAAACCAACACCCTCTTTGGCCGGCCACACCAAGCCAAACCCTTGCGAATTAAACTCATTTAATTCGTCCATTAAGCCTTCAAAAGACTTAGCCATTTTATGCTTCCAGTGCGCCTCTGATAAATTCAGATTCGAATTATTTCTCTTGATCGGAAAATCTAATTTTCAACTCGTTTTAAATCCCTCGGATTACTCGTAGTGCGTGTGACTAAACAGGCTTTCGATTTATGTTGGTCGTCTATAATTCATCAATTATAGAACGATCATGAGTGGCACCTAGTAGTACATCATGATCCCCAATTAATTGAAAGATCAATGGTTGACCTCAGAAATAATTCTGAAACCCTTCAGCAGCACTAATGAATCGTGCCTCATTCCCTTCACCATCTTATACCCACTTGGTTCAGGACACGGTCTATGTGTGTCAGTCCCCACTAGGCTGACTACGTCACACCTAGCCCAAGTAACGTTTTCTCGTCCTACGGATTCTAATTACTCTCATGTATTTAAGAGATTCATATTCTGAACCTGTCATGCTCTGGCCAGAGGCTTCGAGTAACAATCCGATGATAGGCCTCGGGTATACATCTCTCGCAAGGAGTGGTGAATCCTTTGTAGGCTGTTCAAACATCTTCGGGCACTTCGGCTTATACCCAACCATCCTGGGTCCACACCTCCTTAGAGATGCTTGCTTAAGATGTCAAAGTATAAGTCTCCATGACCAAGATGACTTGAACACCGCAAGTCAAAGGAACATCGCACTTAAGCTGCAGCAAGAATTTCATTGACATATCTATATGTAGATTACCATATGAAGTTTTACAGCCAGTCACTCCAATGAACTAGTTCCCTTAACTAGCATCCATGTTTATCTCCGGACATCCCAATGTCACCAGCCAGTGAGAATCAGCTGATTAGAGAATAACCCATGCTAGTCTCAACAGAATTGATAGTGTCCGTATTTATCAATTCATCGACTAGGGACAATTTCAATACTTCACAATTGCACATGTAGAGATAATCACTAGTTGTGAATTAATCACAAATTCTCTCATGCTGTGAATTGTATTGCGGACATTCAGTAAATGAGTTCAAGATCTCAATCAAATACATGAACATGTATACTCAAATAGTGAATTTTCATTTATTAAAGTAAATGATTACAATCATAAGGCGATTGCCTTAGGACACTTCTCTCATATCACTAACAAAAGCTATGACCGTGACTGAGAGTCATAACTATCTAGGATGTCGACTTCCTGTTAGTAATATGAGAGAAGTGTCCTAAGGCAATCGCCTTATGATTGTAATCATTTATTTTAATAAATGAATATTCACTATTTGAGTATACATGTTTGTGTATATTCACTAAGGCATATGTTGCTATCAATAACAGACTTCCTAAATAATCAACCACCAAAGGATCATTTATCCACCCAATGATCCATCAAAAAGCTACAAATCCGATAAGTCCATGTCCACTAATAGAATCCTCAAAATACAACACATCATAGAGATTCATCCATCTCAATCTACCTCTCAACACCAGCGATAAAGTCCATGGTGATATCAACCTTATCATCCCGTGACCTAATAGGTCCACGATAGGGGTTTAATAATCGAAAACCAGTGGACATCTTTGACCTCCTGATTAATGTCCAATATCTCACCGGAAGATAAAGACACAACTAACTCCACATCCTCCGCACCCTAGCGGGTTGTACATCCCGATGCACCATCAAGATTGTCTAACCATACACACCCAATTTATGAGACAAGATCCCTCATAGACTAGCATAAGAACTAGCGAGTCACACCGACCGTCGACTCGTAATCCAATACAGTCAAATTCCTTCACTCCCTAGTCAAAACCCTCTAAGATCCTACTCCATAACCAGGAGCTAGAAACATGCTATCTCTCAGGAGTATCTCCACATACTCATAAGACAATTCCTTTATTTCCCCACAGGTCGTCCTCGATAACATCTAACTAGAGGTCGCCTAGTTGTGTAAGTGATTTGCCTCCACGCAAATCATAAGTCCGTAGGTACCTTTTTAGTTATTCAACCAAGTATAAGTGATCCATGGTCAAAGTCCCCAAGGAACAGAATGTATAAATCAGCTAATAATCATAATAATATGTAGCTACTGCTACCCTATTGCATCAATGCAGATCATGTACTCAAAACATGTCATCTAGCTTATCTGATATACGCAACATAAGAAAAACTTGTAGCTCCATGAGCTACTATGAATTGATCCAATAACATGAGAAAATTTCTAACTATACATAAACATACAGGAATAACAACTTGATCCAATGACATGTGAGAATTTCTAAATCATACCTAAATATACAGGAATGGTAACATGATCCAGTAACATGTGAGAACTACTAACCATACCTAAATAGACAGGAATGGTAGCATGATCCGATAACACAAGACAATTTCTAAATCATACCTAGATATACAGGTATAGTAACATGATCAAATAACATGTGAGAATTTCTAACCAATACCTAAATAGGATAAGGGATCCAAAAGATTAGGAGAAATACCTGTCGCCTGAAGAAGTCCCATCGCGCCAAGTCCCAAACAACCACATCGAAAACTACTCCAAACAAATCCGAAAAGACTCGTAAAACCATTAGACACCGTAATCCACAAGTCCTGAAGGTATCCGAAAACCTGAGCTCTGATACCAAAATAAATTGTCACGCCCCGAGACCCAGGAGCCGCTGATCCAATAGAAAATCGGACAGCACCTCCCCTGTCCGGCGGACAATTTACACATACACACCACAATATAACAATACCACGCAGTTTATATTTGGCCTCAGGCCTCAAAATATATATAGACACGACACAAATGCACAAGACAACTAAGTAAAACATACCTGACTGCGGACCGGTCCGACTTACGACGAATCAACCAATACAAAACCCCCTTAGGGCACACAACAACACTCCCAAGACAAATACAAGTCTAATAAGTAAATATACAAATAGACACTACTAAGTACAAAACGAAACTATGCCGTCGCGATGGGTAGGGACTGGCTGCTGGGCTCTTCTGGCGACTCCAAGTATCTCAACCTGAAATAAAAACATATATGGGAACGGGGTGAGTCCATAAACTCAGCGAATACCCAGCAGATATGCATAGTATGTTATAATAACAATAAGCATCTACGTTAATACAGTCTCATATCAACAATATGGAAATACTAGTACTGGAAATACTGAGGTAGATACATACCAGAATCCAGCTAACCTGAAAAGAGGATAATCAGTACCAAGGGAATATCGTTAGACATATAATCTCAAATAACAAGTCTCCAGAATATGCATGTCAAACAAGTGCAAGAATCAAGTGCAGCAAACAATGCACGATGCAAAATATGCACATGGTGCAATGACATGTGTCACCCCTAGTCCCAGTCAGGATATCGTCCACGACGTCCGCGTGGGTAGAGCTGTGACAAACTGTACGCACCCTGCCATCACTGCTCCTGAGTGACCGGGTGGACAGGATGTTGGCGGGGGACCACCCCCTACCCCATGTATATATGAGGGAGCTCCGCTCTCATCTCCTCGTGGCTCAGTACGAGAAGGGATCCCTGGCTGCTACCACGCCTGCGCTCACCCTCCTCATAGTGGCCGAACGCAGCAATACAGGGCAAATGCACACATCTACGGTATCCACTAACCCATGAGTGGCCGTGCGTGCATATCATGTACCGGAAGACGATTAGGCTCAACCACAAGGGAGTCGCTGATCGCCGGCATGCAACAGTGCAAGGATGGTGTATGATAGATACACATACATAATAACTCAGGGATAACTAACAAGTATCCAGAACATGCATAATAACTCAGGGATAACTAACATGTATCCAGAACATGTATAATAACTCAGGGATAACTAACAAGTATCCAGAACATGCATAATAACTCAGAGATAACTAACATGTATCCAGAACAGGTATAATAACTCAGGGATAACTAACAAGTATCCAAAACATGCATAATAACTCAGGGATAACTAACATGTATCCAGATCATGCATAATAACTCAGGCTAGCGTATAATCTTACTGCTATCTATAACCAACCATGCATAACAATATGACAATATCTAAAAGATAAGTCAAAGGGTACCCGCCTCCAATAAAGGAACTCGTACGTAGAGAACCCCTTGCGTCCCGGTATCTATATCTGATCAGCGCCCTGTATCATAAATCAAAGCTTAGCTATTTTAGCAAAACAACATCTAGCTAAACAATGTATCTCCACAACCAAAGGGCTGATCCGATCTTAATCCTAATCCCAACCATGTATCTCACAATACACAAAACATAGGATCAAATGAAATAAAAACTAGACAATCTTTCCAACTTCCATATAACTCTACACAAGATTTAACCCCGACCAGTTGTAGCTCCCTGTAGATGTATCTCATGATTAAAGGACCAATTCCAATCACAACCCATCTAAAACAAGCCTTTCTATAGGGAAGAAAAATGAACAATTCATCCCATCCAAACTCCCAATTGAAACACAAGTTCATAACTATTAAGCTACAAATTTTTCATGCCCTTTTGGCAAAAACACAGTCCAAAACAGGGCTCGCACAGCTTAACTCAATTCATTACAGTGAGCATATCAAGATCAAATCCAACACCACAGATCTAAACCCATGTGTAAGCAAATCACTAATCCAAATTATGAACAAGAGTTATATTTCAAACCTTAATCCACAGCTCAAAACAGAGACAAAATCATGAACATATCCTGATTAAACTAACTCACAATAGCAGGACAATTCAGATCAGCCATCATAGAAACAAACACAGAACTACACCAGCCCAAAACACACATCTAAATGGTTGCTCACGACAGCAACTACAACAGCCCAAATCAATCCTTCCAAAGAAACTAGATCAAATCCAATTCAAAGGAACTCTACAAAACCTAGCCTAACAAAAACATGCCACAACAAAAGCTCCCACAACAGATTGTGTAGCTCTCGATAGCATTAGAATAGGGCAACAACCAAAACACCTATCTCACAAATATCTCTAACAAGAATTTCCCTTAGCATTATAGCACACGGCAACACATGAACAACCACAATTCCAAACACCCAAAATAGCAAGAGTCTTACCTTAACCAGTAATGACAGGACCCCCCCCCCTTGATTCAAATCGGCACAATTCAACAGCCTTGTCGCATCCCTTATCAATTAGGGCAAATCGCCACAGGTTCGCTCTCCTAGCAACACTGTCACAAATCAATCCAAGGGAAGAGGAAGAGCAAGGGAAAATCCGCTATCCAAGGAGGTCCTTACCTGTATTCACGTTGCCAGGATGATCCCTGCTCAGATCTGATCAAGCTAGGAGCCCCTCTAATTTCCGATCGACCAGCTACGCCCTCCCTTCCTCGCACGTGCCCTAAATCGTCGTGGCTCGGCCGGAGAGGAGTCGACAGCGTCCATGTGATCCCGAGGGAGGCGAGCAAGAGAGGGAGGCACGGCGGTGGATTCGAGCATGGCAGAATGGTTGCGGCGTCGGGTTTAGGGCACGCGAAGGAGATGGAGAAGAGAAGATCGGGTCGGCTGCGACTTTGGCGACGGCTAGAGCACGAGGGGAGGAAGAAGATGGCGCTGCGAGTTTTGGTTGCATCCAAGCGACGAAGAGGAAAGGGTCGGCTGCGTTTTAGGGCTCGCAGAGAAGAAAGGGAGAGTCGGGGTCTGCGGTCGAATGAAGGGGAGAAAAAAATATATATAAGGGGCTTTTTGCAGAAAAGTCCTCTAATTAACAGAAACCTAAACTCTACCCTTAGGGCAAGGGTGTTAGCCATTTAACCTTTCAATTTTATTTGTAATCCACATCACATCTCTAGGATTAGATAGTTTATCCTCTTAATCCCTAAGCCTTAGCCAAAACTCAAACAAGTCCTCAAATATTTAGATACAAATTTTAGTTTAGACCTTTATGATTAAATAAAGTCATTTAATCCTTCATAGTTTAAGAATTCACCTTAAACCTTTTTTCCAAATTCGATAAACCCTAGACTCAATCCGGAAAAATCTCGAAAAATTTCTGGTTCGAATTTTTTTTTTGAATCGCCGTATTTTACAAGAATTATTTCTGAGGTCAACCGTTGATCTTTCGATTAATTGGGGATCATGATGTACTACTAGGTGCCACTCATGATCATTCTATAATTGATTAATTATAGACGGCCAACATAAATCAAAAGCCTATTTAGTCACACTCACTACGAGTAATCCGAGGGATTTAAAACGAGTTGAAAATTAGATTTTTCAATCAAGAGAGATTAAGTTTGGTTGAGCCAAACGATAAGTCGAATCTGAATTTTTCAGAGACGCATCGGAAGCGTAAAATGGCTAAGTCTTTTGAAGACTTAAAAGATGAATTAAATAAGTTTAATTCATTGGGGCTTGGCTTGGATGGGCCGGCCAAAGAGGGCCTCCATCCCTTTGCTTGGCCAGCCACAACAAAGGGAGAGAACCTAATTTTTGTTTCAATTTATAAAATAAAACAAGTGTGGTTTGTTTTATTAAATTATGGATGATATAAATTTTTTATATAATAAACCAAGGTTTGGTTTATTTTTTCATGGAAATTAAAATGAACCATGGATTGGTTTATTTTTATAAAATCAATCATGGATTGATTTACCATGATAAGGAAATTTATTCCATAGGAGAGAAGATTTTTATCATGAATTAAAATATGATTTTAACCATGATATAAAATCAAACTTGGCATGATGGAATAAGTTATTCCATATTTGAGAGGCTTGATGGTTGAGAGGCCACTATATAAAGGACCCAAGGCAAGGCTTAGGTGTGAAATATAGAGATGAAGGCATAGGCTCTCTCCCTCTCTTTCTCTCCTTCTCTTCTCCCCTTCTTGTCGTGCGCCAACCAGCCCCAAGAAGGAGAACCATGTTGAATCCGACAATTTTATTCCGTTCTGAAAAATTTCTCGGAAAAGGTCCTAGGGTTTCCGGGCTTCTAGACAAGGTTTAGAGGATTTAAAACCAAACCTTAAAGGGGTTGTTGCGAAAATGTTCAAATATAGGGGTGTAATTTGAATTAATTGTAAATGTTGGGTCTTAATTCAAAAGATCACAAATAAGAGGGGCTGTTAGGGCAGTGCGCTTGCATCGGTATCTCTTTCCCTGCCCGATCGAAGCCAACAGCTGCCACTGTTTCTCCTTCGCCCGACTCCTCTTCTCCATTCCGCGATGCCCTAGACGCACATCTCTCCCACGCGATGTTCTTTGCTCCACCTGAGCTCGGAAAACTGGAGATTCTCCCCTCGCCATCGTCGATTAGCACGAGGCAGGGCCGACGCTTCACACCTTCTTCTCCGGCTGTAACCAGGTAAGGGGATCCTGATCTAGGGTTCTTAAAGAATATTGGATGAAATAGCTAATGGGGTGTTGGGTTGATTCAGCTTGGACTTGTGTTAGCCGAGCTATTCCTTGCCTAGAGGGAATTTGAGCCGAGGATCAAGGAGCAACGCCGACCACCCTTGGTAAGATTTTGGTTCAATAGGTTTCTTCTGGATCAGTTGATAATGGATAATTAGGATTTAGAGTTTGGATTGGAGGTTTGCTTTGATCTTGGTTTTTGTCGTGTGATTTTGTTTTCGGAGATGGATTTGGTGCTATAGCTTGATTTTTGGATTTGAGTGGTTTAGGGATCTTGTTTGTGTTCCTATTTTGGCATCTGGGTGAAATGGAGCATGGATCTGTGCAGCTCTGTTATTTGCCGTGAGTCCATCTTTGGATTGGGATTGTGGGTAGCTTGAATCCAACTGAATTGGTGATGTTATGGGTTATCCTCTGATCTTTTGTTTTGGATGTTTTGGATCTGTTCCAAATTGGTTTCTAACGTGAGTTCTCTTTTGTTAAGGATTTTGATCCGAGGTTGAATGAGTTTAATTGTGCTGTGAATTCCTGGTTAGGGGTGTGGCTTTGCTTTGAGTTCTGTGATCATTGTTGAGGTTTCCATGGTTCTGTTTTGAGGTGTACAAAGATCATATCATTGTAATTGTATGATGATGGTTACCATTATAGATAATGATTGGATATGATAGGTTGGATTATGGTGAGATTAATTTCAAGGAAATGATTAGGTTAACCCTTGATTTGGTTGGGGAGTAATTAACTAGTTATCATATTTGTGTAATAGCTAATTAAATACATCCTTGATACAGGGCATTGATTTGGATTGTTGGTTGCGGAGTATTAGACGGGTGGTTCTTTCGGCTTGATACGGACTTCTACACCTTGGAGGCGGGTACTTCTTACTTGTCTTCTTTAGATCCACGTTATCTTTATGCATGACTATTTTGTTATTGATGCAGTAGGCTGATATTGACCTTTATCTGCTACCATTTTGTTATCCTGCTTGATACTTATGCTTGACCTTGGATATGATCTGAATTTCTTTCTATACAGTCTCGTTTATTGTTATCTGAATCTGTATAGCATTGGTATAAGTATGAGTATGTGGTTAGGGATTAGCATACCATTGTATGGTTGCCTTGGTTGAGTCAATCATACTTGCACGTGTGTCTAGATATGGACTAATTGGGTTATTGTGGCATGTCACCTAATATTTGCATTGGTTGAGTCTAGTCATACTTGCATGTGTGTCTAGATATGGATTGATTGGGTTATTGTGGCATGTCACCTGATATTTGCATTGGTTGATTCTGGTCATACTTGCACGTGTGTCTGGATATGGATTGATTGGGTCATTGTTGCATGTCACCTGCTATCTGCATTGGTTGATTCTGTTATTACTTGCATGTGCACTTAGATGCATGATGGTTAGGTTATTATACCTGTGATCGACCTGTGTATGTTATGTTGAGTTATGTATGATGACCTGGTAGGGGTTGCATGTGTTTGAGTCATGCACCATACCTGCACTGTTGCATGCCGGCGATCAGCGACTCCCTTGTGGTTGAGCCTGTCGTCTTCCGGTACATGATATGCACACACGGCCACTCATGGGTTAGTGGATACCGTTGGGTGTGTGCATTTGCCGATATTGCTCCGCACGGTCACTATTTGGAGGGTGGTTCCGGTGCGTGATAGCAGCTAGGGATCCCTTCTCTTCCCATAGACCAGAGGAGATGAGAGCGACGCTCCCTCATATATACATGAGGTAGGGGGGTGGTCCCCCGCCAGCATCCTGTCCACTCGGTCACTCAGGAGCAGTGATAGCAGGGTGCGTACAGTGTCACAGCTCTACCAACTCGACCGACACAGTATCGCCTGTCTCGGTGGCTTGACTGGAGTTAGGGGGTGACCATGACATTGCATCATGTCCATATGATGCATTGTGCATTTTGATTGTGATTGCTGCATTTATTTGCTACACTTGTTTGACATGCATGTACAGGATGTTCTGTTGGGTGGTTTGATGACCCTGCACTTGCTCGTGTCGGTACGAGTCTTTTATGGTATGGATAGACTGATTTCTGGTATGTACAGTCAGTTGTTACTTTCAGTTATGCATATTCTGCTATTCCTGTTGAGACTATATCCTGTTGTTTCTTTATAGCTTATTCAGCTATTTTGTTCAGCCATGCATATCTATCTATATACCCGCGAGTCCACTTGGACTCACCACCCGTCGTAATATTTTTGTTTCAGGTTGATAGCTCGCCGGAGGAGTCCAGTTGCCGGTCCCGGGTCCCTACGACTCCATTTGGATGTGTGCTTCCGCTGATTTTGGTTTTCTTTGATAGCATAGTAGCTGTTTTGTATTCGTTTTGTTACGGTGGGTTGTATTGGATTTATTCTTACGGCATTATATTTTTTGAGTCCTTTGTTGGGTTTTTGTGATGTGGTTTTGCTGCGCGCTTGCCCTAGAAGCAGCTCAGGTGAGTTTTTACGGTGTTTTAAATTGCGTTGTCATTATTTCCATATTATATATATCTGTTTTGAGGCCTGAGGCCTAATTATAAACTGCGTGTGTTGTATGTTTGTGTAAATTGTCCGCCGGACAGGGGAGATGCTGTCCGATTTTATATTGGATCAGCGGCTCCAATGGTCTCGGGGTGTGACACACCAGCCGGCCATCCTTTTGTGGTTGGTCTTCCAACTTCTCTCTTAGTTTTTCTCGTCGCGTTCTCGGAGAATCTAGTAGTTCTCGAGAACACGAAACTCGTGGCTTTGCGAAGTCATCCCGAAGATACTCGGCGTGGACGCGAATAGAGGCGGAGATTCCAAGGGACGCTTACGGTTGGATCTCGTCCCTTCCTTCGAGTTACGCGAGGTAATATGTAAATTAGTTTACGTTTCTGCAAAAATTTTAAATATATGATCATGTCTACACAAGATAAAATTGCATGCTTAGATGTGTGGTTAAATGATTTAGAGAAATTATTTATGCTAAACCTTCCGCTGCACGTAATTAATTTTAAAATTACGAACCCGCATGCATGTCATCATGCACCCGGACCCAACAGTGGTATCAGAGCCGAGGTTTGTGTTCGACATAATCATATAATTGTTTTGTGAAAAGTTTTATCATGATCTCAATTGTGAAAAATTTTCAATTATGGAAACTTTCTAATTATGGTAAATTTTCGATTTAAAAATTTCAAAGTTTGGAAATCCTCATGAAATTTCGCAAACTTTTGAAATATCTCTGTTTCTGAAATTTTATGATAATTGTGAAAACTTTCCATTTTTGGAAACTTTCTAACTTTGGAAATTTCCTATTTCGGGAATTTTCTAATTTTGGAAAAACGTAAGTTTTCTTTGTACCAGAAACTTACAATTATTCTGAAAACCTTTTATTTTTGGAAACATTCCATTTATGGAAAGCTCGCAATGTTGGGCACTTTCTTTCAAGAAAGTCTAGACAAATTATGAGAATATTAATTGGCATTTAAATTTATAATTAGAAATTAAATTATTTACAAAATTCTTTATTTTGGATTGAGCCTCGGGGAACCGTCCAATTTAAAGTTAGTTGTTATAATTAAATTTCCTAAATTGAATTTAAATTGTCAAATATTTAATTTGGATTGAGCCTCGGGGAGCCATCCAAATTAAGTTATTGATATTAATTTTCCATAAATAAAATATATGATCAAATCTTGAAAATTTTTGAGGTGATTCTCAAACGATAATTTCCTTATTTGATTTATGAGGTGATGCTCTTACATATTATTGTCTCCAAAATTAATTAGGAAAATTGTTTCCTATAGAGTATATTTCCTTAAATAAGATTTTCATGAAAATAATATGTGGTTGAATTAAGGGAATCTGTCTCTTAATTTAATAAGATTTGATTTAGAGAAATCAAAGTCTTAAACATATTATTTCCGAAATTGATTATGATAATTTAGGAAATTATTTCTCAAAACAATTCCTTGAATAAAGTATGAAATTAGAATTAGGAAATCCGATTCCTAATTCAATTAATGAGACTTGATAAATTAAGTCACATACATACTTTATTAAGGAAATCGTTATTACATGACATAATTATATGTCATGAATATGCTTAAAAGAAAAGGATGAGACCCAAAACTCCTTATAAAATATTAAGGACAACACCTTCCATTAATATGGTTAGAACCGGAGTTTTGTTTCTCGTTTGGGTTGATGGACACATCCATGCCCGGCTTGAACCTCAACATGTTCAAACCATGGAATTAGTTTATGATTAATATAGTTGGAGTCAGAGGTCAATCCTTAGTTTTGGTTGTTGGACACATCCAAGCCTGACTAAACGGTTGAATGAGCTCCAACCATATTAAAACTATTTCTTGATTAATGGGTCAGCCTTAAGCTTGGAGCATCGATTTGTTGTGCCACAGCCAAGGTCGATGTAAAGAGAGGTGCAGTTGGGTGCTATGTATATTGTTGCATACTTGTTAATGAGTTAACAACCCAATGATTTATGTAAACATTCAATTAGTTGATAGAATAATGTGATAGTTACATATGTATAATATGTAATCGGTATAATTACCTACCTTCATAGCTAAGAATAACTTGATGGACTCTAGTCATGGTTGTTCTTATCTATGGTTGGATATCAACCTATTTGGAGATGTTCCTACGATCTCCCGAATTGATAAAAAGGGTTATTCAATTCGAAAAATAAATAGAATTTAATTAATGTATATTGATGCATTCTTTATCATTCTCATCACATAACCTCAATTTGTATTTCTAGGATAATCACCTGATCATGTCTTCTCTGAATTTGCGTTCCATTTTGGACACCAATAAGCTGACTGGGCCAAACTTCATGGACTGGCTTCGAAACCTGAGGATAGTCCTCAAGGCAGAAAAGCTTGCTTATGTCCTTGAAGAACAACTTCCCAACCATCCTCCTGAAGATGCAACTCCAGACCAGTTAGTGGCCTATCAGAAACATGTGGCCGATTCTGAATTTGCGAGTTGCATCATACTAGCCGTTATGGTACCTGAGCTACAAAAGTAGCATGAGTGTTAGTGATATGAGAGAAGTGTCCTAAGGCAATCGCCTTATGATTGTAAAACATTTATATTAATAAATGATAATTCACTATTTGAGTATACATGCTTGTGTATTTGATTGGGATCTTAAACTCATCTACTGAATGTCCGCAATACAACTCACAGCATAAGAGAATTTGTGATGAGATCACAACTAGTGATTATCTCTAAATGCGCAAATGTGAAGTATTGAAAATATCCCTAGTCGATGAATTGATAAAAACGGACACTATCAATTCTGTTGAGACTAGCATGGGTTATTCTCTAATCAGCTGATTCTCACTGGCTGGTGACATTGGGATGTCCGGAGATAAACATGGATGCTAGTTAAGGGAACTAGTTCATTGGAGTGACTAGCTGTAAGACTTCATATGGGAATCTACATGTAGATATGTCAATGAAGATCTTATTGCGGCTTAAGTGCGATGTTCCTTTGACTTGCGGTGTTCAAGTCATCTTGGTCATGGAGACTTATACTTTGACATCTTAAGCAAGCATCTCCAAGGAGGTGTGGACCCAGGATGATCGGGTATAAGCCGAAGTGCCCGAAGATGTTTGAACAGCCTACAAAGGATTCACCACTCCTTGCGAGGAGATGTATACCCAGGCCTATCGTCGGATTGTTACTCAAAGCCTCTGGCCAGAGCACATCATGTTTAGAGTGAGAGTCTCTAAAATACATGAGAGTAATTAGAAATCCAAAGGACGAGTAAGACATTACTTGGGCTAGGTGTGACGTAGTTAGCCTAGTGGGGACTGACACCATTGACCGTGTCCTGAACCAAGTGGGTATAAGGTGGTGAAGGGAATGGGGCACGATTCATTAGAGCTGCTGAAGGGTTTCAGAATAATTTCTTCTGAGGTCAAACCGTTGATCTTTCGATTAATTGGGGATCATGATGTACTACTAGGTGCCACTCATGATCGTTCTATAATTAGTTAAATTATAGACGGCCAACATAAATCGAAAGCCTATTTAGTCACACGCACTACGAGTAATCCGAGGGATTTAAAACGAGTTGAAAATTGGATTTTCCGATCAAGAGAAATAAGTCGAATCTGAGTTAGTCAGAGGCGCAATGGAAGCTAAAAATGGCTAAGTCTTTTGAAGGCTTTTTGGGCGAATTAAATGAGTTTAATTCGCGGCGGTTCGGGTTGGTTTTGGCCGGCCAAAGAAGGTGTTAAACCCTCTTTGGTGGTCGGCCAAATAGAGGAAAATAAACCAATTTAATTGGTTTAATTAATAAGATAAATCCAGCGCTATTTATTTTATAAATTATGGATAAATAAATTTGTATAAAGAAATTTATATAAATAAATTTATAGAAATTTATTCTTTTATGGAAGATTAAAATAATCCATGAATTGGGTTTATTTTAATTTTATAAAATCAATTATGAATTGATTTATCCATAATAAGAAAGTTTATAAATTTCTTATAAAATTTATTCCATAATTTAAAGAGAAGAAGAATTAGTTTTTATTATAAATTAGTTTATAATAAAGACTTGGTTTAAACGGAATTAATTCATAAGAATTTATAGGATAAATTTCTTATGATAAATAATTAGTTTTATTATAAAGTTAGTTATAATAAAATTCATAAGAGAATTTATAGGATAAATCTCTTATGATAACTAATTTGTTTTATTATAAATTGTTTATAATAAGACTAGGCTTAAAAGGAATAAGCAATAAGAAAATTTATAAGATAAATTTCTTATAACTAATTCCGTTAATTCGGTTTAGAGGAAGACTTAGCAAAGGAGTTGCTACTATATAAAGGAACCAAAGGCTAGCCCTTATTCCTAACGAGAATCAATTAAGAGATTAATTATTTCTCTCCCTCTTTCTCTTCTCTTCTCTCCTCCTCTTCTTCTCCTTCACATTAGGGCCGGCGCCCCATCCTTGTGGATTAGGGCCGGCGCACACAACCATCACCCAAGGGAGTTGGCGTGAGTTTTCAAGGAGAAGGAGAACCCGAACACGAAGAAGAAGAAGCGGATAGCGACTCCTCTCTTCTCGGAATTCGATTCCGTTACTTCGTTGGTTAGTTTTCCTAATTTTTCTCTTGTCCTTCTAGTTGTGCCTTCCGAGAATCTAGTAGTTCTCGTCGGCACAAAACTCATGACTTTGCGAAGTCATCCCGAAGAGAACTCGGCGTGGACGCGAACAGAGGCGAAGCTTCCAAGGGACGCTACGGTTGGATCTCGTCCCTTACTTCGAGTTACGCGAGGTACTTGGTAAATTAGTTTACTTTTCGCAAACTTTTATTTCATGATTATGTCGATACACTATAAGGTTGCATGCTAGATACGAAGTTAAAATAATTTAGGAAATTATTTTATGCAAACTCTTCCGCTGCACGTAAAAATTTTAAATTTTACGAACTCGTATCCTTGTCGACATGCACCCGGTCCCAACAATGAGCATATGGATGCTCATACCATCGTCTTCCATCTTCATGAGCTGTTTGACGAGCAGGCGAGATCCGAAAGGTTTGAGGTCTCCGGACTCCTCTTCACCTCTAAGATGCAGGAAGGCACTTCTGTTTCACAGTTTGTGTTGAAGATGTTGGGGTACATTGAGCGACTAGGAACACTCGGATTTGTAATGGATCACGAACTAAGTATTGACTTAATTCTGCATTGTTTGCCAAAGAGTTACTCAAAGTTTGTGATGAACTATCGGATGAACAAACTGGAGACTACCATTCCTGAGTTGCTTAACCTGCTGAAGACTGTAGAGCCTTCTGTAAAGCAGAATCAGAAGACGGTACTGTTAGTTGGTTCCTCAAAGAAAGTCTCTAAGAGGAAGCCCAAAGAACAAAATAAGGGAAGGAAGAAAAAGACCAAAAAGATTGAAAAGACACCAAAAGGTACTTGCCATCACTGCGGCAATGAGGGCCACTAGCGAAGAAACTGCAAGGTTTATCTTGAGTCCTTGAAGAAGAAGGCATCCGATGTCCCATCCTCTTCAGGTATCTTCGTTATTGAATGTCACACTATTTTCTCGTACACCTGGGTACTTGATACTGGGTGTAGCTCACATATATGTAATAACATACAGGGGCTAAGGAATAGAAGAAGACTTGTCAAGGGAGAAGCAAATTTGCGAGTTGGAAATGAAGCAAAGATTGCTGCTGTTGCCATCGGAACATATTTGCTAAAGCTCTCTACTGGACTTGTCTTAGAATTGGATAATTGTTATTTTGTTCCTTCATTAATAAAGAACATTGTATCTATTTCATGCTTGAATGAAAAGGGTTATCATTTAATTTTTAGTAACAATTGCTGTTACATAACTTTAAATGGTGTTCTTTATGGGACCGGAACTTTATGCAATGGTATCTACACGTTAGATTTATCCGGTGACGTTTTCAATATCGAAGTTAGCAACAAACGTGCTCGAATAGATAATCAAATAGACTCCTAGACGTGGCATTGTCGTCTTGGCCATGTAAGTAAGAAACGCATGACCAAATTACACCGATGTGGAATTCTGGAATCATTTGAACCCGGTTCATTTGATACATGCGAATCATGCTTAAAAGGCAAGATGACCAAATTACCCTTTTCCGGAAAAGGTAAACCAGTGGGAGAATTGCTTGGTCTAATACATACTGATGTATGTGGACCAATGTCAACTCTTGCACAAGGAGGTTATAGCTACTTCATTACCTTTATCGATGATTACTCACGATTTGGGTATGTGTTCTTAATGAAACACAAATCTGAAGCTTTTGAGAAATTCAAAAGAGTTCAGAAGTGAAGTAGAGAAACAGCTTGGCAAAAGTATTAAGATACTTCGATCCGATCGGGGTGGTGAATACTTAAGTCAAGAGTTTCAAGATTATCTTAGGGACAATGGGATATTGTCTCAATGGACTCCGCCATATACAACACAGCATAATGGTGTATCTGAGAGGTGTAACCGAACCTTGATGGGCATGGTTAGATCTATGATGAATCATGCAACTCTTCCAAAATCCTTTTGGGGCTATGCGCTTAAGACAGCTGTTTACTTACTAAACAGAGTCCCGACCAAGGTAGTCTCTACTACTCCATATGAGACGTGGAATAGTAAGAAACCTCATTTATCTCACCTAAAGATATGGGGTTGTCCTACTTATGTAAAGCAGACTGTATCAGACAAATTGGATGTTAAGTCTGATAAATGTCTATTTATTGGATACCCTAAGGAAACGAAAGGTTACCAATTCTATCATCCCTTGGAACAAAAGGTGTTTGTTTCAAGGCATGATGTATTTCTAGAAAAAGAATTTCTTTTCCAAGAAAACAGTGGGAGTAGCATTGAACTTGAAGAAGTTCAAGAAACTCCAATAGACATTACAGAGACACCTAGTCTAGACCCACAACCAATAACTCATAATGATGAGCTATCAGTTGAACCTAAAACAGCACCCCTTCTTCGTAGGTCTGATAGGACACGCAATATTCCAGAGAGATACGGATTTCTCATAAGTGAATCGAACGACGTGTTACTCATTAACGATGACGAACCTATCAGTTATGAAGATGTTCTGAAAAATTCAGAAAGGGATAAATGGCTTGAAGCCATGAAGTCGTAAATGGATTCCATGTACAAAAATCAAGTATGGGACTTGGTTAACCCACCTGAAGGGATTGAGCTAATAGGGTGCAAGTGGGTTTTCAAGAAGAAAACCGGCATGGAAGGTAATGTTATTACCTTTAAGGCTAGATTAGTGGCAAAAGGATATCGTCAGAAACAAGGAATTGATTATGATGAAACTTATTCACCAGTAGCAATGCTTAAATCCATTCGGATGCTCCTGGCCATAGCAGCTCATTATGATTATGAGATATGGCAAATGGATGTGAAAATAGCTTTCCTTAATGGAAACCTGCTTGAGGATGTATACATGATACAACCTAAAAGTTTTACATCGGTTAATAAAACCAAAGTATGCAAGTTTCGACGATCCATATATGGACTAAAGCAAGCATCCAGGAGCTGGAACATCCGTTTTGATGAGACAATCAAAGAGTTTGATTTCTCACAAAATCCTGACGAACCTTGTGTGTATAAGAAGGTTAGTGGGAGTGCAGTCGTATTCCTAGTGTTATATGTCGATGACATATTACTTATAGGAAATGATATATCAGTCTTACAGTCTATTAAAATTTGGTTGTCCAAAACTTTCTCCATGAAAGACCTGGGAGAAGCAACCTATATCCTTGGGATTAGAATCTATAGAGATAGATCAAAATGATTGCTTGGTCTTTCGCAGTTTACATATATAGACCGAGTGCTAGAAAGGTTTAGCATGTCGGAATCCAAGAAAGGTTACCTTCCCATCAGGCATGGGATCAACCTTTCAAAGTCTATGTGTCCGCGCACAGAAAATGAGAGAATTTGCATGAATAAGATTCCTTATGCATCCGCGATAGGATCTATCATGTATGCTATGTTATGTACTAGGCCCGATGTATCGTATGCTCTGAGCGTCACAAGCAGATACCAGTCTGATCCAGGAATGGATCATTGGGCGGCTGTCAAGACAATCCTCAAGTACTTAAGAAGCACTAAGGATGTGTTCCTAATATATGGAGAAGGTGATATGGTAATACGTGGGTATACAGATGCCAGTTTCCAGATAGATAAGGATGACTCCAAATCTCAGTCCGGATACGTATTTATTTTGAATGGATGCGCAATAAGTTAGAAGAGTTCCAAGCAAGACACCGTAGCGGATTCTACCACGGAAGCGGAATATATTGCAGCTTCGGAAGCAGCAAAGGAAGCAGTCTGGATCAAGAAGTTTGTCTCAGAACTTGGTGTGGTTCCAACCATTGATGTAGCAATACCGGTTTACTGCGACAACAATGGAGCTATTGCACAAGCGAAGGAACCAAGGTCTCATCAGCGATCCAAACATGTGCTTCGCCGCTATCATCTGATCAGAGAGATTATAAGTAGGAATGATATACAAATTGAGAAATTCCCACTGAAAGGAATTTAGCGGATCCTTTAACTAAGGCCTTGCCTCAAAGCAAGTTTGAGGGTCATGTTAGAGCCTGTGGTATTGGGTACCGTAGCGATTGGCATTAGGCCAAGTGGGAGTTTGTTAGTGATATGAGAGAAGTGTCCTAAGGCAATCGCCTTATGACTGTAATCATTTATTTTAATAAATGAATATTCACTATTTGAGTATACATGTTTGTGTATTTGATTGAGATCTTAAACTCATTTACTGAATGTCCGCAATACAATTCACAGCATGAGAGAATTTGTGATGAATTCACAACTAGTGATTATCTCTACATGTGAAATTGTGAAGTATTGAAATTGTCCCTAGTCGATGAATTGATAAATACGGACACTATCAATTCTGTTGAGACTAGCATGGGTTATTCTCTAATCAGCTGATTCTCACTGCATGGTGACATTGAGATGTCCGGAGATAAACATGAATGCTAGTTAAGGGAACTAGTTCATTGGAGTGACTGGCTGTAAAACTTCATATGGTAGTCTACATATAGATATGTCAGTGAAGTTCTTACTGCAGCTTAAGTGCGATGTTCCTTTGACTTGCGGTGTTCAAGTCATCTTGGTCATGGAGACTTATACTTTGACATCTTAAGCAAGCATCTCCAAGGAGGTGTGGACCCAGGATGATTGGGTATAAGCCGAAGTGCCCGAAGATGTTTGAACAGCCTACAAAGGATTCACCACTCCTTGCGAGGAGATGTATACCCGAGGCCTATCGTCGGATTGTTACTCGAAGCCTCTGGCCAGAGCATGACTTGTTCAGCGTATGAATCTCTTAAAATATATGAGAGTAATTAGAATCCGTAGGACGAGAAAACGTTACATGGGCTAGGTGTGACGTAATCAGCCTAGTGGGGACTGACACACATAGACCATGTCCTGAACCACGTGGGTATAAGATGGTGAAGGGAATGGGGCATGATTCATTATAGCTGCTAAAGGGTTTCAGAATTGTTTCTGAGGTTAACTGTTGATCTTTCGATTAATTGGGGATCATGATGTACTACTAGGTGCCACTCATGATCGTTCTATAATTGATTAATTATAGACGGCCAACATAAATCGAAAACCTATTTAGTCACACGCACTACGAGTAATCCGAGGGATTTAAAACGAGTTGAAAATTAGATTTTCCAATCAAGAGAGATTAAGTTTGGTTGAGCCAAACGATAAGTCGAATCTGAATTTTTCAGAGACGCATCAGAAGCGTAAAATGGCTAAGTCTTTTGAAGACTTAATAGATGAATTAAATAAGTTTAATTCATTGGGGCTTGGCTTGGATGGGCCGGCCAAAGAGGGCCTCCATCCTCTTTGCTTGGCCGGCCACAACAAAGGGAGAGAACCCAGTTTTTGGTTCAATTTATAAAATAAATCAAGTGTGGTTTGTTTTATAAAATTATGGATGATATAAATTTTTTATATAATAAACCAAGGTTTGGTTTATTTTTTCATGGAAATTAAAATGAACCATGGATTGGTTTATTTTTATAAAATCAATCATGGATTGATTTACCATGATAAGGAAATTTATTTCATAGGAGAGAAGATTTTTATCATGAATTAAAATATGATTTTAACCATAATATAAAATCAAACTTGGCATGATGGAATAAGTTATTCCATATTTAAGAGGCTTGATGGTTGAGAGGCCACTATATAAAGAACCCAAGGCAAGGCTTGGGTGTGAAATATAGAGATGAAGGCATAGGCTCTCTCCCTCTCTTTCTCTCCTTCTCTTCTCCCCTTCTTGCCGTGCGCCAACCAGCCCCAAGAAGGAGCACCAGCCGACCATCATTTTGTGGTTAGTCTTCCAACTTCTCTCTTGGTTTTTCTCGTCGTGTTCTCGGAGAATCTAGTAGTTCTCGAGAACACGAAACTCGTGGCTTTGCGAAGTCATCCCGAAGATACTCGACGTGGACGCGAATAGAGGCGGAGCTTCCAAGGGACGCTTACGGTTGGATCTCATCCCTTCCTTCGAGTTACGCGAGGTAATATGTAAATTAGTTTACGTTTCTGCAAAAATATTAAATATATGATCATGTCTACACAAGATAAAATTGCATGCTTAGATGTGTGGTTAAATGATTTAGAGAAATTATTTATGCTAAACCTTCCGCTGCATGTAATTAATTTTAAAATTATGAACCCGCATTCATGTCAACATGCACCCGGACCCAACACCTTTTACCACCAAGGCAAACCATGTCCAAAGACACGGTCGTGCCTCCCAGGTTTGGCCTTGTTGGGGGCAATTTTAGCCCGACAATTGGGTGTCCAACCATCTTTAACTATTTGAAATGGCTATACAAGTCCCAAGAAGCCTCCTAACTCGAGAAGGAGGGTTTTTCCTATCTAGGGAACCCTAGAATAGTCGTTCCACCAGTCGTGACAACGATCTATCCACTATCGAAGCTTAGAGGCTCTTTCGATGACACTGGCAACACCTGGCTAAGCTTTCTCTTCTCTCTATTTCTAATTTTATGTTGTAGAATGCTATCTTGTATATGTCTCTTGGTTGTAACACCATCTCTATGGAGTAGCTCTCTAGATTCTAGGATTAAGAAGTAGCTCGATGTAATTGTTGACATTTGAATTAAGTATTTGTTTCTTTCTCAATTTCATGACATGTGTATTCCATGTTCTCATCTTATTGAGCTTACATAATTGTGGCACTAATCTACACATTCGCATCTTATGAGATGTGGAGAGTCAGTCACCATGTAGAGGAGATAATCTAGATGAACAATTAAGCCCTTGTGATAAGGGCAGACCCTCGAAGTGGACATTCTAGCAATATCGTCTTGAATGTAGACCAATTTGCCACTAGGGGTCAACTATCATAGATCTTAATGGATTTACCCTAATTCGAAATCAGGAAGTATAGGAGATAATCTAGGTGAACCGTGGAGCCCTAGCGATAGGGGTAGTCCCTTGAATCGGACATACTAGTTAGGTCTCCTTGTAAAGAGGTATCTCGTTTGTGTATGCACGCTGGTATATTTCCAAAAGTTTATATCGGTAATCGAGATAAGTCCATATACATGAGAATAAACATAAAGATAGATAAACAATACTTATGATATCAACAATCATCGTAGAGAAAATGAAATCCAAGAAGCATTTTTCCAATCTAGATTTCTCCCTCAACCACTTGCTTGCTCTCAACCTCTCAACTGCTCTAGATCTTCTCTCAACTCTCACTCTCACTCTCACTCTCTCTCTCTCTCTCTCTTTCTCACACACACACACAGTTGAACAACTTCAATTCTCTAAATAACTAGCTTCACAAAGTCAATCAGTACTTAATCAATAATCCTCATGGGATCGGCATTTTATTACTTGATGACGACCGTACACTCGTGGATTTCACACATCAGAGCATTAGATAATCAAACCTAGTTTTGATAATGGCAAAAATTCAAAGTTAAGCTTCATTGTGATCGAATAAGGTTTATCAAGTGTGCAGATTTCTAAACCAGGAAAGTCTTAGTAGGTCAAGTTGACCTAATACTAGGCGGTTGAAAGCCCTAGTAGGTTAACTAGACTGGATACTAGGAAAAGGTGGAAGTCTTGGAAGATCGAGGACATCAAGCTGAAAGACTAGACAGGTTCATGGACCAGACGACTAGCAAGTTGCTGGGTCTGCGAGGATAGGAGATCAAAGGAGGCCTTGGGGTCAGAGGATCAGATGCTAAGAAAGAAGTCTAAACAGTCTAGAGGAACGGATGTTTGGCAATAGATAAACTCTCCATAGAAAACTGGGTAAGGATGAGTTCCTGTTAAGGAAACAGTAGACGTTGTTCGACCTAGAGTTTTATGAAAAATTCAAAGTTGAGACCAAATATTTGGAAAACTGTGACTCACTAATACTACTTCATATTTGCTTGTTATGTTAACTTTTTGATGCAGGGACTTGAGATTGGAAGTTGACCAGAACAGTGAACTCTGGGTGACCGGATCTATTCTAGGTGCTCGGAGATCCGGGCAACCGAATGGGGTCTAGGCACCCAGATGGCCTGAATACATCCTAGCCTATAGATGAGGTGGCACGTTCTGTAGGGCCGTCTCAAGATTCCATGAGGCCCTAGGCTAAATTATTTTTTAATCTTTAATGATTTTTTAAAAAATAAAAATTTTCCCTCACCCTTTTTCATTCGGACTTGGGACCGACAATGGCGGGTTTAAAATTTTTTTTAAAAATAAAATATTAATTTAAAAATAAATTTTTATTTAAAATTTAATTTTCTAGCTTTTTGAGATGCAAAATTATTAATTAAATTTTTATATTCAAGTTTTGATAATATTTTTTTTCAATTGATAAAATTGCTAGATTATTTAATCTTTCTTGAGACATTGTTGAACGTAAATAAGACTTTATTAATTTTAATTTTGAAAAACTTCTTTCTGCTGAAGCTACACTAACAGGTATAGTTAATAATATTCTATAAGCTATCCATGCATTAGGAAAAGAATTTAATTTTTTTATAAGATTCAATACCTCAATTGCGGTTTTTAATTCTGGATTTATTATTTCTTTTAAAACTTTTAATTCTGAAAATAAATCTAAACCATCAATATCAGATAACATATTCTGTGTTAAAAAATTTTCAAGATTTAAACATTTTATTTTTAAAAAATTATCATCAAGCAATTTTAACTTTTCTACTTCATATAAAAAATTAAAATTATCTTCATATATTTTAAATTGTTCAAACCTACTTTGAAGTGAAGAAATAGCATGATCAATAATATAATTAAAGTAATTTATTTTAAAAGATTCTTCAGGTGAAAGTTTTACCTCATTAATTGTATTCTCATCAAATCGTTTATTTCTTCTAATTACACGTTTTTCACGAAATTTTGGTTGTATATTCATTTCATTTGCAATCTCTTTGGCAGAAATTACAGCAGATATGAATCCATTTTCTCTATAATCATTGAAAAAAGAAACAAGACCTTTTAACTGATCTAATGCAATAGCAATGTTCATATCTTTATATTGTAAAAATTTACTAACAGTATTAACTGCGAATAATATATCATACCAAATAACCATACCTAATAAAAATTCAAAATTTTCGAACTCATATGTTGCTAAAGAATTTGCTTCACTTTTTGTTTTAGGATCATCACTAGTTTCTGCAAGTTTATATAAAGCTTCTCTTATTTGTGGAGCTTGATATTTTATTGCTTTAACACTTTCAAGATGACTTTCCCAACGTGTTTGTGATAATGGTTTAAGAGTTAAATTAGAAACGTGGTCTTGTAAAATTTTCCATCTTTTTGTAGAAGAAGAAAATAATGAGTAAATACGTTGTATCACACCAAAAAATGTTATAGCACTAGGACAAGAATTAGCCATATCACATAGTACTAAATTAAGACTATGACAACCACATGGTGTATAAAAAGCTCTAGAATTTATATCTAACAATCTCTTTTGTACGCCTTGTTGTTTACCTTTCATATTTGCCCCATTATCATATCCTTGTCCTCTTATGTCATTTACATCAAGTTCAATTTCCTTTATTATATTAATAAGCGTATCAAAAAGACCATTTCTTGATGTATCATTTACTTTTAAAAATTCTATAAAATATTCTTCTATTTTGATTGGACTTGTTGAAATATCTACACATCTTAATATAAGAGACATTTGTTCTTGATGACTTATATCGGGAGTACAATCAAGTATAACTGAAAAGTATTTGCTTCTTTTATTTTTTTAATTATAATATTTTTTACTTCTTTTCCTAATATATTTATTAACTCATTTTGTATATTATGACTAAGATAATGATTATGAATTTACCATTTAATGATTATGAATTTTACCATTTTGAATACATTTAAGGTGTTTTTGCATTATAGGATCAAATTCTGCAATCATTTCTATTAAACCAAAAAAATTTCCATTATTATCTTGATAAATTTTCTCATTTGTACCTCAAAATGATAATTATTTTTTGCAAGATTTTTAACTATAGCAATAATTCTTATTAATACATTATTCCAATGTTCTTTTTCCTTATTTATTTTTTCTTGTAAATTTTGATCAATAGTTTTATTTTTAAGTAATCTCATTTCAATATCAAACCAAATGTTCATATTTATAATATGTTCACTGCTTATTTCATGACTTTTAAGTTTGGCACTAAGATTTTTCCAATCTCGACATCCTTCGTTTGCTAATTGAATTGTAATTGATTTTTGACTAAATAATTTACAACAAAAGCAAAATACTTTATCTAATTCTTTAGAATATATTAACCATTTTCGATCATGTTTTTCTCCATTTGGTAATTTTCGAATGTAATGAATCATAGAAAAATGCCTAGAATTTTCATCATTTGGAAAAGAAATATTAATTTCTCTAATTGGACCTTTTTCAACTAATAAATCTATTAAATTTGTATTTATATTTTTCCAATGTGCTGGATCATATTTATTTTGAATAATAGTTTCATCAATATTATTAAAAAAATTATCTTCATGATCTGTTAAGTCATCTTCAGTTTTTGAATTTTTATTATCTTCTTTGTTAATATTAGTATATGATGAATTAGATTTGTGATCATTAAAAAATTCTTGACAGATTTCTTTTTGTGGTAAAGAATTATCTTCAGATGAAAATTCAATTAGTTTTTTATTTAAATTTTCAATTATATTATTTTCTAAATTTTTATTTTCATTTTGATTATTAATAATAAACCTATCAAGTGCACCTTTTTGAGATTGAATAAATTCTTCTATTTTTCTTTTCTTCAGGTTTTGTATACCCGAAATCATATTTTTTAACAGACATATTTAAATTAAAATAATAATAATAAAATATAAGTCTCTACTTGGTCGATAGTTTTCCAAGTAAAAATAAAACCTGGATAAAAAGATGATATACCATCAGTTATTATTGAAGTAGTATTCATTATGCTAAATAGAAAAGCTAAAAAATAAAGTTGGCATGGATGAACTAGATGAGAACAAGAACAAGTAAAGATATTAAAATTTTATAAATCATGTTTTATGATTTTTTAAGTGCATAAATTAGATTTGTGATGGTAATAATTTACTTGCATAGAAAAAAATAGGAAAAAAATTCTATTCATTCCATCTATAATTTATCATTTATACAGAATAATAAAAACAATTTCGAAGAAGATTCAAGATTGGAAGAAGAAAAGAGTGAAAAATTAAAACCGAATACCAAGCGAGGGAGGTTTGAGCCTTGAGAAGAAGGATGTCTTCTTAAAAAATCACTGATGAGGAAAGAAAACTAATGCTTGTTGGCTCTTGAGAAAACTGAGCTAATGACATATAAAATAGAATGAAAAAAAAGTGATCAGCCTTAACCTATTATAGTCCTAAATAAAATTTTTATGATAATATAATAATTATAATTAATATGAAATTAATTATTGCCGTTGAGTTTTGGAATGAGGTATTGAGGTTTGCTGGTTTGGCATGATTAATGCCATGTACACATTTGGCATTGAATATTTGAATTTTCCAAGCAATCACGCGTGATTTTTGGGTGAAGCAAACGCGTGATTTTTGGGTGGCAAACACGTGATTTTTGGGTGAAGCAATCACGCATGGCTGCATGGCTGCATGCCAATAGATAAAACAAATTAATTAAATTTTAATATTTTATATATAATAATAATGGGCCCTAGTTTTGTTGGGGCCCTAGGCACAGGCCTTAGTGGCCTGTGCCTTAAGACGGGCCTGACGTTCTGATTTGTCTGTGCACCTCAACACCCAAGCCGACAGAAGGATTCCAGGCTCCTGGGCAAGGATAAGTCACATTCGGATATGGCTTCATCACATCGGCAATCCAAGCACTGAGAAGAGATCTAGGTGCCTAGAGGAGGATAAACTGTCACAAAATCGGATTGAACGGGCCAAACTGGAGGCGTCCTAGGTTGATCCAAACACCCGGAATGATCAATAAAAGAGCCCGCGTACAGGAGCCTTCAAAGTCACTTGCCTACGTCTTCATTAGGGGTGCAAACGAATCAAGCCGGTTCGCCAGCTTTTCTAGACGGCTCAAAAAATATTTGATTCATATTTGAAATTATTGAATTTGAGCAGAACTCGAATATGTTCGAATATTTTTTTGAGTTGAATTTGAACCTATACTATTTTGCTCGATTGAGCTGAGCTTGAATCGAATTCTAATTATTTTTACATAATTTTTATTTAAATATATTTAAATTAAGGTTTGAATAATTCAAATCGAATTTGAATTTTAGTCATTTTGAACTATAGTTCGAATATGCTCGAATCAAGGTTCGAATAATTCGAATCGAACTTGAGCTCGAATTTTATTTTGAATCGAGCTTGATCCAAAACAATGTGTATTTTCGAGTTTCGAATATCATATATATTTTTCAAGCTCGAACTCAAATATCAATATTTTCATATTATTCGGCTCGATTTGAGTTATTTGCACCCTTGGTCTTCATTCTCCTATCTCGCTCCAAAAACATTGCTACGATGTCAAACTGCTACTTTGACAACCATGCGATACTTCGGATCACTTTTTGTCGATATACAAGTTTTTAATTTCATTTATCTTTTGGACTTAATTTTCAAAAGGAACAATAAATGTGTTACCATTCCTCGATTTTTATATTAAAAAAATCTTGGTCTCGGAGAAGAAGATTTTTAGTGGGTTGTCTATCAAAAATAATCAATAATCACAGGGCTTAGACTAGTAGTCATTAGGCTATGAACCAAGTAAAAAAAAAGTGTCATCTTTCTTTGTATATCTTTCTGTTTCCGTTGCTATCTCTTGAACAAATCTCAAAATATGTGAAAAAGTGATACACGCTATTCACCCAGCGCTCTTTTCGATTTTATAAACTTTAACCATATCAAACATTCAGTCACTCTTGACTGACTTAGACTTTTTCTTTATCAACTATCTAGTCAACCTTAACTTGATTAGATTTTATCAACCTTGACTTAACTAGACTTTTTTTTGACTCACTTCTAAACATTTAGTTAACCTTGATTTGCTTGGATTCTCTCGCCAACTTGTTCAACCTTGACCAACTCATGTTGCTTGTCGAACATCAAAACTATGGAGGATAATGCACTAAAAATCTCCTATTTTTTATTTTTGACAATATGTTTATGTTTAAGCTAAACACTTAACTTAATCATTCCTGGTTTTATGCCAAAAAGTAAAAGGGCATGTTTGATTGAAGTCATGGTCAATAACATTAACATTGGTTATCCATCTAAGATTATATTATATAATGAGTGATTTTTAAGTAATGGAGCATGTGTGCACATTAGTAAATGGAGAATATAATTCGGAATATTATTATCTTGAAAATGTACAATTTTACATGATTCTAAGGTTAATAAAAAGAATTCTAATTTTTTCTTAAAATGAGTATTTCAAAAGTTAAATAAAATAATAGATTATATTTTATTCTGCGGGAGAATCCTAATTATATGATTATCTGATAATTATATTATAAAGATTATATATAATAATTTAACAAAATGCACCCTTACGGTATGTTATAACCTATTAAATTTCATAAAATTTGAAAACTCATGATGGTTTAATAATATTCTATCTCAAAATCATGACAAAAAGATAATATTCCATTATATTAAATTTTTTATTAATCGTAAATTTACTATATTTTTTAAATATATTATCACAAATGTTTATCATCTCATTTCGTGATTCGATATTTTAAACTTATCATAGGATGCTTAAATGATCAAGAAGTATCTTCACATGATACTCAATTACTCAATTAGTTAAAAAGATGATAAATTTATTATAATAGAGCACGTATTTTCGAAAAATAAAAATTCTCTCTCCTTCGTCACTTGATGGTCAACTATAAGTTGATCCCGTGATTTACCTCTCTTCATATAATATGGGAACGGGCTGTGAGGAGAGCTTGGGTAAGTGTAATCACCTTTTGGTATAATTAAATGATCTAGAAGTTGCCCCAGCGGGTTGCCACAATTAATATCTACATTGGTAGTTATTTCAATATGTCTTGGAGTCAATTAATGCAAAATATCTTATTAGGTGCCTAATCTCCTCTTGCACTCCCTTCTATTTTTTTTTTTTATTTACAAGGGGTATCCAGGCTTGCGCCCGACTAATCCTCTTGGCTGACCGGCCCTGCCCCACAGCCTTCAACGAGAGTCCCCATCGGTCAACAAGGATAAATCACGGGATCCTGCACTCCCTTCTAGAAAGTATGGAGCTGTATATTTTGAAATTTTGGAGAGAGAGAAATCGATTCGATTAGTAATATAATCAGTGGATGGTTGAAAATCAGTCGACTAATTTTTTTACTAGTCGACTGATTAAGGGTAAAATGAAAAATGGGTATATGATTTCGTCATTTTAAAACTTATCTATGTGATTGGATAATTTTAAAACTTTTTTACATGGTTGGGTAAAAAATTGATGATTATTTATGGTAGCAAAAGGTGATTCGCTTGCCCCCAGCGCTCCTGTCAATCCGTCTCAGGCCAACATGGAGGAGGTAAATTATGGGAGTTACTAGCCCGAATGTTATGACTAACGCATGGGGAAGGAGGACTGTATATATGTATCTCAGGTTGGTTTTGATGTGGTCAACCGAGTCAAGTTAGGTCTTGTTGGTTTTTAATCCTTGTGTCTAAGTGTGCAGGAGCTAGGAGCTTAGGAGTGCGGGAAGTCGAGCGGAAGACGCAGTGGTCGAGAAGGATGGCTCAGGAAGAGAGCCGATGGGTTTGATGCAACCGAGGGGTGTGGAGGTCTGCGGAAAAATACGTTGGTGGAGTGAGAAGGACGCGCGTGACGCCCGAAAGATGAGAAGCCGAGGGGAAGCTCGCTCGAGGAGAAGGCCGGAGGAGGGTTCGGATAAGCCCGACTCTGGAAGGCCTGGAAATCACCCAAGAAAATCCGCTGGAGACTGGTCAGCAAATTGCTGACCAAAAATCACTCGGGCACCCATAAATGAGGGCGCCCCTATACCCACAGGCGCCCGAGAGTCAAGTTTTATCTGCCAACTAGTGGTTTGCGAACGTTGCGGATCGGATAACGCACAACCCATGTGTCAGGTGCCCTCAACCACTCGGGTGCCAGTATAGTGCCATGTCAACATTCGGATAAAGTTGATCGGGGCTATAAATAGGCCTCCAGAGCTCAGTTCCAAAGTAATCACTCAAACAAACAAATTCTTTCTTGTTTTCTCTATTTTTCTGAGTTTTTCAACTTGTAAGAGACTTCTTCGCCCAAAGGAGTTTTTCAAGAGATATGCATCGTACTTGCCTTGGATTAGCAACTATCCTGGTTGCAACCAAGTAAATTATCTATATGCCTCTGTTATTTCTGTTATAGTTTTTTTATGCTTTGTTTTTTAGATTAACTGACATCTTTGTTTAGCAAAAACAAATGATCTTATTTTCATTTTTAGGGGCAATTCACCCCTCTCTTGCTGACCTACAATCACCTTCAATTGGTATCAAAGCCAGAATGTTCTAGAAGGACTAACTTCATCTGAAACAACTATAAAATGGTTGGACCGGTGATCTACCCGCCAATGTTCAAGGGGGAGTTCGCGAGTTAGAAACACAAGATGCAGGTATTCTTTAAAACATATTTTGATTTACTTTTAATTATGAAAAATAATTTTGTAGCTCCCAAGGACGCCGATGATAAACCCAAAGATGAAAGTCTGTGGACAAAGAAGGAGCAGGTAGACTTTGTGGCGAACGAGAAAGCAGAATTTCATCTATTGACCGTACTATCTGCACAAGAAGTTAACCGAATTGGGAACTATCGATCTGAAAAGGAACTTTGGGAAAAGTTCCTTGAACTTCACAAAGATACCTCCGAAGCCAAACTAGCAAAAAGAGACTTACTTCCGAATTAACTCAGCAACCTCCGACTAGAAGAAGGAGAGTCAGTAGCTCAACTACACACAAAACTTAAGGATTTAATTATGGAACTCAACAACCTCGGAGAGTCAGTAAACAATCGGGGCACTCAAAGGTACGCATTAAACGCCTTCCAGAGGACCCTGAACTGGACTTCGATAATTGACGTCTATTACATCTCTAAGTATCTTGAGCAACTCTTTTCAACTTTAGAACTTCACGAATCTAGATGTGCAGGAAAGAGTAAAACGGGCAACATCGTCCTAAGCACGAAAAACATCCAACATGAAGAGGAATCTTCAAAAGATGAAGAAAACGTGGCGTACATGGTAAGGAAGTTGTCTAAATATTTTAAAGCTAAAAAATTTAATAAAATGGAGGGTAAGAAGCAAAGGAAGATCAGCTGCTATAACTGCAACAAAGAGGGACACATGAAGGAAAGTTGTCCCAAATTGAAGAACAAAGGTAAGGGGCAACAAAGTCAAAAGTCAACAACCTAAAGGCAACATGGGACGAGTCCTCATTGAAAGATTCAGATCTCGAGGAACACGTCAGACTTGCACTAATGGCTTCACACCAGGAACATGAAAGCATCGATGAAAGGGAGCCATGTCAGAAGATAGCAGTGACGAAGGGGGAGCTTTCAGTTTCAAAAATGAAATGGTAAGTGAGGTATGTCTTCTACCTCCTAATCAATTATATTTTGGTATTAAGCAAATGATAAAATCCATGTGTAAATTGAAAAATAAGAATGTAGAATTAAAAAGGAAATTGTCTTCTTCATGCCTATTAGAAATGTATGATAAATTGATATTTAAAAATGAAAATTTTCAATTTAAATTTTCAAATTTGAAAAACAATTATTTATGTTCAAGTTGTTTTCAAAATTCAAAAATTAGATATGATAGAAAACTTAACTAGTATTTTAAATTTCACAGTGGCCAAATTATAAAAATTCTTAAATCATATATACCATGTAAGTTTCTAATCAATCATATTGGCAAAAAATTATATTGGGTCCCAAAAAATGTCTTAAACTGTCAGATTTTTTTGATTCGTCAAGTAGAGATTAATTTTTTTAATTAAATGCTTGATCTTGTTGAAATTCTTTTTAAGATATTATTTGTAAAAAATAGTTTAATATTTTTTATTGATAGAACCTGCTTTTATCTATCTAAAAGTTGTTTTTTCAAAATTTTTAACTGATAAACGGGTTTATTATGATTTTTTGTTCAAAAATATATTTTTTAATTTTAAAAAAACATAAAAAATTAATTTCATCAAATCCAATTTTTTGTGATATGTATCCTCTAAGTATTGAGAAAAATTTTTAAATATATTTAATGTTGAAATCAAAATTTAAAATTATTTTTCTTAATTATCAACATTGTAATCAAAATTAATTTTTAAACAGTTAGAAAATTATTTTTACTTTGAAAATTTTTCTAGAGATAAGTCTATCAAAATTATAACTTGAATAAAAAATTTGATAAATTTTTTAATAAAAATAAATTTTTGATAATTATTTTTCTAAAATAGACTTTACATTTTAAAAATTAATTTTCGAGTAAAATTTGAAAAATTTAGATTTTCTGAAAATTATTTATTATGTTAGAAATCTTATCAAAGAGTTTTAAAACTTTTGGATATTAGATTAAGTTTTTACAAACTCTTGTATGTATTAGTATTTTCCTTAACATGTTTTAAGTTTTTGATGTGATCAAAGAGAGAGAAATAAGATTAAGTTAAGAGGTAGATTTAATTTTCAAATTTTTTATTAATAATATTGTTCATTTATTTCTATTTTTTAATGCTTATTTATCCTAACTTAACTCAGATTAATGCATATTAAAAAGGAGGAGATTGTAACCACCCCAGGTTTGTTTTAATGTGGTCAACCAAGTCATGTTAGGTCCTATTGGTTTTTAATCCTTGTGTCTAAGTGTACAGGAACTTAGGAGCGCAGGAAGTTGAGCGGAAGACGCAGCGGTCGAGAAGGATGACACCGGAAGAGAGTCGACAGGCTCGGTGCATCCGAGGGACGCAGAGTCCTGCGGAATAGTACGCCAGTGGAGCGCGACTTTCGAGATACGAGAAGTCGGGGGAAGCTCACTCGAGGAGAAGGTCGAAGGAGGGTTCGGGTGAGCCCGACTCTGGAAGGCTCAGAAATCACCCAAAAAACCCGCAGGAGATTGGTCAGCATATTGCTGACCAAAAGTCACTCGGGCACCCATGAATGAGGGCGACCTTATGCACTCGGGCGCCCCTATCCCGGGCGCTCCAGTACATACAGGTGCCTGAGAGCCAAATTTTATCATCCAGCTAGCCGTTTGCAAACGTTACGCATCGGATAACATACAAGCCACGGGTCGGGTGCTCTCAACCACTCGGGCATCCCTATAGTGTCACATCAGCATTCGGATAGAGTTGATCGTGGCTATAAATAGGCCCTCAGAGCTCAGTTCCAAAGTAATCACTCACAACAAACGAATTCTTTCTTGTTTTCTCTATTTTTTCTGAGCTTTTCAACGTGGAAGAGGCTTCTCCGCCCGAAAGAGTTTTTTAGGAGATCTGTGTCATACTTGCCTTGGATTAGCAACTATCCTGGTTGCAACCAAGTAAATTATATGTGTGTCTCTGTTATTTCTGTTATAGTTTTTTTTATGTCATGTCTTTGAGATTGACTGACATCTTTGTTTAACAAAAATAATAGATCTTGTTTTTATTTTCAGGGGCAATTCATCTCTCCTCTTGCCGACCTATGATCACCTTCACGGACACTTTATCATGTTTGACTCTCAAATCTCAAGACAGTAATATTTATGTATTAATCATCAGTCCATCCCATAGAAAAAAAAACAAGTGATGATTATTCATAGGAGACACATGTAGTGGTTTATTTCCCAACAACCCCACCTACATACTTATTATGACCATGCTTATGCCCCCGGGGCTATGGTCCAACGGTAGGGTCACTAGTCTCTAGCCGAGGCATCTACGATTTGATTCTCAGCTATGACCTATTTTGCAAGAATTTTTTCTTCAAATGGGTGCGAACCCTTGGACGCTGGGCTTTTAAATCGCCTACCGTGAAAACTTCCGTGGGACCAGACTGATCATCTTAAATTCGTCTGCTACCTGGTCTAATTTTTTTATTATTATTATGACCATGCTTATGTGTAAAATTACGTAGCAAAACTATAAAATATAGTTTCAATGCCAATATCACCTTTAACCCCTTCTCTCGATGGAACATGAACAAAAAATGTAATAATAAGAATGGTCCAAATTTAATTTTTCCCATCAATTCCAATAAGATATTATAAAATACAGAAAAATCAATATAATTTTTTAAAATTCTAATAAATTTTCAAAAAAAATCTTTTAATAAAATAAACATTATTTCTTTTAAAATTTTCAGAAAGTCTTGATTTTAATTAAAAAATCTGAAAATTATAATTTTACTGAACTATGTAGTCAAACTTGTTGAATATCCAAATCATGTAATTTTTAAAATTGTCAAATTACATTTTCTATATCTTTTTTACCCCTCCACATTCACTTATACCTATACTAATCGATTGTTACAGTGTAGTAATCGATTCTAGAAACTAGTATACTAATGAACATTGTCCCGAAACGATTGTTACATTGTAACAATTGAATTTGTATTCACAAAATTATTACTCTCAATATGACATATGGAAATGATGTTTGAGAGCATGCATAAATATAATTAAGAGAACTAGACAAGCACAAATGGCCTGATTCCATATCATTTCGACTTATCTAGGTTCATCTATTGGTTTCAACCAAAACTAGCTGATAAACCTAGATAATGGTAGACAATGGCGGAGCCCGACATGGTAGCTCTCTTCGACTAAAAATGTTATCCGAATGTGTCCCCGAGCTAAAAGCTCTTTCTTTTGATTTAAAAATTCAAATTGAACAATATGAACACTTAAAATTAACCTAAACTTCAGTTAGGCCCCCGAGCGATAACTAAGGTAAGCTAAAGTCTAGCTCCGCCCTTGGACCTAAAAAATTTAGAATGACATAAAATTATATCTTATATGCTCGTATAATTCTCTTAATTGTATTTATGCTCTCAAATATTATTTTCATAAGTCATATTGAAAATAATAATTTTTTAAACACGAATTAAATTTTTTTATCGATTGCTACAATATAACAACCGATTTGAGATATTACTGTGTTAATGAATTGTATCAGAATCGATTGCTAAACTTCAACAACTGATTGGGATAGACATGAGTAAATGCAAAGGAGCAAAAATAAAATTCAATACATTATTTGATAATTTGAAAATTTATCTCCGCCATTTAAATATTCGATAATAATCTTACAATAGAATCTTTGACAACCCTTGCACATACATACATACGTACAAATTTTTAATCTGAAAAGACTCGATATCAAAATTGTTAAACCCTACTGTTTTTTGAAATATTTATCATATTAAAAAATATGTATACTCTTTAAAATATTTATCATTTTCTTCATATTATTGAATAAAAACATTTACCTTTAGTCATTAATACTAATGTTAGTTTCAGAAACATATCTATAGAGAAAATTAGTAATGAATATTACATATACGACCCATATTGCCGTATTAAAAATACAACACGTATTACTCAAAATATAAATATAATAGGATTCTCTACGTAGCATTTTAATAACTTCAATCTCAACTCGAGCGTAGTGCGGGCATTTAAATGTTACATAATACAACTTACTACCCAAATACTTAACTTTGCTACGAAGCATACAAAGACTTGTAAGCATATGACAAGTTGCTTCATTTCCATCAACCAAGCTAGAATGCAGCATCCTTATTCGTACACTCGGAGTGTATGGTTAGCAATGGAAAATCCACCATCGATCACAAGATTAAGCCCACTAACATAATTGGATTCATCGGTTGCCAAGTACAGCACAGCCTCGGCCACATCCTTGGGCATCAGGTCGACGCCTTTCAAGTTGGCATTACTGCGAGCAAAGGTTAGGAATCCTTGCAAAGCATCCTCTTGCATCTCTGACTCGGGCAAATGGGGCATTGAGAGCTTTGTGGGGACTGCATATGGAGATACGCAGTTCACACGTATCCCATGCCTACCTAAATCTGCAGCCACACTCTTCGTGAGACCTACCACAGCATGTTTTGTCCCCGTATATCCATGTGGACCAGCTCCTGCAATCACAGAAGATACACTGGCCAGGGAGACTATAGAGCCTTTCCTTTTTGGAATCATAATTCGCGCTGCATGCTTCATCCCCAAAAAGACACCATTTACATTGATGTCAAAAACCTTCTTAAATTCATTGAAATCGGCATCTCGGATGTCATTGACCTTGCGACCTGTAATTCCAGCGTTGTTGACCATAATGTCGATTGTGCCATATTTTTCAGCAGTGAAGTCGACGGCCCGACGAACATCGTCCTCAACACTAACATCACAGTGGAAGTAGCAGGCATGTGGATCACCACCTAGGCGTTGGCTTACTTGCTGACCAAGCTCATCTTGCACATCAACTATACAGATCTTGGCGCCATGCTCTATGAAGAGTCTGGCAATGCTTTCGCCAATGCCAGATGCTCCCCCAGTCACCAGAGCAACTTTCCCTTCTAGCCTTTTGTTTGAAAAAGACCATGCAATTCAATACAATCAGATAATCAAGATGAGAAAAAGAAAGCTTGTAAACTAGGACATTTGCTTAGAAAAAGAAGAAACTTAAAATAGAGCTGTACATAACAATATTAGAATTTTGATATCATAATTGTAATTATAAATGTCTAATGTCATCCATTAAATAAGTCATCAATTAATGTGATCAAATTTAGAATTAAGGAATTTGATTAGCAATCTTAGGCAATTATAAATATGGGTTATAGTCCCAATTTGTAAAACGACGTGTTTATGTTTTGTATCCCATGGAAAAACTCTCTGGATATTAAGGAAACCTGCAAATTGAAGATCATCGCCCAAATTCAACTACAAACTATGGATTCTGGCACGTTTCCGCAATACTAATTATAATGCATGTGATTTTTTGAGAATTGAATAGAATTTAGGGTTTTGCGTTGAGATTTCTCAACCCACTTTTTTATCAAATAATACCAGAGCAATCTATTTCCAATTCTTAAGAAATTATTATGTTTTGTTTCGGTTGTCGTACGACTACCATTCCGTCAATTCCATCATCGCTCGTTCATTGTTCCGGGTGATTTTTGAGTTATGGAAGAACCACTACTTTCGTTTTTATAAATTTTCGAATTTCCAACTTTTTTTCATTCTATAAATTGAGGGAAATTCGATTATGAGTTTTGGGCTGCTGGAATAGGGTATACATCGGCCAAATACATAGCCGATTTCCAACAGCATATGGTGATCCACGTAGAGGCGACCATGATGGAAGAGTGGTTGCTAGCAACCGCATGTTCCAGCGATTTTCTGACAGATTAGAGCAGAGTAATCAAAAGTGCTCGCTTCGCGTGCTTAAGCGCAATGCGTAGCAAAGCGAGGCTGCATCGCTTCTGCGAATGCGGAAGCGAGCGGGATCGACGAAGTGGCGCTTCGCTGCGCTTTGCGCGACACGATCTTTGGCAAAAATTTCCCAAATTTGCCTTTGGTTTTGTTTAAAGCCCTAATTCTCTTTGCAATTGCGCCTCTTCATCTTCCTCTCGCCATCGCAGATGTCTGCCGCTGCGTCTTCGTCTGCTTCTCACCGCCGCTTCGTCTGTCGCCGCGTCCAGCGACTCCAGCTGTCTAGGTATTCCTTTCTCAGTCCAAATCCATCGCTGGCAGGGTCGGAGATGTCCGGCGACCCTTCCGGCGTCACTGGACACTGTTTGCGGTGTCCAGTGGCGCCGGAAGCGTCGTGGGACGCCTCCAGCGACGCTAGAAGCAACATCGCACGGCTCCAGCGTTCGGCGACGCTTCCGACGCCACCGGAGGCGTCCGGCGACGCTTCCGGAGCCACTGGACACCGCAAACAGTGTCCAGCAGCGTCGGAAGCGTCACGGGACGCCTCCAACGACGCTAAAAGCAACATCGAACGCCTCCGGCACCGCCGGAAGCGTCCGGGTAAATTTGCAAATGGCTATTAGACAAAGAACTTTAAAATCACCAGGTAAATTTGCAAATAATTTGTTGTGATATTTCAATATTGGATGATATCATTACAATAAAGTTAATCTTATAATTTATATGTTTTTGTGTTTCAAGCTAATTGGTGGTCTTCTTATGGTGCATCAACTCCTGAATTAAAAACATTTGCAATGAAGATTTTAAACCTCACATGCTCTGCTTCTGGCTGTGAACGTAATTGGAGTGTTTTTGAACATGTAAGTTAGAGTTTTTTTTAATACTTATTAAAAATTATATTATGGACTTAACCTTTGATTTCTTAATTTTTTTTTCTTTGTAGATACATTCCAAGAAGAGAAATAGATTATCTCAACAACGATTGAATGATTTGGTATATATCAAGTACAATAGAGCTTTGAGGCGTAGATATGCCATGCGAGATAAGATTGATCCTATTTCTTTGTCAGAGATAGATACTAATGAATGGTTGTTGGGAAAATTAGATGACAGTGATAAAGACAATGAAAATGATTTCGTCTTTGAAGGTGAAGATTTGCATTGGAGTGATGTAGCACGAGCATCTGGGGTTGGTGAAAGTGCATATGACTTTCGATCTCGAAATGCATCTTCTTCAAAAGGAGCATCATCATCTGCTTCAGCAAAAAGAAAACAAATTTCGGCTCAAAATAGTCTTGTAGATGAAGAAGAGTTTAACCTTGATGATAAAATTGAAGAAGAAGATACTGATGGATACAAATCAAGCGATGGAGCTGATGACATAGATTTGGATAATGAAGATGGAGAAGATGATGATTTTGATATTTGATATTTCATTTTCATCTAAGCATTCATTAAAACTTTTAATTTATTTTTAGTTTTTTGAATAATCTACAGTTTTATCAAGTTGTTATGGTCATTTGGATTTTCAAACACATTTTCAAAGACTTTTGATAGATATAATAGTCCTTTTGTTTATTACGCTTTTTTCTGTAAAGCCCACGCTTCGCTTTGCGCTTTAAGTCCCAAGACCCTTGAGTGCTTTTTTGCGCCTTGCGCTTGTGACAACTATGGATTAGAGACTGGAGACAGCGCGACAGTGGTCATTTCCTTATGGGCTATCATCGGTTGGTGGTGGTTCAGCCGAAAGGAAGAGCGGTGGTGGTGAATGTGGTTTCAGAAAGTTGCGTTGGTTGGAGACGATGAACAATTACAATTTCAGAAAGATACGTGGTTTCATTTCAGTCAGAAAGTTCCGTATGTGGTTTCATTTCAAATTGGGCATTTTAATATTAATAAAAAAAATCATTTGACATAATTGCCCTTCTTTTTGTCACTTTTAATAACATCAATTAAATTTAATCATTTGAGGTAAAATAATTTAATTAATTATTTTATTGATTAAATTTTTTTATTGGATTATATGGGTTCCATTAATATCTATTATTTCAAATTAAATTAAATTAAATTTGAATAATATGTTTCACCAAAGTGACCTCCGTTATTTGAATTTAATTTTATTTGAAATATTGAGATATTAATTAAGGTGTAAATGTGTATGTTCATGTGAGTATTAGTTATACTTAACAAAATTATATATTTATTTGTGATAATAAACACATAACAATTGTATGATTTTATTTGGTATTTTTCATGAATATAATAAATTAATCCAAAGATAAGTTTATTATTTGTTATGCATTATTGTTAATGTAACATGAGTACCACTTGCAAATAATATTACTGTCCAAAGACTTGATATTCTTGTTGCACTAGGTATCTTTAGATGGGATTTATCATTAATTTTCATTTATTCAAAATGAGCATATTATTTATGTTATCATTCTTGTGTTCTCTTTTCAACAAATGTTGCTATTATTTCTGCTAACTTAAGTTCAGTGTCAATCCTTAATAGTACTAATTTTAAGGATTGGAAGGAGAACATTCTTATTGTTCTTGGCTGCATGGATCTAGATCTTGCGATTAGGACAAGGCAACCTACTACTACTACAAATTCTAGTTCCTCTGAATAGAGGGCTAAACATGAGAAGTAAGATCTCTCTAACTGCATGAGTCTTATGATCATCAAGCGCAGCATACCTGAGGCATTTAGGGTGCAGTGTCTAAATAGTGTCACCAAAGCTAAGGAATATCTTGATGAAATTGAGAAGCGCTTTGCCAAAAACGATAAGGCGGAAACAAGCACAATTCTAAAGAGCTTGATTCCCATAAAGTATAAAGACAAGGGAAATGTTCGGGAATATATCATGGAGTTTTCCCACCTTGCATCAAAGTTGAAAGCACTTAACCTTGAATTGTCGGATGACATGCTTGTACATTTTGTGTTTATTTCTATTCCAAACCAATTCAGTCGATTTAAGATAAATTATAATTGACAAAGGGAGAAATGGATTCTTAATGAGCTCATTTCATACTGTGTTCAAGAGGAAGAGAGATTGATGCAAGACAAGGCTGAAAGTGCCATTCGGGAAGCACCTATAAAGATAAGGGCAAGAAAAGAAAGAATGATGTTGCTAAAGCTCTATATGTGAAGAAACAAAAGTAGAATAATGACAAGAAAGGTTATTTCTTCTATAACAAGCCTGATCAAGAAAAAATGTCTTAAATACCATGCATGGCGTGTGAAAAAGGGTACATTTTTAAATTTGGTCTGTTCTAAAGTAAATTTAGCTTCAGTACCCAAAAACACTTGGTAGTTAGACTCCGTGCTACTACTAACATAAGTATTTCAATACAGGGTTGTCTGAGCTGCTGAAAGATGCATTTATGTAGGTTATGGCAAGTCGGTCGAAGTGGAAGTAATAAAGCATTTTAGATTGTTGTTAAGCACTGGCTATTATTTAGACTTAATAGATACTTTTGTTGTACCATCATTTAGACGAAATTTGGCTATTTCTGATTCGGACAAATTACCTAATTGTTGTTCGTTAGGAAACGATCAGTTCAATTTATCTTTAATTTTAGTATTCTTGGAACCGGTTCACTAATGATTTATGACAATCTATATATGCTTAATATAAATACTTCTTATATTGAAACTCTAAATGTGGAATCACGTGGACAAAAGGAAATTGCATATGTTGCTTAGTATGAAGTAGGGAACTGATGGTCCTAAATTATACAACTTCTCTGGCAGAAACATGCTTTGGATCTAGTATTGTCAAAGGGATATTGTCCCTTCTTTACCAAGGTTTTTCTAAAGGGTTATATTTTGTTTTGCAAGAAATAACAGACTACAAAATTCCAACTCCATAATCTGTGACCGTAGGATTGTTAGAAGCATAAAGAAATAACAGTTGGAAGTACAAACTCTTGAAATTTTCATTATACAGAACACACCATAGCCACAATAAAAACAAGAGGAAGATTTTTAACATGGTTCAGAATCATATTTTGGTGAATTGATATTTGATCAAATACCACACCTTTCCCCTCCTTAGACCAAAACTTAAAATAAATATTTCTAAATTATGAAACGGATGCAAACACCACAGGTCCAATCACTCTAATACCAAATTGATACAACAATAAATCAATCCCTTAAATACACAAAAAAAAATAAATTAAATTGATCAAGCAAACTAGCAAAGGGATAACTGTCACAAAAGAAAAAACTCTACCACGATAATTAATCAAAAGGAAATATTATTAATTGAAAACTAAAAAGCATATTGAAACAACAAGTTATATTTCACTCTAATCAAAATAGAAAGAAAAACAAATATAATCTTCAATCAGACTTCTATTTAATTAAAAGAAAAAATTACAAAACTCAAATTCTAATTACAAGAAGACAACAATCCTTGATTCCTTGTTTGCTCATTAGCCTATTACCAAATCAAAAGATACTCATACCAAACTAAAAGACAACAAACTATATGATACATAAAATAAGATAATTACAAAAATCAAAATTTAACTTAAATTTAAAACTAACCTCAATTCCTTGTTTGCTTGTTTATATCACACCATGCAAGTCAGATTCATGTAACGAAGAGTAATTGAGTAGTTTTTGAAGTTTTCACCATAAAGGCTGGAAGAGAATTAATGAAAACTCTTTGATTATCATTTAAGTGGAGAAAAACTTTGGAGAAAGGTATGTTAATTTAGGATTGACACAACTAACAATTTTATTGTAAAATTTGAAATAAAAGTTACTCTCAAGTTGAAAAACGAATTAATTAACACATGCGTGAAGATGTTGAGATTATTAATTCACTAACCCTTCCACATCATGCCCTAGCAAGCATTCTATCAAGGGATATGGTTATAAGTGGGTTTGTTCAATATAGCCTCCTCCTTCTAAAACTTTTTAATGTAGTGGAGAATGGAGATATACACAAAAAAAAAGAGTCAATCCAAATAATGTTAGTGCGGTGCAACAACAATCTTTGGGATAAGGAGGACTTGACCTTTGATCATGGTATAGTGGAGAAGGCATAAACAGTGTCTGTAAAGTTCAGCGGTAATTCAACAGATGTTTAGTTTCAATCTAGCAAAGAAGGTGCTGATGGCATCTCTAGTGGATGCTTAGACTCTGGTGGAAGGGTGAGAGGAGGCAGGAATTTCTATAGGAATTGTAGAGAGAGAGATACAAAGAATTGAGAGGAAGAAGATGGCAAACGTAGATACTTCTCATTGCTTACCTTGCTATCACACGCATCATTTTTTATAGACAAAGATTATGACTTGATCAATTAACAAATTCCTAAATTGTTTGATCCTATTTAATTTAAAATTTGGATCTAGTTGTTTGTGCTTCTCCATCTTAGTTGAGTGTTTAACTATAACACAGACTAACTAATGTATCAAATTTGATTAAACGGGTGAACCTAGTAAACCAAATGGATAAGGAGGAACATACAGACTAGGCAGACCAAATGGATAAAGTGAACTTAACAAGGTAGGCTGGTTGAACTAGGGATGGCAATGGGGCGGAGTTGAGACGGATTTGCCATCTCCATCCCCGAACCCGAATTATAGCCCCACCCCTATACCCGGTTTGTTTAATCAGGAAACCCCCACCCCGATCCCCGAGGGGATTAAATCCCGATCCCCACTTGAAATGCCTATTGACTTAGCCAAAAATGTTTTTAATTTTAAACCTCTTTCATAAAAGTATTAATACAGGAAATCAATTATAAAAAATAATATTATATAATATAGTATTCGATTATATTATTATTATTATTATTATTATTATTATTATTATTATTATTATCAGGGTGGGTTCAGGGATGGGGATAGCATTCCAATACCCATACCGGCACCGTTTAACTTGCGGGGATTTTAAAAATCCCCGAACCCGAACCCGAACCCGAAAAAATTTTCTGAACCCGCCCCCGTTTCGGGTTTTCCCCAGGGGGGAAAATTGTCATTCCCTAGGCTGAACAAACAAAGCTACTTGAATGGGTTACATGGGCTAGATGGGCTAGGTGAGAGGGGTTGATTAGTTAGGTGCTTCAAGATGAACGGAAAGGTTAGATGAGCCAAACATATGAATGGGTGTGAACCAAAGCATTTAGGCATATCAGTTGAGTACTTCAAGATGAACGGAAAGGTTAGATGAGCCAAACAAATGAATGGGTGTGAACCAAAGCATTTAGGCATATCAGTACACGTCAAATTGAGTGAGGGTGGATCATGCCAAGTCAAATTGGGAAAGTCAATCGAACCACTAACTCCAGTTGAACCAAGCGGTTTGAGAAAACTGGGCAGCCCGAGTTGGCCAATTAGATCATACAGAAGTATTGAAGTCTTCTAGAGTTTATCTTTTTCCAGTACCTATAATATTCCTACAAGTGAAACATAAAACAAGTATTCCATGTATCAATATTATCTTTCCTGAATAAAAACAAAGCAATAATTACTCCTAGTTCATTCTTTGTTTATTTCATTCCTTAAAAATAATCATTTATTTCCTTGTCCATTCTCTTCTGTGAACCAAATTCTTATTGGTCTACCCATGAACCCGTGAAGGAACACAAGCAAACCAGACCGAGAATAATCCTTCTTGAATATGTCTCAAACACTTGATAAGCACGCATCAATTCGGAAAAAAAAAGCATATGTGATTTCAACCTAGAAACCACTGTCATTCAAGCACCGTAACCATCAGCAACGGCCGTTCTTTTCTACTCTTCGATCTCTTGGAATGATCTGGGATCAGAAGAGATAGGACAAGCAGGCAAGCAGCACATCATAGGACAAGTCGATCGTTTTCAAGGAAAGTAAAGGGGATACCTCTTAGAGGAACTGGCAGCCGCCATGGGAAGAAAAGAGATGGACAGCAGCGGGGATCGAACTGGAAGAGCCGTGCTTCCACTTACCATCGACACAGCAGACCAGCAGAATGAGCACCAAGTAAAAAAATTAAAATCCCCTACTGCTGTCGCTTAGTGTGATATCTCATGGACTAAAAAAAGTAGGGATTTTTTTTATAAGTTTATTTTTCCAAATTCATCCATCAACCTATTCTAAAACAATAAAGTATTATCCACAGTAAAAAAAAAAAAAAAAAAAATTTAACCAATATCCGAATCGATCCAAATCACATTTACAGAAATTCTAATGGGCGCGAACCTGGATCCCTTCACTCCCCGCACGCTCCTGATTACCCTAGTACCGTAACTTCCTCGGCCTCATCCTTCAATTTGTCTCGTCTATATCATTTTTAAATAAATAAATAGATTCATCTAATATTTTTAATCAAAATTATATATGAATTATAATTTTTATTATTTAATAATTTATAAATCACATAGTAATTTTAATTATAATCTAGACTATTTTGATGAATTAATGTGTTAGATTGATGGTGAAAAAGATGATTTGCTCGTCCCTAGTGCCCATGTCAATCCGTCCCAGGGTCAATACAGAGGAGGTAAATCACAAGGAGTTACTAGCCCAGACAATGACTAGACATAAGAGTAGACATCTAACTTTCGTCGGGATTTAACCTCCAGACTTCATGGTAATAACATCTCGTGTTAATCATCAATCCAATCAATCCCATGAGAACAAATGTCTTAGATTGATGATTGTAGAGATGGAACGGTCCTAGGCTATAATGTAGCCTGCTTAATTGTAATTCTTCAGTAGTATACTTAAAGAAGTATAATCATCTATGTAAATTTTTATTTAGTCCATTAAAATTTTTTTTTCACACTCCAATTTTAACCACTATTAATTTCTGCATCGCTGAATGATTGATTTATTTTTTTTGTCACAGGTAATAATAAATTTTAATAGATTTGAGGCCATTGATGATAGAATACTTTAAGTGTATAGGCATTAAAAATATATATCATTTTAATTTGTACTCGTATATCTTTAACTCTTTCTAAATAATAATATAGTAGATTTAGCATTACAAAGTTTAATACTAACTATATATCCATGAGTTAAATGTAAATTTGCAAAGACCATCATATGTCGACGTTAAAAAACTAAATATGAAAAAAAAACCACACGTGTTAACCTATAAAAAAAATTGCCCCACCCATAACCAAATAACCTTATTTGACTATTAATTGGCCACCTACTGGCCTAACTACCGTTGTTTTCCTGCCAACTTAAAGATATTAAGCTGCTATGAGGTTTATTATTAACCTTTCTTGTTGTTTCACCACCCGGTTGTGATTTTTCAACTGGATTGCCTTTTCTTCTTTCCTCGATTAAGATCCGTCATTCTTTTTTTTTTCACGGTGAATCAATACAAAATTTATGAAATTTTTTTTGTTAATGATTTTGGGAATTAATTGAGATGAACTCTGTCGACCATGAAGATATAAATGAGAATTTTTTTTTTTAGAGTCTAATGATCCTTTTAAGATGAATACATAAATTTAGTTGTTAGATGATCGACAATTTTTTTTTTTGTAATCTAAGTATCTAGCTCTTACGATCCGACTAGACTGAAAGCAACCGATTCAGCCTCACGAAAGTTTTTCATTAACCACCAGAGTAAATCGAGAGTGCAAATGAGTCTTGACGGGCGATCCAACATCACAAATTTTTTAAACTCCTGGATGTAATGTGCCTTGGTGAGATTTGAACCCTCATTATTTAAGAGCATCCATCTCTTACCATCACACCATAGCCGGGGGCAATGATCGACTATTTGATTGCAAAAAAAAGATGATTTAATTGGAGCAAAAGGTGAAGTCGTAACTTTAGAGCCCTCCAGGGTGGCCTCACACTCTCTGGAAGGGGATAAATCACGGAGAGCATTTACCCTAGCATAGCGGCCTTTTGTATGGGAGAGGTCAGGCACACAACAAGACATTTTACATCCGCTGGGAATTGACACCAATACATATTGAAGCAACCAATCATGCAGGTGTCAATTGTGTCTAATTCGTGGGGGCCAAAAAAAAAAGATGATTTAATTGGAGCAAAAGGTGAAGCCGTCACTTAGTGGCTCCTCCAAGACCCCACACTCTCTAGAAGAGTTAAATCACTCGCGTCATTTGCTATACTGCAACAGCTCTTTACATGGGGAGCAGGTCCGGTAAAAATAGATGATTTAATTAACCATATGTTGGTCAAGTGATGCCTATTTATTATGGACATTTTTTTTGTATGTTCATACCCCGAGGGTATACTTTTTCGCCAAACCGGACGGTACCGCCTAATGACAATATATGAAATAATTGATACCAAACCAATTAAAGCCAACACACACCATTGAAATATAAAAATCACTAAATTTTTAAAATGTTAATGCGTGTATGTATGGTTAAACATGTGAATATACTAACTAAAAAGCTAAAATCATCAGTCAAACATTTGATACAAAAAAAATTGTAATTACAAGCATATAACATGTCCTGACTGTGCACAACACATGCTACCACGAATGAGTCTCATGGGCAATCAAGGTAGATAAATAATCTGTAGGATCGGTGCCGTCGATAGAGGGGGGGTGAATATCGACCGAAAATAATTTTTGTGGAACCTCGTAAAACTTTCGTTCGTTCTGGACACAGAGTTGGTAGCAGCGGAAAAAACAATAGAAAGAACGAACAAAACAAGAGACAGATTGCACGTGGGATTTTACTTGGTTCCCAACCCCCCTCAGGATCAGTACATTCAAGGCCTAAGCACGGAAACGCCCGTCCACTATTGGTCTCCTTTCCGGACTTTCCGGAGGCGGAGAAACCCGTCTTACAGTGCAATAGTTACAATCAAAGTATAGGAAATTAAGTGCAGAATAATAAAGGCAAACCAAACAAACAAGATTTGAAACTCGGTCAATCTGGACCTCCAAAGTACCGCGCACTTCCTCCTAGAGCCTCCCAGTCGTAGAGCTTCGTCGTTAGCGCTTTGTCGTCACTTGGGAAGCTTAGAATCGTGTTTGGAAGTCGTGTTTTGAGCCTTGGGGTCGAAGCCCCTTTTATATGCTTCATTCGAGCGCCTGTGATCACCAGGGCACCCCAATGGGCTTGGTCAAACCTCATCACTGCGCCAAACTCGCCGCAGTTGATAAGCTTCTTGACCAGGGCACCCTGAACCTCCCAGGCGCCTGAATGAACCCAGTCAAAGCTTATCTCTGCTTCAAACTCGTAGCAGCAAATACAGCTTTGAACCCGGGCGCCTGTATTGATGGGGGCGCCTGAATGGAAGTTTGTTCTGCCTTCTTCGATTAACCCTGCTTTTCTTCTTTGACTGGGGTGCCCCTGTTGATGGGGGTGCATGGATCCTTTGGGGCGCCCCCATCAATGGGGGCGCCTAGCTGTTTTAGGTTCCAACCCCGTTGCCTGTTTTGTCATCCATTCTAGGTACCTGCAAGATACACAAATACAAAGCAAATATTCACACATTCTTAATCTTAAGGACTTGGTTCTGACTTCGGATTTCCACAAAACCCTAGGTTGAACCGACGCAAGTTCCCACCCCCGGGAACGCGCCTTTCACCTACTCCTTTCAGGAGACGGTTGCCACCCAGTCCATTCGGGTGGACTTTTGCTTAGCCTCCGATACTCTCGGATCTCGAGACGTCCGACCCTCGACTCGTCTCTACTTCTGTCCATAGTCATCGCTCAGCTAAGTTGCTCAATCCCTCGGACCAAGACTTCGTGCCCAAACCCTAGGTCCAGGACTTCGGTGCCCAACTCTCGGCTAGGTCTTCGTGCCCAATTCCCCGAACCAGGTCTTCGGTGCCCAACCCTCGGCCAGGACTTAGTGCCCAATTCCTCGAACCAGGTCTTCGGTGCCCAGTCCCCAACCATGACTTCGTGCCCAACTTCCGGTCAGGACTTAGATGCCTAGCCCGCGGCCAGGACTTAGTGTCCAATTCAAATGAACTAGGACATCGTGCCTAGGATAACTAGGGCTTTGGTTCACTTTGGTCCAATTATCTTCACTCACCCTTCCCTTGTTCAATATATCACTGACTTAAGTATATTGTCAAACATTGAAATATTTAGAGGAGGACATCACTGATGCAACTTGCACCAACATAATCACTGTACATAGGAAAACGCTCTACCACAGATGGTCTCATGGGCAGACAGGATGAGGTAGCTATCTAGCTCCTCAGCCACTAACGGCAGGAGAACGCTCTGCCATGGATAGTCCCGTGTGCAGTCAAGGTATGTAAGCCATCATTGTCTATAGGAGAACACTCTACCATGGATGGTCTTGTGGATAGACGAGGTATAAGTGGTCACTGTCTGCAGGAGAACACTCTACCATGAATGATCCTGTGAGCAAACAAGATATATACGTAGTTATCTCGCTACGGACTGCCACTACAAGAAAAATATATTTTACCGACAGAATTTCCGACAGAATAATATTCCATCGAAAATTTTTGATGGAATTAATTTTATTTCCGTCGGAAATTTCCAATGGAAATAAAATTCCGTCGGAAAATTGTAATATTAGGGCAGTCGACTTTCCCTTTCCCTCGCTCTATCCGTTTGTGATCTGCGTCGAAGCCACCTCCGGTCTCCTCCTCCCTCGCTCGCGGCTGCTCATTCTCCGGTATGTCTCGTAATTTTTTTTCTCCTTTCTCCGGTAAGTGTCGTTCTCCGGCCAGCACGAGCGGGGTGCAGGCGAGCGCGGCCGACCAGATTTGGCCGCGTGCCGGCCAGAGTTGGCCTCACCCGTGCCGTGCCAGACCTGAGCTGGCCGTGCCCGTGCCACGCCAAGCCAGAGCTGGTCGCGCCCGTGCCACGCCAGGCCAAAGCTGGCCGCGCCCGGCCCACGCTAGCAGCCGACCCAAGCTGAAAATACAGCTTAAACTTGAAAATTGATTTATCTTTCTTAAATTGTTTAAACTATTTCACAATTTAATCTTCAATTCAACTTCGGCTGGTCAGCCGGATAACTCTAGATTAAAACAATGATATCATAAGTACCATAATTAAAATCATACAATAATAAGAATACCCAAAATAAGAATAAAATATATGAAAAAAATACAATCCAGAAAAGATAATCCAAGCCGTCCCTTTTAAAACCATGCTTGAACAGGACTAAATAACATATAAAATTTAAATGAATGAAAGTACAAATAGTTAAAACTTGAACATGAGTTGAGGTTCACTTCATCAACGGTAAACATGGCGTGTTGCATTAAGGCATCAAAATGTGTGGCGCCTCACCTAAAGAACCATCAGAAAAGTGTAGAGGCTGAATTTGCATTTTTCTTTTCTTTTTATTTTCTTCTATTTCCCAAAACTTCTCTTGGGGTTTTCTTCTTTGTTCTGGAAATAAATTACCTGTTGGGTGATATTGCAAGGCCAATGGGCTTAACAATCAAAATTTGCGGTTCATGATCAAGAGATCGACATAAGTTCACAAAATAAATCTACAACCAGTTGCATAAAATCAGTTCACAACATTTGAGAAAACTAGATGATTTCCAGAATTGATAGATTTTAAGATGCAAATTTGGTTCAGTCAAACAACACTAGTTAAGCCACGTGCCCTGGCTAGAGTATGCGGGCGTGCGTTGGAAGCTCTCATTTACGAGTCCTAGCTCAAGTTAATTGGCACGGTCAAGATTCAACAATGATTTTAACTATAATTTATTTTTTTTAGGTTATTGCTTTTGCTGGTCTTCTCCGACTTTCATCTAATCTTTAGGTATAATTCATTCTTATGTTTTTTGTTATGTTAGAATTTTATTAAATTAGCAATTACTTGTTATTTTACTCTTTAATAATGAGGTATCTTTAATTATTTTAGTTTTTTAATCGTACTTGTTAATTTAGCATGTTATTTTAGAACTTATTATAAGAGATAGTATTTAGAATTAATAATTTAGCTATATCTTACTGAACACCATGATACTTGCTTTCATTAGAATAATTTAGGTATATCTTAATGAATTTATTTTAATTTTATTCTGATTAGGCAACGATGTATATGAACAAGGCTTGGATGTACAACCGATTATAAAATGGATTTATCAGAGATGATTTTATTACTGATCTTGAACAATTTATGAATTTTGCTAACAGTCATCCAGAATGTATGGATGGTGATAAGTTAAATTGTCTGTGTAATCATAGAAAATGCAGAAATATAAACTACTGTGCTGAGGATACGGTCAGAGTACATATTTGTAGAAATGTGTTTGTGCCAAATTACTATAATTGGTACTATCATGGAGAACCTTATGTATATAAATCAGTTGGTCTTTCTGTTGGTTCATCATCTGATACTTTTGTTGCGTCCCTCGAACCATCAACTAATGATATTGTAATGCAATCAATGGTTCAAGATGCAATGAATGCAGCTGATTATTCTAACATAGATGAAATACCTACACCTGAATATCAGCAATTATATGAAATGTTAAAGTCTAGTGAAAGAGAATTATGGGAAGACATTCCTTCTGGCCATTTTCAGTTATCAACTACTGCAAGGTTGTTAAATATGAAAGTAGAACATCATTTTTCAGAAAGATGTTATGATGAAATATGTCAATTAATGTCAGAGTTACTCCCTGCTGATAATATAATGACTGATAGCTTCTATAATACAAAAAAATTGGTTAGAGGTTTAGGTTTGCTTGTAGAAAAGATTGATTGTTGTTTAAATAACTGCATGCTATATTGGAATGAAGACAATGAATTGAATGAATGCAAAATCTGTAGTCACCCGCGTTATAAGTATCGTACTCGTATACCATGGAAGAAGAAGAAAAATATTGCATGGAAAGTTATGTATTATTTTCCGTTAACTGCTAGACTTCAACGCTTATATACATCTACCGCTACAGCAAGCTATATGGTGTGGCATCATGAGCATGAGCACGAAGCGAATATTATGTGTCATCGCTGTGATTCCCCTACATGGAAACATCTTGATACTGTATATTCTTCATTTGAAATGGAACCTCGGAATGTTAGATTGGGTCTTTCTGCAGATGATTTTCAGTCATTTGATCAGTCAGGACAGCAATATTCATCTTGGCTAGTAATATTGACACCTTATAATTTACCTCCATAGATGTGGATGAAAGACGAATTTATGTTCCTTACTGTACTGATTCCTGGTCCAACCAATCCTAAAGATAAGATAGATGTTTTCCTTCAACCTCTAATTGCCGAGTTGAATGAATTATGGAATGTAGGCTCAATGACTTATGATGTTGCAAGTAAAACAAATTTTCATTTGCAAGCTGCATTATTATAGACAATCAATTATTTTCCAGCATACTCAATGTTATCTGGATGGAACACAGCTGGTAAATTAGCATGCCCACACTGCATGACAGATTCTGATGCATTTTCATTACCTTGTAGTGGGAAGGTATCTTGGTTTAATAATCATCGAAAATTTTTACCTGTCGACCACCTTTTCAGGCGAAACAAACAAAATTTCCTAAAAAATATTGTAGTCAGAAAATGTTCTCCAATTTATGCTTCAAGTGAAGAGATTATTGATCAAATATACAGTTATGGATTCCTACCAGTATCTCAACCTGGTTCTGATGAGATAAATAAATACATTGTTAGGATGTACAAGTGTGGATAGAAGAAGAGGAGTATTTTTTTGGAGTTGCCATATTGAAAGTATTTTTTGGGAGTTGTCATATTTTTTAAGACGTGAGGCGTGTGATATTCAAGATGTCTAGTGATCATTGGAAGCAAGATGACTTACACCATTGCTAATGATGGAAATGTTAGTGCGGTGCAACAACAATCTTTGGGATAATGACTTGACCTTTGATCATGGTATAGTGGAGAAGGCAAAAACAGTGTCTCTAAAGTTCAGTGGTAATTCAACAGATGTTTAGTTTCAATCTAGCAAAGGAGGTGCCGATGGCATCTCTAGTGGATGCTTAGACTCTGGTGGAAGGGTGAGAGGAGGCAGGAACTTCTATAGGAATCGTAGAGAGAGAGAGAGATACAAAGAATTGAGAGGAAGAAGATGGCAAACGTAGATACTTCTCATTGCTTACCTTGCTATTACACGCATCATTTTTTTATAGACAAAGATTATGACTTGATCAATTAACAAATTCCTAAATTGTTTGATCCTATTTAATTTAAAATTTGGATCTATTTGTTTGTGCTTCTCCATCTTAGTTGAGTGTTTAAACTATAACACAGACTAACTAATGCATCAAATTTGATTAAACAGGTGAACCTAATAAACCAAATGGATAAGGAGGAACATACAGACTAGGCAGACCAAATGGATAAAGTGAACTTAGCAGGGTAGGCTGGTCGAACTATAGATGGCAATGGGCAGGGTTGAGACGGGCAGGGGCGGGAGGAGAGTGTAAATCTAGGGCCCGAATTTATACTGAACCAAGTGAACTCGTGTGCGTGCACAACCTGCGCGCGTCGAATGTCTGACCGGTTGGGACAAAATTTGTCCAAGCAGATGAACCTACGTTTTGCTCAAATGTAACTGATGACCGTTCGGGTACATCCTCAGTTCGCCACGAGCAACGAGTGCTCCGTTGTGCCCGTGGTCGGCTGTTGTATCCTAAGAGAAAGAAGTCCATCTGAGCCTCGAAGCATCGCCGGAGGAGGACAAATTTGTTTCAAGGAAACTGCGCTTCGCAGGCCTCAGCAAATTCCTGGTTGGTCGGGAGACGCCCGACTACTGCTCGAAAACTCAGGAGCTCGGCTCGGGAGGTCGGGAGACACTGCTCAGGAGCTCGGCACGGGAGCTTGTGAAACACTGCTCGGATCGGGAGACATTGATCGAGAGCTCGGGAGGCTCTGGTCGGGAGCTCGTGACACCTGCTCAGGAACTCGGGACACCTGGTTTGTAGCTCGGGAATTCAGCTCGGGAGACTGCAGTTTGGGAAAAACAGCTCGGGTCATCAAGAGATAAGTTGAAATTATTATTGTAATTTCAATTTATTATAAATTCTTCGAATTTCCTCCAACACCGTAATCATCAGCAACGACCGTTCTTTTCTACTCTTCGATCTCTTGGAATGATCTGGGATCAGAAGTGATAGGACAAGCAGGCATGCAGCACATCATAGGAAAAGTCAGATCGTTTTTCAAGGAAAGTAAAGGGGATACCTCTTAGAGGAACTGGCAGCCGTCATAGGAAGAAAAGAGATGGATAGCATAGGCCCGACCACGATTCTGAATCGACGGTTCGACGGTTCGTGGAAGGTCGACCCTTAACCTTAGCCGCTCAAACTGATTACGGTTTACGGTTCGCCACGGTTCAAGATTATCATATTTAAAAAATTAAAAATTAAATTAAAAAATAAATTTTATTAAAAAATAGGCTTGCACTTATATAAGTTGCTTACGTATCCGCTTAGGGTGTAGGGGAATCAAAGCCACGTAGTTATTTTACATTTTTACCCTTTTACATTCTTTACATTTTTACCCTTTCTCACTCACTTCCATTTCCTCTCGTTTCCGTTATATTTGTTCCTTCGGTATTAAATTTTTCAACTTCGTCTTCTGAAAGTTGCATTCCTTGGATTCGCTTCTCGGCTCTGGTCCAATCATCTAGTAATGCTTGAGCTTCCAATGAGTCGGGAGACATAATAGATCATCGTTCATCTAATATGTTGCCGTCGACACTGAACGTCTGCTCCAACAGCAACATATTTCATCTAATATGTTGCTTGAGCTTCCAATCAATTAGAAGGAGATCAATCGATTAGTGAATCAATTAGGAGCCCTGTAATCGATTAGGAGCTACTCTGTGCGCAAATAGAATACTCCCTAATCGGTCAGTCAATCGATTAGGAGCCCTGTAATCGATTGGTGAATCGATTAGGAGCTATTTTGTGCGCAAACATAAAGCTCCCTAATCGTTCAGTCAATCGATTCAGAAGCTCTCAATCAATTGGTCAATTGATTGGGAGACACTCTGTGTGAAAACAAAAATCCCTATAATCGATTGGTGAATCAATTAGGAGCTATTCTGTGCACAAATAGAATGCTCCATAATCAATCAGTCAATTGATTTAGAAACTCCCAATCGATTAGCCAATCGATTGGAAGACATTCTGTACGAAAACAGAAAGCTCCCTAATCGATTGTTCAATCGATTAGGGAACCTCTTAATCGATTGATTAATCGATTGAGATACATCCCTCGCTTAAACAGAAGGGTCTTGAATCGATTCCTTAATCGATTAAAGAGATTAATCGATCAGTGCATGCTCCCAATCGATTCATGTTCAAAATGGCGTAATCACAGCCATTCATCCGTGATCCGTACTGTTCAACGACTATATGGTAATCAATTGGGGTTTTCGCTAATCGATTCGTGACGCCACAAAGAAGCAGAGAAGACCGTTAAAAGTAGGCGACAAAGCAAAAAATGACTACTACTGTTCCATCTCGACTCTGCTAAGTTTGGTGATCAAGTTCTCTGCTCAAGTTCTCAACACCATCTTCAAGCAACCAAAGGAAGGAGAATCAAGCCTAGAGTGTAATATTTCTCTTCTTCTCCTTTGTGTTGTTCTTTTTGTGAAAGCTTTCAAGGGTGTTGTAAAAGGGTTTCTCCACCTTTGGTATTGTTCCGAGAAGGAGGTTTCATAGTGAAATTCGTGATCGCTGGTGTGGACCATTGGATTAGTCATCTCAAGGAGGTGGAGACCAAGTAAATCAAAGTGTTAGCATTGGATTTGGAGGTGTTTGACTTCTAGTTTCTGCTGTGAAGAAAAAAACCAACTGAAGTGAGCTATTCACCCCCTCCCTCTAGCTCTACCGGTCCTAACAATAGCAACCCAGACCAAGCCTATTGTTAAATCCGACACTTTTGACTAGGCCCCAAAAATTTCCAAAGGGTTACCAGATAGGTTCTGGGGTTTCCAAGTCCTTGGACATAAATTTTGAGACCAAAATGTAATAAAACGAACAATACAAGGACTAACACACAAATAAGTTTAAAACCGAGGGGCATCCTTGTGATTTATCTGAAACTGTTGGACTAAAGTGCAAAATATCCAACTTATATGCCTTGACCTAACCCATTCGGCCCGACCAAAGCAGCGACTCCCTCGTCTCGCTGCCCTAGCCGAACCTGACAGCTGATCGCCTCGTCTTCCTCCTCTCGGATCGTCGGCGCCAGAAATTGGTCGATCGACCAGCGTAGACCAGTTGCCAGCTCCACCTTCCTGCTCTGGAAACGAACGGGAGGATAGGGGTTGTGCTGTGAGCCATCACCGCAACGCACCTACCCGTTCCACACCACCTCGAGCTTGGGCTGACCAGGTGCTGCGATTGCTGTGTTTTCCTTCGTCTCTCACGGACGTCCTTGCTCCGGTCAAGCATCGCCGAGAGGGAGGAGTGTTGGGTATTGATAACACCCACCGATCATCAACAAGACGTAGCATTCTCGTTGTGCTGTGAGGTCGGATTGTGTTAGAGCTGTGCAGGGGATACTGTTCCGACGCATCCACAGGTGAGCTGGGTTTGGATTGGTTTTGTATACTTCAAAAACTGGTGGAATTTTAGTTTGGGATGCTCTTAGGTACCTATGAGATCTGGTATTACTTAGAAGTGTTTGTGGATGAGGTTTCCAAAAAATTTAAGTGTTAGGTTTTGATTTAAAAGCTCTATTTAGATTGGTTTGTGTGTTGGATTTAGAATTGTTTTGTTATTGGAATTAAGCCACTGCTATGCGTGAGTTTTGGTTGTAATCCAGTTTCTGTGAATTTTAATTAGACTGATGGATTTGGATATGTGTTGTGGAGCTTATAGATGTGTAGCTCCGTGGTAAATTCAAAACTGATCTATGTTGTTAGTTTTGATCAACGGGTTAGGGTGTATGATTAGATCAGAGGTTGTTTCTTTCTTGTTACCTAGATGTCATGGGATGAGGTTGTAGATTAGGAGATGAATCCTGATCTAACCCTGTGGATACATTAGATTAGAGCTAATGGCAGGTTTAGTAGAAATTGGTACTTCATTAAACCTAGCCGCGAGGGATTGGGGTTTAGGATTAAACCTAAAGTAAAACCTAAACCTAAATCTTAATTACGTGGGGGTAATTGGGAAAAGGAAATGATTCGGTTAACCCTAACACGGTTTAGGGATTAATTAGCTGATTATTATTTGTGTATAATAGCTAATTCAATACATCCTTGATACAGGAGCTTGATTGGATTTATTGCTATTTATTATTGGCGGGTGGTTCTATCTCCTTTTGATACGGACTTCTCTTTCTTTGGAGGCGGGTACCTTTTGACTTATCTTTTCTGATATTGTCATGTTGTTATGCATAAACTGTTATAGATAGCAGTAAGATTATACGCTATCCTTGTTTATTATGCTTGTTCTGGATACTTGTTGTTTATCCCTGAGTTATTATGCTGTTAGTTCCACACAGTCTCAAGTATTGTCATATCTATATGTGTGATTAGATATCGTGAGGTATCTCTTGCATTTGACATTGAGAGATCAGTAGTTTCCGGCCAGTATACCTTGTAGGTTACCTGTATTTCCTGTTATAGGATTCAGCCGGAGACTTAGTATACTGAGGACTTGGTGAGGGAGGTATGTGTACCTGTCATACACCATCTTTGCATTGTTGCATGCCGGCGATCAGCGACTCCCTTGTGGTTGAGCCTATCGTCTTCCGGTACACAATATGTACATACGACCACTCATGGGTTAGTGGATACCGTAGGATGTGTGCATTTGCCCTGTATTGCTCCGTTCAACCATTATTTGGAGGGTGGGTCCGGGCGTGGTAGCAGCCAGGGATCCCTTCTCGTACTGAGCCATGAGGAGATGAGAGCTAGACTCCCCCATTGCTTGGGGTAGGAGCGTAGTCTCCGCCAGCATCCTGTCCACCCGGTCACTCAGGAGCAGTGATAGCAGGGTGCATACAGTTGTCATAGCTCTACCCTCTCAGACGTCGCCTATGACAGGTGTACGATGATCTGACTGGTGTCAGGGGTGACACATGTCATTGCACCATGTGCATATTTTGCATCGTGCATTGTTTGCTGCACTTGATTTCTGCACTTGTTTGACATGCATATACTGGAGACTTGTTATCTGAGATTATATGTCTATTGGTGTTCCATAGGTATTTATTACCCTCTTTTCAGGTTAGATGGATTCTAGTATGTATCTACCTCAGTATTTTCAGTACTAGTCTTTCCCTATTGTTGATATGAGACTGTATTAGCGGAACTCTTATTGTTAGTATAACTTTCTATGCATATCTATTCTGGGTATCTGCAGAGTTCCTTTGAACTCACACCGCTGGTTATTTTCCTTAATTTCAGGTTGATGTCTGCTAGGAGAGCCCTAGCCGCCAGTCCCCAGCTCGAGAGGAGCTCTGCTTCGTTTCATTTTATGTTGATTTACGGTTATGGACCCTGTATTATGTACTTTGCTTCCATTGCCATGTTTTGGACATGTATTCATGTTTTATTCGATGGGATTGTACTTTTGAGTCCTATGTTGGAGTTCGTGGGGTCTTGGCTTTGTTCCTGCCCCCTGGCAGCTCAGGTGAGTTCGTACTTTGGTTTTACGATGGTTATAGTCATATAACTGTTGTTTCTTCATGGATTTGAGGCCTGAGGCCATTTAACTGCGTGGTTGTGCTATTTGTATCTATGTGTGTGTGTAAATTGTCCGCCGGATAGGGGAGGTGCTGTCCAATTTTCTATTGGATCAGCGGCTCTAGGGTCTCGGGGCATGACACCTATGTACCTCGGGCATCCGCAACACCGCGAGGTATTAGGGTTTTTACCCTTGGTTGGGAGTCCGTAGCAACCCAGATCAAGCATAAGTACCTCGAGCATCCGCAACACCGCGAGGTATTAGGGTTTTTACCCTTGGTTGGGAGTCCGTAGCAACCCAGACCAAGCCTAAATACCTCGGGCATCCACAGTACCGCGAGGTATTAGGGTTTTTATCCTTGGTTGGGAGTCCGTAGCAACCCAGACCAAGCATAAGTACCCCGGGCATCCGCAGCACCGCGAGATATTAGGGTTTTTACCCTTGGTTGAGAGTCCGTAGCAACCCAGACCAAGCCTAAATACCCCGGGCATCCGCAGCACCGCAAGGTATTATGGTTTTTACCCTTGGTTGGGAGTCCATAGCAGCCCAGACCAAGCCTAAGTACTCCGGGCATCCGCAGCACCGCGAGGTATTAGGGTTTTTAAGTCCTCGGTAGCACATTGATATGTTGGAGAGTGCACTTCCATTATTACTTGAATTTGCTGCAAGGTATCAAAGATACACAGGTGGGTATATAATATGCAAGGTAAATCTTATCGAGATTGGAAGGGTCAGAGATAGTTGTCCTGTCAGGGCCTTTCGAGCCTTTTGTCCCTCTCCTCCTGTGCCTGACCATCTCCTCCAGCTAGTCTTCTAATGCCCTTGGGTTCTTCCGGGATTCTGTCCTGACTTCTCCACTATAGCATCGCCGAGACTCCAGCTGGTCCCCTCTGACCTCAACCACTCGGTCGCCTACGGGGAATTTTATCCTCAGGTGGTAGACAGAGACCACCGCCTGGAAGACATTGAGCGCCGGGTGGCCCAGGATGACATTGTAGGAGTAGGGAGCGTCCACAATCAAGAAAGGTGTCCTCCTGGTCCTCTCCAACGTGTCGCTACCCAATGAGAGCGATAGAGTGATTTGCTCTATCGGTTGTATTCGGTACCCCGTAAAGCCGAAAAGTGGGGTCGAGACCGAGAGTAGCTCATCCTCGTCGATCTACATCTGGTCCAGAACCACCTTGTACAGAATATTCACAGAACTTCCTGTGTTCACGAAGATGCGCTTAATCTCGTAGTTGGCAATGCAGGCTATGATTACTATGACATTTTCATGAGGAGCTTCCACCTCCTCCAGGTCTTCTGGACCGAAAGAAATCGTAGGGTCGTGCTCCTGGCTCCGGCTCATCACAATAGAATAGTTTTCCAGCCGCCGGGTATGAGACTTTCTTGCCCAGTGAGAGCCTCCTCCGGTAGGTCCTCCGGAGATCACTCCAACGTGTCCAGAGGGCGGGCCGCGCATAGGGGCCTTGCCCTTCTGGGGATCTCTTTCTAAGGAAAGAGATCTTCGGGGGTGCTGGCCCCGACTCCTTCCTCGTGACTGTGACAGAGACCGATGCCGGGTCTCGTTCTCCCCGGCGTGCTGTTGTCGAGGAGAGAGGCTTCGACGTGGAGACCTTCGACGGTACCCCGCTTTATTCCAATTTTTCCGAGGCTTGGTGTTGGCCTCCTCACTGAATCTATTCTTCAAGGTGTGGCACTCCTCGGTGGAGTGTGTCGCGCTGCCATGAAAACTGTAGTACTTCAACCCGGGTTCCGGCTGCTCGGTATCCACCGTCTCAACCAGCCGACGTCTACCCGCCCATTGGTCCTTCCTGAGGTGGAGGTCTTTTCCTCGAGTTGGAGCTGGGGGCTCCTTCCTTTCAGACCGGGAACAACGAGAGGGAGGACTCCGGCTGGTTCCTTACGACAGGTGTATTGTATCTCCTCCACGTTAACGTGTTTGACGGAACACCCCAGCAGGTCATCGAAACTGACAGGGGCTTCTTCACCAGGGATCGGAAGAAATCCCCTTCTGTAAGCCCTTGAGTGCAGGCACTGACAAGGATTTCTGACGTTGCACTGGGCACGTCTTGCGCCACCCTGTTGAACCACTGGATGTACACCTTGAGCGACTCTTTCGGCTTCTGCTTGAGGGCGAACAGATTGAGCGTCGTCTTCTGATAGCGACGGCTACTGGCGAAGTGGTGGAGGAAGCGGTTTTGAACTCCGTGAAGAAGTTGATAGAACCTAGTGGCAGCCTCTGGAACCATCGTTGGGCTGCTCCAGACAGGGTGTTCAGGAACACCCGACACTTTACACCGTCAGAGTACTGGTGCAAGAGTGTCGCATTCTCAATTTTGCAGACGTGATCCTCCGGATTCGTTTTCCCGTCATAATCGGCGAACCCAGGCCCGCAGAACTGCTTCGGCATGGGGTCGTCAACAATCTCAGATGAGAAGGGAGTAGAGGGAACCTTATGGGAAGCCTTAGGTTCCTCCTTTTTCCCTTGTCCTTCCTCGTGTCTCTGCGCGCTGGAGGCTACCAAGTGGACCTTCTCGATATCCCCGGGAGAGTCTCTTTGGGGACCTGGGGCTGCCCCGTCCCGTCGTCCTACTGGGGTGACGGATCTTCACGAGTACGAGATGGAGATTCTAGGAATCTCCTCCCGCGCGGGAGCCCCTCGCTGCGAGGTAGCTTGTTCGACTTGGTGCTGCTCAAGCGCTTCTTTGATGGCGTTGACCACCAAGCGGTCCAGTTCCTCCCTTGTCAGGGCAATCGGTTGTCCCTCTGGTCCTGCCATCAGTGCTCCTTCAGGTGCTTTGCTGGTTTCCCATAGACGGTGCCATATTTGTTCCGGAAGGAATCGACGTCGATGGCCAGTCACCGAGGTTCAGCCCACGTGGATGCTAATAGGAGGGGAGGAACTCTGCGCCCTGCGAGATCAATACGAGCGTTAGGGGAACACGCCAGAGGTTGTCCGGCGGAGCCCACTCCGACGCTCAAGTCAGGGCCTCGATGGAGAAGCGGAGTAGTAAGCAGGAAAAATGTACGAGTAGCGAAGAGAGCATAACCCCTTTATCGAAGGGTTGGACTACCTTTTATACCTGCGGCGGTTGCCTTGGCGCGTCCCCTTGATCTGTGTCACGTCCCCCCCTTCGGCGGTTACTGGATAGCTTTTGAAACGGTTCATACCGTCATTACGTGTTTAGACCCGTTGCGACATTTAAGGGTCATGATGACTCCGTTTTAATGGGGATGCTTATCCATAGATCTGAGAAAAGAGGGGGAATCATTACTTAAGGTCGAATGTTACTAGGGCTCCGCTTCCCCAAGGTGATCTCGGGGTCTTCTGGCCGGGGCGATCGCGGGTGCGCTACTTCCCCGAGGCGATCTCGGGACCCGGCTTCCCAGGGTGATCCCGGGAGGGGTTGTCTGATCTGATCCTCCAGGGCATGTCTCCCGAGAGGGGCCCTGGAGACTCTCTTCCCGAGAATGTCCCGAGAGCTCTAACAGAGGAGTCGCTCAGACTCGTCATATTTTGCCACGCAGCTTCTTTATCCCATGTGCCCTCCATAGGCTATTCAACCGCATTAGAGGCTAATAAAGATAAAAGTTCCGAGAAAAAATAAGGTTAATATGTTTTAAAAATAATTATCATCTATAAATAATAATGATATTTACTAATATTCTGATAATAAATAATCTAATATAATTTTTTATTTTTAAAATAAATATTTTTAATAAATGTCATTATAAAATATTTATAATAATATTTTTAAAAATATTTATTAAAATATTAATGGTATTTTCTACTAGTGCAGAGTCGGAGGATGGATAGAATCAAATAAAAGATAAGGTTTTTCTGAGTGAAATTTATGATTTTTGAGTTTAATAGAAAAAGAGGAAAAGTTTTTTACGTGCCATTTAGGTTCGGAAGTGAATAGAAGAAGAGAAACGATTTTTGACGTGAGATTTAGAGTTTCGACGATGGATAGTAGAAGATGAAGGCACCAAAGTTGCGTGTAAAGTCTGAAATGAAAGTTATGAGTTTAGTAGAAAACATTAAGAGAAAAAAATTAAAAAAAATAAATATAAAAAAGAAAGAAAATTGGGATAAATTAAATTAAGAATTTTCTTTTAGCAAAAAAAATAAGGATGAGAAAAGAATGGAAATGGATATAAATTAAATTAATATTTTATAATTTATTTAAAGAATTATTTATTTGTCTAATAAATATTTTAAATTAATTAAATAAAGTTAAATTTGTTAGGTGTTAAATTAAATTAATGGTACACTTTAATTTTTATTTTAAAAAATTTATTGATCAATTTTAATTTCGATATGTTATCAACTAAATTTATTTGATCAAAATTATTTATCTGATAATTAATTATTTTTTAGCATCAACAGAATAATCGTATATATAATATGAAACATTTGCATGGAATAATCATATGTATGATGAAAAGATGAAAAACATAAAAAAGCTTTATGTCTCTGTGGTGGTGGATATCTAAGTCTTGAAAGTGCAAGGTAAGTGTCAATTTGAAAACTCCTCCTGGAAATTAGAGGAATAGAAATTGTTAGTAGACATGGAACCACTGCTAAAAGTGCAAGGTAAGTGTCAATTTGAAAACTCCTCCTGGAAATTAGAGGAATAGAAATTGTTAGTAGACATGGAACCACTGCTAAAAATCCCTAATATCAGCATTTTCAAGATTGCTAGATGATGGAGAGATGTTTATCAGTGAGGATCTTATTAAATTAACAGAGTATAGTGATGAGGACTTAGAAATTATTAATGTTGATTAGTAAGATGTTAATGATGATTAAATATAAACATTATTGTTCATTAACTAAGTTATGCTTCCATATTATTTCGTGCTTATATTATCATGTTAATAAACTTTATTATGATATGTTATAATATTATTTTGCAGATATTATCATGGCAGAATAGCAGGTAGTATCACTCTATGGTCATACAGTACTTAGGGTTGTTGGTGACACGTAAGTAGTTTTTTTATTAGTAATTTAAGTTCATATATATGATTTTTTTATAACATATTTCTCATACTTTAATATTTTTTTAATAGAATTTTACTTATGTTAAATTCAGCTAAATAAAACTCGATGGAGAAAATTTTTAAAAAATTTATCGAAATTTGCTTTTAGGGTTTCAGGACCCTTGGTTGAGGTTTGAGGGGTTGGGGTGTTTAACATCAAACTTTGTAAGGTTTAGTGGGCTTAAAACCTAACTTGAAGGGGGTAAAGGCTTTTAGTTTAGTAATTAAGGGTGAATTGATGAATAACCGAATAGGGAGGGGTTAAATGCAAAAGTCCCATCACTTAAAATTCCTATTCCTTCTCCGCCCGACGCTACTCCCCAACCCACTCGACTTGCGATTCCTTCTCCTCCACCTTCTTCTTCATTTTTTTCCCCGAAGTCTTCCTCTCCTTTTCTTCACCGGTTCAGATCTGTTGGGTGTGGGCATCTTTTCCGTGTCTAGTCTAGTTGGCAACAGACGTTGGGCGTCTCCCTCGATCATAGGCGACTAGTTTGGGAAGGTTTTCGTGCATGGCAAGACACTGCCGGGAATTGGGCGGGATTCGATTGGGTGGCCGGCTATCTATCGCATAGGTAAGATTAGGTGTTCTTTGCTTGGCTTTGAATCTGTCGGTTTCTTCTTTGATTTTCCTGGTAAAACTGTTGGAGGATATTCGGAGATTTTACAGTAAATTGAAATTACAGTAACTAATTTCAACTTATCTCTGTTGAGTGACCCGAGCTGCTTCTTCTTCGGTCTGTAGTCTCCTGAGCGAATTCTAGAGCTCCCGAGTTGAAATCCGAAGCTGACGAGTGAGATCTGAGTGGCCGAGTGAGGTCCGAGTGGAATCTCCCGACCCGAGCAGATTTTCCCGAGTGGCCGAGTGAGCTCCCGAGCGGAATCGCCGAGTGGCCGAGCGAGCTCCCGAGTGGAAGACCGAGCGGCCGAGTGAGCTCCCGAGTGGAAGACCGAGCGGCCGAGTGAGCTCCCGAGTGGAAAACCGAGCGGCCGAGTGAGCTCCCGAGCGGTATTGGCGAGTGGCCGAGTGAGCTCCCGCGCAGCCGAGTGGAATTCCCGAGCTGGAATCTCCCGAGTAATGGTCGGGCGTCTCCCGATTGGGAAGTTGCTGAGGCCTGCACAGCGCAGTTTCCTTGAAACAGATTCGTCCTCCTCCGGTGGTGCTTCGAGGCTCAGATGAACTTCTGTCTCTCAGGATACAACAGCAGACCACGGGCACAACGGAGCACTCGTTGCTCGTGGCGAACTGAGGGTGTACCCGACTGCTATCAGCGGATCGGAGGTCGGGAACGAGGTGGAATTGGAGCGGAGGAGAATTTCGTAGTGTATATCTCTTTCTTTTGCTCTCGGTCATCCCCTTTATATAGGCTCAGACCCCCGCAGGAGTAAATGACGAATTAATCGTCATTTACCCGACCAGATCCAAACGTCTGGGGGTTACTGATCTCGCATTAATCAAATTTAATGCATCAGTTACATTTGAGCAAAAATCAATTTGGCAAAATGTTCTGCTTGGACAAATTTTGCCCCGACCGGTCGAACATTCGACGTGCGCGGGTCGTGCACGCACACGAGTTCACTTGGTTCAGTACAAATCTGGGCCCTGGATTTGCACCCCCCTGCGCACCCACGTGTGAGAGAGAGCCTCTCCCCTAGCATTTGTTCACAACTACCATGTTTGTGATACAATATATACCAAACATTTTGCCTTAAAACTCCCAATGTGGGACTAAAGCCCCACTCACAAGGGAGTCCCTTTATTCTTCTCCTCACTTTCCATTCAATGGAAAGTTTCAATGTGGGACTAAAGTCCCACCACCTCTCTTTCCATTCACAATAGATACCCAAGGTATCCAACAATCCCCCACATGAATGGAAATACGGTGATAGCATTCAGCAGTTGAGTCGTGTATAGGATAGGTAGGTTTCACCCTTTGAACCTTTCGTTGTGAAGATCTGTTTGCTTTCTGGCTGACAGTAGACATGATGTCCTTGAACTGTGCTACCGTTTATGTAAGCATTGACACATCTCACCCAGGACTCTCCCTGATACACCTCAGTTCTCATGGGTGTGTTCGTTCTTGGCCATGAACACGCCTGATTCTGCGAGAAGTTCTAAGAATTGTGCCTCCAATTCTCTTCGAAGCGGCCCCACTTCTTTCTCACATAGGTGATCTCTTAAGAGTTTTCCATATAACTCTATTGAATCATTAAAAGTCGTATGCTTAACCTTCATCCTTCACTGTTTCAAAGAGTCGTTCCCTCACAGTGAACACTTTTTGTCAGTGCAGTTAGGTTGTCCCTTTGAACCTAGTTCTTGGGATCTCCAGTCTGCATAGATTGGGTTTCCTTTGCACCAGCATTTTTTATCGGCATCAAACCCATCCTCTTTGATGAGCTTGCAACTAACTCTCGATTTAACCCTTTGGTTAGCGGATTCGCTAAGTTATCCTTTGACTTCACATAGTCAACAGTGATAACTCCAGTTGAGAATAGTTGTTTAATGGTATTGTGCCTTTGACGTATATGTCTAGACTTACCATTATACAGATGGCTTTGTGCCCGGCCAATTACAGATTGACTATCACAATGTATGCATATTGTCGGCATAGGTTTCGGCCATCTTGGTACATCTTCTAAGAATTGTCGTAGCCATTCAGCCTCTTCACCACATTTGTCAAGAGCTACAAACTCAGACTCCATCGTGGATCTGGTTATTACGGTTTGCTTAGAAGATTTCCATGAAATGGATGCACTTCCCAGAGTGAACACATAACCACTCGTAGACTTAGAGTCTTTTATATCAGATATCCAACTCGCATCGCTGTATCCTTCGATAACAACAAGATATCTCATATAGTGCAGTCCATTTCCACGAGTATATCTCAAGTACCTCAGTACTCTTGTTATCCCTTTCCAGTGCTCAACACCGGGATTACTCGTGTATCTACTCGGTTTGCCTACTGCGTAGGCTAAGTCTGGTCGTGTACAATTCATCAAGTACATCAGACTTCCAATCACCCGAGCATACTCTACCTGAGAGATATTTTCGCCTCGGTTTTTTGATAGATGTTGGCTTGTATCTATCGGCGTTCGTGCCAACGCAGTTTCACCATTGGTGAATTTCTCAAGAATCTTGTCCACGTAGTGGGATTGACTAAGAATAAGTCTTTCAGCTGTTCTAAGAATCTTGATTCCTAGAATCACATCAGTTAGACCCATGTCTTTCATGTCAAATCTTGAGTTCAACATGTCTTTTGTGGATTTGATTATCTTATCGTTACTCCCAATGATAAGTATGTCATCTACATATAAGCACAAGATGACAAAGTCATCTTCTTTAGCTTTCGAGTAGACACATTTATCACATTCATTGATTTTGAATCCACCTTCACGCATGATATTATCAAATTTCTCATGCCACTGCTTTGGAGCTTGCTTCAAGCCGTATAAAGACTTCACCAATTTGCAAACCTGGTTATTCTGTCCTGGCACAGAAAACCCCTCAAGTTGATCCATGTAAATTTCCTCTTCTAAATCTCCATTTAGAAAGGTCGTCTTTACATCCATCTGATGTATTTCCAGGTTCCATAGAGCAGCAATAGCCAACAACACTCTAATGGACATTATTCTCGACACAGGAGAATATGTATCAAAGTAATCAAGGCCTTCTTTCTGTCGGTAACCTTTAATTACCAACCTGGCCTTATACTTGTCAATTGTGCCATCTGATCTTATCTTCTTCTTGAAAATACATTTGCAACCTAATGGTTTACTTCCCGGAGGAAGGTCCACAAGTTCCCAAGTGTGATTTTACAAGATAGATTCTATCTCAGATGCAATTGCCTCTTTCCAGTGAGGTCCTTCAGAAGAATTCATAGCTTCTGAGTAGCTTTGGGGTTCACCTTCCAGTATGAAAGTGATAAAATCTGATCCATAAGATTTTTCCACCCGAGCTCTCTTACTCCGCCGAGGCGCAGTCTCAATTGGTTCATCTTCCTCTTCTTCTTCCTCTGATATTTCCTTCACCCGTTTTGAGGTGCTAGCATCCTCTCGGGTCTTATATGGAAATACATGCTCGAAGAATGAGACATTTCTCGATTCTATTATCGAGTTCTTGTGTATATCCGGTATTTGTGACTCATACACACAAAATCGATATGCACTACTGTTATGTACATATCCAATGAATATGCAATCAACAGTTTTTGGTCTTATCTTAACCCTTTTCGGATCAGGCACCAAAACTTTGGCAAGACACCCCCACACTCTCAAGTATTTGTAGGATGGTTGTCTTCCATTCCATAACTCATAAGAGCTCTTATCTATTTTCTTTCGAGGGACCTTATTTAAAAGGTAATTAGCTGTTAACACAGCTTCCCCCCACATGGAGTCTGGTAGTCCAAAGCTCAATAGAAGAGCATTCATCATCTCCTTAAGAGTTCGATTCTTTCGCTCAACAATCCCATTCTGCTGAGGGGTATAAGGAGCTGTTATTTCGTGTCTGATCCCATGTTCAGCACACAACTCAGCGAATGGTGATACGTATTCACCACCTCGGTCACTTCGAACCACCTTAATTTTCTTATTAAGTTGGTTTTCAACCTCATTCTTATAGAGAACGAATTTCTCTATAGCTTCATCCTTGCTTTTGAGAAGATAAACATAGCAGTACTTTGTGTTATTATCTACAAAAGTGATGAAGTACTTATTCCCACCACGTGTCGGTAAGCCTTTAAAGTCACATACGTCGGTGTGAATTAGGCCGAGTGATTCGGTGCTTCTTTCAACGTGTTGAAAGGATGACCTAGTCAACTTCGCTTCAACACAAGTCTCACACTTGTGTTTCGGGTCAAGGTGGAATGTCGGTATGCTTTGCATGTTCATTAATCTACGAATCACATCGTAGTTCACATGTCCTAGTCTATTATGCCATAAACAAGAAGACTCAAGCATATACGTGGAAGAGCTTTCATTTTTATTTATCTTTGGCATAATGACCATTACACTGAGCTTAAAGAGCCCATCAGATACATAGCCCTTTCCCACAAACATTCCCTTCTTCGACAGAACAACTCTGTCGGACTCAAATATAATGCGAAAGCCATGCTTGCTTAATAGTGATCCGGACACTAGATTCTTTCGAATCTCCGGAACATACAGCACATTGGTGAGAGTCAGGTCCTTGCCCGAGGTCATCTTCAGCACCACCTTCCCTTGGCCCATGATGTCCGAGGTTGCCGAGTTCCCCATGAACAGCTTCTCTCCACTAATTTCTTTAAAATTGTGGAGTAGCTCCTTATTGCAGCGTACATGTCTGGTGGCTCCAGTATTGATCCACCATTGCCGCGGGTTTTGAAACCACCAGGTTCAATTCAGAGACCACGACACAGAGGTCTTCCATTTCTGGTCCCTCG